>OW679196.1:78117210-78283517 GCA_940337035.1 Agriotes lineatus | reverse complement strand
TTAATTGAGCTTCAATAGAATGCATTGACTTTCTCATATTTTGAAGGTGTTATACCAATCTCGGTCAGTTTTTAAGCGATTCAACCTTTTATAGAATATATTCGGTTTTTACCATACAAAAAAATAACAACAAATATACAATATATATTTATGGTGAAGTTTTTTGTAAACCTCAATTCATATTTCTGTAGTTGTTCCATGGTTATCCTAACTAATTCATTTTCAAGATATCGCCTATGGCTCCTGATAAGCTCGTCAGCTTTTTGAACGTTCTATGAACTCACAGTATAAGCTGGTTGGCGGTTGGCGGGATGTGACACGTTTGACTTGAGCTTACGTCTCTTCTGAAAAGATTTAGATACAGTACTTAAACACTGATCTGATTGATAAATATTCTTCCTTAAACTACTTTTGAAGTCGATGGTGAATTTCAGTAACTTTAGCACCTTCCTTGCATAGAAACTAAGAAACAAGTCGAATTACACTCTTCTCGTAGCAATTATTCCAGATATAAATATGGTAGAAAATGTAGCCAAAACATAAACGTATACCTTATAGAAATAACAGATAGAGGTCGCTTTTCGAATTTTAAAGAAGTGAGCATTTGAGGTGCAAGCCATATTTACTTTACAGAAATATTTAAATTGGACATAATTTATAAGACCATATAAATACAGAATACTAGAAATGCAGAATTTGTCAGCACATCGCAATCATAAAGATAAGGATCGTTTTCCAAGTGATAGCGAATATCGTTTAGAATTTTGCTATCAGGTTCTACATATGCATCAAATTTCTTTCAGCATGTATTATGGATATATGTAGCAATGTTTAACAGGAGATAATTTTTTAACTGAAAAAATGTACATTAGTGAACTGGCAAAAATCCACATAATACAATAAAAAAGGCAATAAAATAATTCGACGAAAAATGTATTACTGATCTAGTAGCAACTATCTACAGCTCAGCAGGATTCATTGGTACGTTTTTATGACCTAGGCCGGTAATAATTAAAGGCGCCCTTGAAGGCTTCCGGTATGGATTTTAAAACAAACTGTTACACAACTTGTTAAGTTCAGATAAAGAATGCGTTTAAATTTATTAATATTATTTTATTATCATAAAAGTTAAACCTACAATTATTATTAACAGAATGAGTACTAACACCAGTGGCAAGAATCATTTTAATTATTAACTAACTATCCTAAACTATTTGTTTCCAAAATGTTTTTAGAATTCAAGACGTTAGGTCGGTATTCGCATTTTCGACCTAGCTAGCTCATGTGTGTCACCCTGACGGGCTAGCCCTTGATGTACTATCTCCGCCACAAATGCTTAGCTACCAGGTTAATGTCGTAAATAGCTAAACAGTGTCAGGTCAGCAATCAATCGTAGAACACGTTTTGTTTGAAATAAAGTCAACTTTTATCTTGCATAACTAAAACGTATACTGCGAACCCGTGACATAAATGTAGTTGTTTACAATAAAATTTTTGAGTAACTTCTAAGTAATTACGAATTCCCCTTTATTGCCATTTTCCCCTAATTATCGCCGCAATCAACTGAAGTCTATTTTCTATATGGGATGTAAAATGGTAGCTTTTTGAATTTTCAAATTAAGTGCGAGTGATAATAATCCACTTGATTTATTTAAATAAGGGATTGTGATTAACCTATCTCAACGTTTAATAAAGTATAGTCAATCCATGAAAGGTCTTGTCAATATTACTTCATCTACCTGAAACGATGAACTAATAATTATACCGGAAGCTATTTCTGAGAAAGCCAACGTGCGTACACAAAAATTACAGTTTATTATCTGCCCACCCCAAGTTATTACTGCAAGGCCGAAAGGCTAACTAAACAAAGCAGCTTATATCGATGTCTCTGCCAGAGACTTTAATTTTGACTTAAAAACTTAAGCACTGACGCGGAACAAAGACCTTGTTAAAACTTTGCTTAAAACTTCCCGAGTTTGAAGAAAACCAGAGAATACAGATTAATTGGTTAGAGAAAGTGGAATTATCAGCTCATGTATACCCTCGTCAGGACTGCCCTATAAATCCGGTTCGGCGTTTAAAGATTCCGGGCGCAATGCAAATTCGGTCAACAAACCTATGCAAACAAGGCCTATCTTGTCAAAACATAGCTAACGTGACCAGATTTATAAGTCTTCTTCAAAGGGACAGTAAAATGACTTTCAGAGACATGACCGGGAAATTCTATGATTTGGAATTTTCTAGATAATTAATTTAAGTTAGAGTCGCGGCATGGAAATGCCTGTTATATTTCATTTACTTAAATTGAAATAACATGAAAGGAAAAAGCAATATACGTATTGTATTTATTTTATTGGGAAAAATATATAAATTAAAATTTAATTGTATACTATGGAAAATTATGGCAGTGACGACAAAATTTTACAAGAATAACGCCCCCTATTAAAAGTAGGCCTTTTACCAATAGCTTGTGGAACTAAAAATGACTTATTATAGATCAGCGTGCTAAACTCAAAATTAGCTGTTTAAGCACACGTGCTCAACGTAAACAGCTGATTTTGGGTTTACGTCTGAACTGAATTGAAAATGAGGTTATAAAGTTATTAGAATTGCTCTTTTGTAAGAGGTAAGGTGTTTTAAATAATTAAAGCATTATATAATGGACAAAGTAAAATTCTTACTATAAATAAAAACTTTTGACAACTTACTCTGATAACTATCCGTTGCAGAAATAGTCACCGGTGCCAGCTACGTATCCACTGCCATTTTTTTTATTATGAGAAATTATAACTGCCAAAAATGTAAACCTTTGTTAAATCAATATTTATGGATTAATAACAGTAAATTTAAGGTCTTAGAAGATATATTGTATGCAAACTCGTGCTAAAGTGTTATTGCACTTGACATGTTATGAAACTCAGCTTACGGCTTTGTTTCGTAATTTTCATCTCTCGTGCACTAAATAGTCAGTTTTAGCACATATATCATAAATAGCTATTATTTACTCATTAACTACACACTTAGCATTTATCCTACATTATAATTTCCGTTAATTTCTATATTCTGATAATAATAAATGTAATGTTAGCTTTTCCAATAAAACACATTACTACTTCAACACTGCCATTACAACGTTGAATGTTGTAATTAAAGAATTTAAAAATGTAAGCGAATAGTCGCTCCCATAACACTATCGTCGTTTCATTTTGAAATTTATCGCGTAAAGGTATATTATATATTTATATACTGAGCTTAAAGGAAACTAAAACAGAAATCAAACAAGTCGGAACCAGGTATAACGAGAGTAAGTTTAAAGAAAAATGCAACTATTCTACCTAGAATCAATTCTTTGCTAATGGCTGCAAGCACACAGCATAAACCTGATAACGCAAAGTGAAAAATGGCAAAATTCTCTAATGGAAGAAGGAAGTCCAAGAATAAAGCTAAATTTATTGGAATTGTCAACAAGAAATTCTTCAACACTAGAATATTATTCTAACTTTATATTGAGTCCCATTTAAACCGTATTAATTATAATCACTTAACCGATTTGATAGTTGAAGGCTTGTTTATTTAACAATTTGTGCATTAAAAATCACGTATACGCTTGCAATAACACTAACGGCTTCTACGTCTTTAGTTCCTTATTATGCACTCCTTTTTCAATCTTCGAACACATTTATAATATGAATTACAACGATAGTTTTATTTCATGTAGTGTGCCATGTGCTTAAACGATTATTACATACAAAACGACTTTTAAGGTCGGAGTTAAGCTACTAAACATGAAACACTAATTTATGACTAAAATTTCAACCTTTTCTAATGTGATTTGGCTGAGAACACTCAAATCGTAAATAATTTAAGAACGGCATGCCATGTTAATGCAAACATTTATATTATAAGCTAAATTAAGTGCTATAAACTAACGTAAACTAGCATCTTCTAGCTAAATTACTTTAATTGTGTACAATTATTAATATTACTAATAAATGATGTCGTTATGATCGATTTCATAAAATCATATAATAACACTTTCTTTTTCTGTCCACTAATTTTTCATTGAAATTTTAGTTGAGCAAATGAGTAGTAAAATGTTTAAAACCCACCCTAACTCCGGTTACTTTAAGTAGAAATTACTTAGCCAGACTATTCAAAACCGCCTAAAAACTATGCGACAAAATTCTGGGAAGATGAATCGAATATTACATACATACAATCAAAATCTAGCATTTATTGTTTATACAAAATCAATCTTAAAGTGTCCTTGTCGGTCTCTACCTATACTTAGTGAAAATTCAGAATGCACTCAACATTTACGAGAAAGATGTTGGTTTTACTACCGAACGATTTATATTTTTTCCAATTAATGTTCCATGTAATACGGTAGGTATTAACTTCTTACATAAATCAAACAAGTAGAGACAATCGCTGCTGTAGGTACTTATTGGCTGGAAATCTAAGAGGAATTGAAATGATGTCGTTATAGGATATCTACCGTAATATGGGGCGTATGAAAGGTAAACAACGTTCCTAATACAGCCTTAGATGGCAACTTAAAAAAACGTTGTAACAAAACTATACTGGCTACAAATTAGAGTCTTTAAGTTTTGATAAGGTTGCATATCTTAGCTATAACGTTATCAATATTGTTTAAAAATAGAAACAAATTTAAAAGTTTAAATTAATGAAATGCAACTAAAATTGATACATTATTTACCATTTAACAGTGTGTCATTTTGGAATTCAATTTCCAGAAATCAATGCCTGTTTCTAGCTGGCTGTAATTTAAGAATGATTACATCAAAGATTTCCAAATTCAATGTGTGACTTTTTTCAACCATAGACATTAGACGTTTGATTTTACTGACATCTGACAGGCTCTAAAATGTCGCTTATACTGTAAAGTGAAATTTTCTGCCTTCACAGTCAAACTGACACATTAATTCTTGTCACAAATGACGATAAATAGGTATTCTTTATAACAACCGAATAACATAGCAACAGGGCAGCTGTCATGATGACGATAACATCAACTCACAAAGTAAACATCAAACTAATAGAAATTCGAAGCCTTCCGGGAAATAATTTTTTAACACAGTAAAAATACAGATTTGCTGTCTGGCCAATCGCAGTCGTAACTTAGCTACTTTTCTGCCTATTTAAACAAAACACTATTTTCTTAAAGTTAATATCTAACGCTCTACTGTCATCGTTGTTTGCTTTTTATTTAGTCCATACGTTATTATTAGCTCAATGCCACACATTTCTTTTAATCAAACAGATATGAGGTCAGAATCTAAGGACGTAAGTAATGAAAATTCCAGCGAAAGAATTTCCAATAATAGTGAGATTAAAAATGCTATTGATTATTTTTTAAACAGTCCTATCAGCCAATAGTAATGAGAAAAAATGTCAAATCGACCAATAGCATCAAAATTACACTGACTATCTGCTAGTACCTAATTACAGCGACTATTTATTTATAAATCCTTCAAATCGGTCTTCTGTTTATTGGTCTGTCTGTCTGTCTGTGTGTCTGTGAACAGAGTATCTCAAAAACGAAAAAAAAGGTATGATGTTGAAACTTCATATATAAGTTTTCTGTACTAGCTAGATGCGACAGCAAGCTTTTGAAGAAAATCGCATAACCGGAAGTATGGTGTTTACTCTTGTAGTTTTTCAGGTTTTTTTAAATGTTTTCAAAACTGGCTCTAACGATTTTGCAAACTTTCACATTTTTATTAAATTTTTTAATGTGTATTGATGAGCGATAGTTGATTTTCCAGTTGAATACCTCTAAAATGCGTTTCTTTCGTTTTTTTTTATTAACTCCTATTTTAAATAGAACACCCGGTATATTATTACACTTTCGAATTCAGCTTAGAATTTTAGAGAAAATGTGTCTCTTGAACTAACGCTCTATTTTGTACAGTTTCTGTAGAATATGCAATTTTTAAAAATTTGTGACAAATGCTTGAAAATTAAATATCAAATTTTTTGATAATTATAAGATCACTGTAAAAGGAAATTGTGTGCGTGTATAGCACCAGATTTTTTAAATAATTTTAACTAGATTCGTGGATCTAAAGTATGATCAAAAATTAATTTCATCTACTATGGCTATGGATTTTTTCTATTTTATGAATGCAACTATGTTTACACTTAAATGTCAAACTTAACATTAGATTTTTAAGTGATTTATTCATAAATTAAAAGCAATTCCATAACCATACTAGATGATATTAAATTTTGATCATACTATAGTTAAAATTATCAAAAAATTATCACCACTTACGTAATTACTGTCGGTAATTCAGCTAATTATTTTCTCAGTAGAGAAGAAAAAATTAAATTGAAAAAAATATCTTGCTCCTAGTAAAGTTCAGTTCATGGCCCTTCATTCCACCGGTAGGAATATGGCCTAAGACAAGGCCATTGAAGGCCACCGAAATATCTCTTTCCGAAATCCAGTTAATCTGGCACACATTAACGACGTACTGGGTGATGTGGTTAGCATCACGTCTTATACGACTGCCTTACTTTTCTTACTTCCACAACTGTGGTTTCGGTACCCAATTTTTATAGCAACTGGATAGGCTGCCCGTCAGTTGCTAGATGTGGGGATTGAACCCCATACCGTGGCATCACAGCCGAAGCTCCCTAACCGTTCGGCCACGCTGGCGATCTTGTTTCTAGTAGAGCCATATTATTATTAATTTATTGACCTCACGGGGGAAAATGCGTATTGCAAAAACATAATCAGCAATCTTCAAGTTAATTCTTACCGATAATATTCTTTCTTTCTGCTCAGATTAAATAACTAGTGCTGCGGTTTTAATTGAGAAGGTTATCAATTATTCAAGATATGGAATAATATTTGTCGACGCCGAATATATTTGGACTAATGTCTCCGCCTATGAGTTATGTTTTGTAGTTATGTTATGTTTTTTGAAACTGTTTTGTTTAATGAGTTCGTAGAAGGAACGCGATAGGCAATTTCCTATCGAATGGAACGGCGCCTGCAAAACCCAAACAATTTGGGAATGAGTAGCGTTGCCGAGATGAGGGCATTCTGTTATAGAAAAGCAAAGGTGTTGGGTGGATTTGCTGACGCCGGACCAATACCGTTCCAACCCTTATTATTAGTTATGTTCGTTTCGTCATTGCTGGATATGTATTGATTATTTTAGTTTTTAACCGGTAAACTGTGCTTATCTGACTTCGTGTGTAAACTATAAGTGGTCACGCCCTGAATTACCCCCTTGTTCTGAAATATTTCATTATTCAATTCTTATCAGTTAATCATATGCCGTTTTTAATTATTTTTCAGTACATTATGCAGGTGAAACATAAATAAGCAGGCTCTGATAAATCTAACTGTCTAACCTTATCATCAGCAACAAAATTAATTAAAGTGGGTTATAGTACATACAGTACCAGTAGAACGAGTATAGTATTTAACTCGTGGGAAATTCCATTATTCACTTGAATAAATTACGCCAGTCGTATTTGACTCGTGATCTAAACTATATCCATGAATAATGTCCAACTTTCTCTATTATTAAATAATATATTATTTTAGTTATAGGCAAGACCGGCATCACCTTATTTTTGCATTCGCTGAGCTACTTGAAAGAAAGTGACTGTAGTGAGATGAACGTTAAGACAGATTGGTCGAACAGAAAATGTAAATCAACCATACTTATACTTTATTTTTACGTAAAGGAGCGTGAGTATTTTAAATAACCTAGAAGAAATTGTCAGGCCATTTTATATTTCTTTAATTCATATAGCGACGTAACGATTTCGAACAGTTTTGGTACAGAGTTGCCTGTATATCGGTTCCGTTTCAGTCATACTTTATCGCATAACGCTTCAGCTATTTGCATCTCAAAAATTCTAACACACACGTAACGTTTGGTTTTATTTAAAGGTTTAGCGTACCGCTCTAATCTCTATGCCGCTGTATGTGCAGTGGTTTGGCGTGTAAGAACGCTCGTTTACAGCATTTTAGAAAACACAGTCAATGAGAGCAAGAAGGATATCTTCTTAAATAATTTTAACTTCTGTCGCAGTCTACCGATATAGCGCGTTGTCAAGCTGTCGCGAGCTGCGTTTTGATTGGTTACATCTGCATGTGGTAGACAGCGCGTTTGGGCGTGAATCTCGTTTTAGCGTTTGTTTACGATCAGTCAATTTCCAGCCGGAGTCATAAGCGCGTCTCTGCGAGCGTCAGCTTTTCACGTTTCAACCCCTTGCAAAAGACGTAGATATTTGTACTAATGAGTCAGTTGCAAAAAAATGTGATGGACTAATTTTTGCACTTCCCGTTCACCTACAAACGAAATTCGGAACAGACCATCCTTGGGCTAAAATTTGAGAATTTCATGTTTCGATCCTTTCCAAAAGACGCAGAAACTTGACATTTTTATTGCAGTTGGTCCATACCATAGGAACAGCCCTTAAAGAGTAGAATCGTACACGGGGGTTGAAGTATAGAGGATGAAATGGAATAGGGGTCGTTTTGCAAACATTTTTCTCTTCGAGGGAAACTTTTTTATCGGTGTAACCTATAGCTTTTAGCGACTCAATGGTCTCCTTGAGATCCAAATTAATTTTTAAAATCAAACCCGGCGAAAGTCATGGGAAAGTATCGGGGATATGGCTTGCACAAGACGACGTGTGAAATCAATACATGAATATGTTAGGTAAACAACATTTTTGGCCAAGCTATCGAGCGCAATTTACACTCTTACAGTAGGTACGCCTGGTGCAGTAAGGTTTATATACTAGTTTATATATAACGTACAGTAACAGTGGAAATTTCAGAATATATGTATTGCCCTCATGTTTAGTGTAGCACCACAGCACAGCTGTAATTGTCTCTTCTGAGGCGTTTAAACTAACAAGCCCATACAAGGAGAATCCGTTGTGGAATTTACTTTTCAAATTTAGTTATATAACTGTATTAGTGGGGCTTCTCCGTTCAGCCGAAGTTATGTACTTACGACACCCTTTTATATTAAATTAGTTAAACAACGTTCATTTACATTTTGTTACGAAGTTAGCGGCAGCATCTGTTTGCCCCAAAACTTTTATTAATTTTTCCAAACACCGCAGTTTCTGTTTTCTTTTAAGTTGAAAACTTGATAATCCTTTTCGCGCAGGGCGACATGCATGAAAACCCGCCAAGCGAATTTTCTTTAAGTGGCAAGTACAAAATGAGATTTCCGAATTACGGCGTAAATGCATCATGCAACGCTCTGAGAAAATTGCGTTTGTTTGCCAGTTCGAGGGCGAACGCTGCGCGAAAAGAAAGCAGTCGATAGAGTCAACTCTGGAAAACGTCAATATTACATCTCTCGCAAGTGAAATGAAACGTCATAAAATATTAATGTTACACGGCGTATGGAGTCGCTCGTTCTGCTAGTGGATTTGTGTTTCAAGTGTGCGCCGTAAATTGAGGTTTTAAAGTTTTAAACGAGCAAAACCACCGAACAATTAATTTTAGTTAGGGTAGTAATGCTGCTGTAATTTTTCACTTTTCGGCAGAAACTAATTTTGGTTCCATGAAATGAGTTGATTTATTGTGGAACAAGCTCGACATCAGCGAGAAGTTTTCCCGAACTAATTCCACCTATTATCTTGGGCTACCCCTCACTGGCTTGATCTAAACTAACTGTGAATTGTCACGCAATCGATTTGGTGTTATTTAGACTTATAGTGAAAATAATGTTGTTTGGAAGGACTGTACTGAAAGTTTTACGAGTGGGCCATTCTCGTAATGCATATTTTAAACAAGAAAACTTTGAAACTTGGAATAGCGGCAAATCTAAAAATAAACATTCTCATTCAGCATAAAAGCTCTTGACGTAAAACTTAATTATTCTTTCTTTCGAATTTGAAGAAAAACTTTTAAAATAATGACAAAACATTTAAATTAATATTTTATGTAGATAGCGATTTCAACAATAGCAACTGTAGTACGATATGAGATCAAGAAAGTTATTGAGATCCATTGTAAGCACATAACGACGGGTATCGTATATGTTTTGCGCTGCTGACTTCACTTTAAAATAAGACCATACTATAGAAGCCCTTATCGATACTTCAGTACACTGTTGACATGAAGCGATTTTTGTTATGACCCCTTGGAGACGGCCATACAATCTTCGTAATCTGTTGAACCGGTGCTTTCAATGTGGTATAGCCGTTACTATATTGTGTTATACACATGATGGCGATATATGTGCTACCATTTCGGCTAAAAAGAATTCTCAAAAGAAATATGAACTAATTATTGTAAAGCCTAGATGGATGACATGGACGACATCCAACGACATGCTGGAAAGAACTGAACTGGATCCAGACCGCCCAGCAAAGATCGACGTGGAAATCATTGGAAGAGGCCTATGTCCAGGAGTGGACGTCTAGTGGCTAAAGAAGAAGAAGAAGAAGAAGATGGATGAAATCGACGATAACATTACCGTTAGCCGAGAGTACCTGAGAGCGCCGATACGGCGCATTTTAGATTTATAGATGACAAGAGATACATATTTTTATCCACACCTCCCGATAATTAAAAAAAATGATTGGAACTCACTTGGGTATTCTGATGTGGTAGTTAAGCAACTGCTTAACGTGCAGTGCGGGTAGCCCGACAAATCGACAAACGCATGCGACAGGGGCGACAGGTTTTGCCCAAAATCTTTTTTGCATTAATATTTCACTCAAACTGACGGATAAATCATCTTGACAAGTAATGTTGTTCTCAATTTATCGTAGTAACATCCATTCGGCTTGATATACACAACTTAACTACAATTTCCAAGGCGCTTTATATCTTCATAAAAGTTGTGTTTTAGTGGACCTTTCATATAACTTTGGGTCGGTTGCAAATTACTGAGAGGTTGCGAAAAAAGTTGTACATTTGTAAAACTGGTCGAGGTCATAAGCAATCAAAGTGTAATCCATTTGTATACAAAATTATAATAAATCGGTGTGAATATTGTTTCCATAGTGATCAAAAACAGAATGTCCCGTAATTTTTTTTGCAATTTCTGTTAGTGCATAATTAAATTTTGTAATATTGAAAAATTATTACAAAAACAGTCAGAATGGATTGTGAAAGGAATGATAGTAGCACCCATATAGACAAAGAAATTAAAGAAGCTTTCATATGGCTAGATAGCAAGAACGCACATGTCTGGATTGTTTCGTTCAGAGGAAAGAAATATGAAAATCATACTAAAGTATGTGGTCAGAATATTATCTTTAATTACGATCAATCTAGACGACAATATTTAAATACTAAGAAAGAATGCGGTGGTTGAAGAATTTCAACGATGATTGACTGGGTAACGGTCAGTTAGGCCATCACAGCAAGAGGTCCGATAATTCCGTCACTCAGTTGGGCCACTACTTGAAAAGTAACGCATTAGCAAACAAACACAACGGGGAGTAACTAGTACCTCTTACATCTTATCTTCCAGATACAACTGTTTCCGATGCAAAAGGTGTGCTTTTTGCTGATGATGCTAATTTTATAATAAGAAGCAACAACTAGGAATCCCTTAAACAGTCAGCAAGAGAGTCTACAGACAAAATAAGTTGTTGGTGTGTAGAAAATAACCTCATTTTAAATTTTGATAGAACACATTTAATTAACTTATGCAATTTGCAGTAATAAATTCTCGCACAACAATGTTAGTTCGAATGATGCCTTCAAATGTCTAGGTCTTATTATTGACAAAAAATTATCTTGGGGGGGGGGGGCTCACATAAATGAACTTGTAAGAAAATTAGACAAATCTTGTTACTCATTGCGAATTATGTCGAACATATCAGATCTGAAAATAGCACTAATTAGCAGTATACTATGCAAACTTTCAATTCCTAGTTATATACGGCATTGTTTTTTGGAGAGGTTATGCAGCCAGAAATTGGGTTTTCATTTTGCAGAAGAAAGTTATTGGCACTAATCAGCACCTTACCTACAGCTACTTCAACATGTAAATCGAAACAGGAGCCGTTTCACGCATTTCAGACCAAACTCTACAAATCCAAACATGCTAATTATTCCATCTCATAGATTACCGAAATCTGACAAAAATCCAATAACTCTTGGTATAAAACTGTTTAATCGTTTACCTGAAGCCATAGAAACAGTAAATTTCAAACGCTTTTCCAATAAAATAGCGACATTTTTGGCTGACCAAGCCTACTATCGTTATAACGAGTTCTTAGCAGATAATGTCCTATGTTCTTGAACTTTTGAAAAATAACTGAATTTTTTTTTGATAAAATCTTAAGATATGTGGGGTTGACAGTTCTTACTTTTAAAGCCACGCTAACATTGTAAACTTCCAAATTCCATAACGAACAGTTTAATAACAATAAGCAAAATGTATGCAAACATTTTCTTAAATGTCTTACCTATTATCAATAATTACAGGATTAGTGAACCGAAATACTTCGTGGCGCAACTGACAGGTTTTTCTAGTCCCTACTTAGACACTTTACCTGCATATTTGGTTCTACGTGGCCCAACTGACTTATGTCCGTTTGACGGCCTTTTTAAAAACGGAATTCTGTCCATGTTTCGAGAACTGGTTTCAGAGCATGAACAAATGTATTAGGGTGTAGGGGGAATATTTCTAATAGCAATAAAGTTATTTTCTTCAAAAAGTCAATGTGTTTCTTATAACTAACAATTAATAGATTACCTCTTGTAGCCACCCATGACGATCCCGTACATTTTGCAAAAACACGTCGGTAGCGCAAAATAATAGTAGATTATGTTATTAGGAGTAAAAGTGATACTTTATGTGGCGAAGCTGAAGTTTATTTAGCCGAACGTTAGTGAGGCAAATAATTCAGCTAAGCCACATAAAGTCACTTTTACTCCGAATAACATATACTATTTTATCCGCAAACGTATTCAGGTAAATTTCAGGCTAGCACTGTACCCCTGCGCCAACCTCTGTTGTTCAGATAACGCGCAACTGTAATGATATATGAACATACTGAATCACCCGTGCTAATAGCACACGACCACAGCAGCTGTCACACCATAACCCACGGCGACAGATGCTCCGATCCCCTGCTTAAAGGTTTATTTAAATTAAAACTTTTTCGTACTTTTTTGAAAATAAAAACCGGCCTACGAACTAATTCTAAAAATTAGCAAAATTTTAAGCCATCATACAATTTAATCGGTCCAGTATCTTCGGAGGAGATGGCGAACAAACATAGAAAGAAAGAAAGAGAGCAATCATTTTGTGTGCTTAGGCAGATAAAGTACGCAAAAGTCGCTATTTTGTCTGCTTAGGCAGATAAAGTGACACTTTTACCTTGTCAATAAAGACAAATAAGTTGTCACTTTTGTGACGTTTGCGGATAAAATATTTTTTTAAATGTCAGTTTACTACTATGAAGGTGATAACCTGATAACTAATCAGTTAGTAGTCCATAAAAATATGAACACAAGAGTAGAAAGTTGAAGTCTCAAAACAAATAATCCAGCTTTTATTGTCTCTTAAAAAACTACGTGTTGGACATCAAAAAAGATCATCTGAAAATATAGTTTTTATTCAGTGACGTAAAAAGAAGAAGAAATGTGTAATAGTTAGGTATGTACCAAGACGGCGTTTATTGGCCCGCGCCGTCAAAATCCAATATGTCAAGGATCATAAACGCTAGTTATGCATTAGGCGGACACAACATTTTATGTGCAGACCGAAATATTTTTAATTAAGATCACATTTATAACTTTTATAAATTTTGGCAACCTACGATGCCACTAATTGTCACTGCTTGTCAAAATGACAAACAAGACACTAAGTCATTCACGGCCCGCTTTATGTAGGTTAGCGGGCTGTAAAGTACTTTATGTCCCTCGTGCTATAGTGACAGATTGCGCCGTCAAAAATATGGTATAAAGTGACGAATTCCGCCCGGTTCATGCTACGTTCCTACACATTTGAGGATTAAAAGCCTCAAAATGGCATTAGTTTTATGTAATTTACGTAAAGTAGTTTGTGTTATTTTGTTCTAATAAGTGTCACTGGAAACTAGAAATAGTATTTATTATATATTTTTCCCATTACACTGTAAATCAACATAAAAGGAGTTGAGCAATTTATTACCAATTATTAAATTAAATAATAGACTTTTCAGGAAACGAACAAGTGCTTTGATGGGTGACGACCACCAAAGGTGTTATTAGGGTGGTCGGAGAGCGTAGATAAAACTAATGTCCGGGGTTGGGGTTTGAACCCATTACCTGACAATTGAGAGTGCAAACGATGTACCTATAGGTCACACGCTCTTTACCTTTGTTTATTCAAATTAGAAAACATATTGTAATTAATACGATACGTTATAAAAAGTTTTATTGTTTGAATCGCGTAATTTACAAAAGTAGTTAACGCTCGTTTTCGCAAGTTAAATTAAACAGCCGCCGAAGCAACTTTACAAAATACAATTTTATTCCTATTTTAGTCTTAGAACAGGCTTTCGCAAGACAATCTCTTACTTCAAGCGGGTTAAGCTCTGAACTAGGAACTAAGAATAAAATGTTATACTACTAATTTATATAATATTTCTAATCTATTAAGATAAGCTCTATCTCCTGGAATGCACTAGGCAGGAAACGCGTGGAGTCAAGGTTACAAGCTTGCGATTTCCAAACAATGAAAATTCAGGGTCGTGATGACGTAATTCGCAAACATTACGTCAAACCAGAGTGCTTTATTAACCAGGCAAGCTTATCCCACTAGATTTTGTGTCACAGGGATTTTAGCGCCAAGCCGTTGGCTGCCCTGACCGGTAACCGTGCGTTCTGTCGTCTGTCAACCAAGAAGTATAGTCTTCTTGCTGTCAACCAAGCAATACTAGAAACCGTTGGAGTACGTACTGCTCGATCCAGACGAACACTGCATGCTGATTTAAATCCTGGTGAATTCCATTATGATGCTAATTATAATTATTACAGTATTCATGCAAGTGTGGTTATTTCAATCTATATAAAGTGTGTAGGTGTTGTTCTGTGCTGTCAACTGTATCTGTTAGTTCTAATGGATTCTGTCACTCGTCACTGTTGTTTGAACTAAGGTACTATTAAAGTTCTTTAGTTTGAACCACGTGCGTGTTAGTTAACAGTGTTTTCGTTTTGTTTTTTTCTGCTTTCTTTTTATTTGTTTAAAAACCAATCTTTTTTAAAACGGATAAAATTAAATGACATGATCGTTGTTTTTTCGACTTGCCGTATGCTATTTGGAAAGTAACTAGAATTTGAAATTGCCGCCACTTTAAGTAACTCAAAATGGCGGATAAGCTTGCTCGTATAAATATAGTACCTTACGTCAAACAATATCACATAATAGTGATCCCAGTATGTTTATGTCGTTGTTATAGGACAAATAATAACAGTACATAAATGCAGTCCTTGCTAAGATGATAAGAAGTAATTGTACGGGAGTAACTTTTATATTATAGTGTACTGTAATGTTTTATTTACTGGACTGAATTTCAAGAATATAAAGGAAATCCCAAACAAGGTATCCAGACTTTTTTTATTCATTGACACTTAAGCGATTGAAGGTGACCAGATTATTGTTATTCATTACTACTTAATTTGCATTACCCTCATCAAAAAATAAGGAAGGCGCCGCAGTATGCAATCAGACGTTGTACGTTATACCTCCGGTAAAATATTCACAGTACTCGTTTTAAAATTCTAGACTTAGCTCCTTCATTGCCTGGTCCATAAAGCTCGAACTAGTACTGTAAAAGTTAATCTGCTACAAAAAGCACAAGTTATTCATTTTTGGCTTTATTCTGATAGGAGAAACATTAGTATGTGTAAGGCGTAGCAAAAGTTGATTTCATGGTGTCCTGTGGCGGATACGGACAACTCGACGCGGCCAACTCGACGCGGGACAACTCGACGCCAGGAATTATTAGTACAGTATTTTGGAAGAAAAAAACAAAGCATAATGGTCATTAATTTTTACGTAAAAATAAACAAATAACCGGATCTAGGAAAGACAATTTACCGAGGGAAAATTTTCCAGAAGGAAAGTTTATCAAAAATTATGGTATGGATAGTATGTGTAGTTTAATTTACATAATCTGCCTTTTAATCTATCTATATACAGGGTGTTTCTAAAAGGTGTTGCCAAACTTGGGGAGGTAAATTTTGCATATAAACCCCTAGTCGAAAATGAGCCGTTTTGGCTCTGGAGCAATTTTTGTCCATAAACGTAATGTTATCTTGTTGATAGAAAAAGACTTCGATATTTAGTTATTTTTTATTAAAAATAACGCAAAAATAATAAAATTATAACAATGGTTCAAAATGGCGACCCTTAACCTCATTACATAAATGTGCCCTTCGATTCATGAAATCGCGCACGCGTTTTAACATGAATCTTTTTGCAAAAAAAGACAGGCTGCATCCCTCTCTCTAACAGTTCCTCTTGTGTGGCTACAGGGGTTTCATAGACAAAGGACTTGATGTAATAAAAATTAACTAAATATTAAAGTTTTTTTCTGTCGAGATAACATTCCGTTTTTGGACAAAAATTGCTTCAGAGCCAAAACGGCTCATTTTCGACTAGGGGTTTATATGTAAAAAAATCTACCGCAATGTCTTCTATAAGCTCTCCAAGTTTGGCAACGCTTTTTTGAAACACCCTGTATATAAAAATCAATCGCCGTGTGTTGGTAACGCAAAAACTCGAGAACTACTTGACCGATTTGGATGATTTTTTTTGTTCGTCTTACTCTCGATGTGGTTTAGCAAAAAAGAAGATTTGGAAAAATCCAAAAGGAAAGCCGGAAAATTGGAAAATATCGAAAGTGTATTTTTCTATACACTGTACGTGTACGACTTTCTATTTGCAGTCATACTTTTATGATTCTGTGCTTAATGGTTTGAAGAGTTTTCCCCATCATGTCATAATCCAAAACAACGTTTTCCGGGTCAGCTAGTATTGAATATAGCTCTATATGACAAAATTTATCTTTTTACCGAATCACAATTTATTAGAAGGACGATGTTTAATTACTGCTAGCCGCTTTAAATATTACAAAAAATTATGTGTATAAAATATACAGGGTGTTCGGATAATAGGGAACCATACATTGATGGTAAGTTCTATGCATTAAAATAATAAAAAAACTTCATATACAGTATTGTCCGAAAATCGTTATTGGCGTAGATACCGACCCTTAAAGTTTAACTTTTTTTAAAATTTTTTATTTATTTTTTATAACTGAGTAGATAACTACTTTAAACTTGGTGTACGTGCTCTTTATTGAAATGCTCACAAACAAAAAGAAAAATAATCGATAGCATGTATTTTGAACTGGCAGTTAACCTAAAACCATATTTTCTTTTTAGTCATAGCTTTTATATCTGAAGACATACCTACGGTCTAGATACGGCATCTTGTAGGGAATAAAAAAATTCAAAATTAATGTACTCTTGTTTGGTATGCGTAACATAAACCGTTTGGTTAGAAATTCTATCTAAAGTTTTAAGGCTTTTCTTTTCAGGGTTATTATCTGATTAGCCTTGATAACAAAAATGCAATTTTTGTTTGTTTGTTGTCGAGTTGTTTACCTGCACTTATTATTGTTTTTTTAGTTATAAAAAATAAATAAAAATAAAAAAAAAAGTTAAACTTAAGGGTCGGTATCTACCCCAATAACGATTTTCGGACAATACTGCATATGATTTTTTTTAATTATTTTAATGCGTAGAACTCACCATCAATGTATGGTTCCCTATTATCCGAACACCCTGTATAAAGCTGCCGCAATGCAGCAGCCTATAGTCACAAAAAGTATTTACAATAATATTTACCGGGTGGCCAATTAAGAATGGCACTCGGCCCTATCTCGAAAAGTAATGGCCGTAAAGACTTGGGGTAAAAAAATTATGACTAAAGCGGCCGAGAGAAAGTGCTGAAAATTATTTTTAATTTTCTAGAATGGCCGCCAGGAGGCGTAATCGGATTCTTGAATTTTAAATCCCGTTTTTCCTTAAATGCTTTTTGCACTATCTCTTAAGGGAAAGTGGTGGGGGGTGTCCGAACATTTACGGAAATAAATGTCAATAACTTCAAAGCGGCTGAACGGATTTTGTCAAACTTGGAGTCGTTGAAAAGGGTTTTTTTAGGCTATCAACGTTGCTTTGAGCGGCTTGATTTAGATTGTTTGTGTCGCCGCTAGAGGGCGTTTTGCGACAACACTACAAATGAAATGGATTTTCTCAAAAAAATTAAATGCAACGATATCACTTTTATTGCAACAAAAGATAGCCAAATAAGGGTCTAATACGCTAGTGAAAACCGCATTTCGATATTTCATTCCTAACCTAAAATATCAGTAAAAGAAATTAAAACTCGAAATAATGTCGCATCTTTAGGAATATTTTCAGTATACTTGCTATTATTAAATCCTAATTATCGTTGTTTTAGCCTAATATATATAAATTTACTGTTAAAATAAAATTATATTTAAGATGTCAATAATAATTAATACTCATTCAATATGATTGAATATTGCCCTTCTGTCCACACGCGCCTATCAGGATACTCCATCGTATAGATTCTAACAGAAACAGTTGCGTTTTCATTGTTTTGAAAATAAACACGAAACATATCACACACCTCTAGAGGTGGAAAACGCATTTTTTACAAATGAGGCCACCAAAATACACTATAAATAGCTGCAATCTTAATATGATTGACACGTAAACACCACCATTATAAGTTTTGCTAATTTGTTTTCCAAAGCACACTTGGATTTTAAAAATTTCGAATTTCGTGTGGACAGAAGGGCAATATTCAATCATATTGAATGGGTATTAATTATTATTGACATTTTAAATTAATGTTGGTATTTTAACAATAAATTGATATATATTGCTAAAAGAACGATAATAGGATTTAAATTAAATATTTTCCTCATTGGACATTGGGTACTTTTCTTTATTGTATAATCTAACTACTTTTAGCTCTGGGTATTTTAATGTTTTAAGTTCATTAGTTAACTCGTCATCAGTTATTGAGACTGGAATATTTCGTATAATTACTGAGAAGCAATTCTCTTCGGGATTTTTGAATGCATGATAATCGAGGTTATTTTCGTTAAACAGTTTTGTTATTTTTCTGTAGTCCTCGATAGTGGTTAGTTTGATTTGCAGTTGATTTTCCTTATGAGCGATGGAAAATAAGTATTTATTGGTATTTTAGTAAACTTGCATTACCTATGCAAGAATATCGGTGGAATTTTTATTTGTGGTTGTGATTGTCCATCTGTTTTATCTTGAGTGAGTTTAGACTGGTTATCACCGCTGTCCGTGGTGTCCATTTGAGTTAAAGCTGCGGCACAATTGCCTTGGATTATCTTCTGTGCGCTTGTTGATAAGAAATATTTGTTGTTGGTGATTATTTTGGCCGGCTCGAAGAGATACGTTTTATTAACCACAGTTTCAGGAGGTGACAGCACTGCACTATCACGTTTGGTCATGATTAAATTATAAAGAACTCCCCGCGGGGGTTCAATTAACTGTTAACTAAATACAATTTACAAATTAGCACTTCACTAAACTAATTTTATCTGTTAGAGTGATATAGGGACCTTAAACTAATTGTAGCTATAATTTTTAATATCACACTTCCGCAAACGATAGACGTTCAACGGATGTTCGATATCCACATATCTCGTATCTTTTTCACACATACTATTTCTTTCTCAGTTTTCATGATGGATTAAATTAGCGATGGAAAATTCATAGAAACTGTCGCTGAGTTCACATGGTTTTTAATATGTTTTTCTGGTGCATTATATTTTCAGATCTTTTAATTTGATCGATGCTCTATTGGTCCATACTGCAAAAAAATGCATGTTTACAAGATAAATATGCAGGATGTATTTTAAATGTCTGACAAAATTTCGGACATTGAATCTGCTATCTACAATAGAAAAAACTCTATGAGCTGGAATTCGGAAGCGTTTCAGTAAGGAGATGGCAAGAGATGAAACGATTCTCGTTTATTAAAATGAACCATATATGATATAATAACTAAATTAGTAATAAAGTGTGATATTTTAGTAGGATTCCAGTTCGCGGCCACGGTCCCAAATGTAATAATCATGGGTGTAGCTATTCTTAATTACTTAATAATGTTTTAACTCTTATTATTTCTCTTGTGAATTCTTCGATTGATTAATTATACAAAAAAGTAATTTTGTCGACAGTTGTGATGTACCCTATCCAAGATAAATTAGCTTTATATTTTAAGTTTTATAGTTTTACACAAAATGAAGACTGAATCATTGAGTTTAAAAATGTATGTTTTGAAATTGTTAAGTCGTAATACGAATAAGTATAAAAACTTCAAAACAGTATTAAGAAATTAAAAATGATTACCTGCATGATTACTACTCCTGACAATGTCCCTATGAACTGAAATACTACTAAAAGATTGCATTTTATTACTAGTCATTTATTTAAAAACCTTTGTTTTGATAAAATATCTACGTTGTTTATTTTTTATAATCGAAAACGATTCATCTCTCGCCATTCAACGGGTTGTATCTTCGCAATGAAACGGTTTCGAATACCTGGTCATAAAAACTATTTTTAAACTTTTAGCGAGTAGTGTATACAGGGTGTTTTAAAAACTTAAGGATGTTATAGTGAACGTTAAAACATAAAATGTCTTATATTAGAAAAAACATTGATTTGGATACAAAAATCTGTACTAGAAAGCCTGGTTCATTAAAAACGTTTTTAGCTGTAATCTTTTTTTATAAAGCTTATGCTTTTTGTGTGAAAAATCAAATACATTATTATGTACGGCACAGTTATTAGCAAAATTCCTGCATCACAGTGTATTTTTTGCACATACATTATTAGCTTCACGAAAAATATAGAAAAGCTGGACATGTTTTTAAATAAGTCAGGATTTTCAAAGTTCTAATAAAATCATGTATGAGGTTTGCTAATTTCAACATCTTAAAGTCATACTTAAAAATGAAAAAAAAAATTACATCTACTATAACGTTTCTGCCAATTTTCACTTTAATCCCTTTTTCAGTTTCCAGTAAAATGACAAAAACCTAATTTTAACCCCTTTCTTTAGGCGCATGTAACCAATCGAGGAGGGATTCAAAAGAAAGTCCTCTACAACCTTTTTAAGTTTAGCACTATATTTTTAAAATACCTTGTATATGTTATATAAAACGAATTTAAGATGTGAGAGAAACCATGGATAACAAATGAGCAATTGCTCTATTTTCCGTTGTTATTTGAGTTTTCTTATTGCTACCTGCTAACCCATAGACGTGAGTTGTAGAAAAGTTAGCAGCGATTGAAAAAATCCTTTCCGTTTTGAAAATACATATACAAACGTTATTTAATATATGAGCAAATGAATATGCCAATATGCATGTTGTAACAGGCCTAAATAAGCACAATGTTGCTAGTGTGTTAGGGACACATCAGCAGACTCGGGCATCGTTACCAAGAAACTTCTAATCTAGTGATTTGAAGAGGCAAGTTCGAGAAGCATATAATGCTACTACTCGTATTAGCACTCAAATAATTAGGTATCGGTTACACGAGGTTGATTTGCGCTTTAAATGCCCTCTTAGATGTCCAGCACTGCGATGAGGAAATCGAGAAACTCTGTGGCTTGCTGAATCATGTGACTTTAATCCTGTTGAGCACTTGTGGAGTGAACTCAAGAGAAACGTTATACATAATCCTAATGACACTTCAGAGGAAATGGGTAAACGTCTTCGAAAAAATATCCAATAACGCTAAACAACAAATTGCAACTTGTTTTCTTAATTAAATAATTGCCACGTAAGGTTTTGGTAAAATGATACTTTTTAAACTTTAATGATCTTGCTTTACGAACGTGGCTTAATAATTTTAAACTCCTTTGTACTTTTCCTCTGTACATTGTCACCGACTTTTAGCTCATGATGGGGTGGTCCCCGGTAAAATACTATTAAATCCAACGGATTATGATATCCATCTGCTTGGGCCGTCGCCGAAGATGGAGTATGAAATCGCATTTGGTGCTGTAGTAACACACTATCGGCCTCTGTTAAGAGCAAAAAAGAAGGAAACCTGACAATCTAGTGGATGGGGAAAGCTATTTTATATCTGCTTCCTTAATCTCAAAGGCCATTTGAAACATAATCCTGAAAATACTGAATCATGAATTAAAACTCACTCACGAAAAAAAAAACAAAAAATTTTATTCTGCCAGTGCGCAGAAGACACAAGTCTCGTAGGTGTAAGTAAAAGTTTCACAAGATTGCAGTTTTTATTTAACTTTTACATTAAGATTTGATATTTTTATAATAATAAATATTATTATTTCTTCACTTGTTTATGGTAAAGAGGTCTTACTTATTATTTTACTTTAAATTATTATATGCCATAAGTCATTATTTTTTCACAATAATCCTTGTTTAAACGATTTCATTTCAGTCAATTGCCCTAAGTTACACCAAACGTTTAAAATGTTTTGTACTCATGCTAAGCCATATTTATCTGTGAAGCAATAAAGCACAGTAATCTTCTCCACGTACATTTATTAAAAAGGCGACATGTTTCGAAACCAGACTGGTTTCATCTTCAGGCCAACATGATCATTGGTAAAAATGGTAATAAACCATGTGTTCCAAATTGTAAGTTAAATGGGGTTATGTTAAGCCCTGAAGGCGAGGTAGTAAAAATTCACAAAGAACACCACATTGGAGAAGAAAATTAAATCAATAGCCAGCAAACTACGTTATAAAGATCGTTATAATGGTTATTACATCAAATTTAATAAATAAAAATGACAACAAGTAAAGTAGCAACATTCTCTGAAGGAGAAGGCACTAAGAATAGAATTCACCTTTTTAATAAATGTGAGAAGACTACTGTATTTTATTGCTTCATATCAAGACACCTCCACTATTAGCATGATGGATCACTTCCCTGTTGATATTTATCTGTTTTGGGCACTCGCAACATTTCTTGCAGATTTCTGAAAAGCGTTGATGGTAAACATTTTTGAAGAAATTTGATTAATCAGCATGTAAAATAAATAAGGTACCCCTATTATTAAACCATTACAAATTAGTATATTGTGTAACTCTAACTAGTAGATGTGTTTTATGACCGGCTGAAATCACTGTCGTAGCGCCAGCCGACTGAAGCAACCACAGGACGATCTAGGACAACTCGACGCGGCAAACTCGACGCGGAAAACTCGACGCGACCGGCTCTATGCGGGCCCAACTCGATCCGAGCCCAACTCGACGCGGGACAACTCGACGCCACGAATTATTAGTACAGTATTTTGGATGATAAAAAAAAACATAACGATCATTAATTTTTATGTAAATATAAACAAAAAATAACCCGATCTAGGAAAGACTAGTTGCCGAAGGTAACGTTTATCGAAAATTATGGTATAGATAGTATGTGTAGGAGTAATTTAAATAATCTGCTTTTTAATGTTTAAAAGAGCTATATACCTAAGTATATCTTTTTACCGAATCACAATTTGTCGGAAGGACCACGTTCTGGGCCCCAGTCGAATTCGACGAAATTATAATTTGAACACTGTACCGGGTGGCCAATTAAGAAGGGCAGTCGGCCCTATCTCGAAAAGTAATGGTCGCAAAGACTTGGGGTAAAAAAATTATGACTAAAGCGGCCAAGACAAAATGCTGAAAATTATTTTTAAGTTTTTATAATGGCCGTCAGGGGGCGTAATCGCATTCTTGAAATTTAAATCCCGTTTTTTGAGAAATAATCTTATATTACAGATAGCTAAAATGGGCACCGTTTTAAAGCTGAGATAAATTCTATTCTTTTTCGTTAAATGCTTTTTGCTCTACCTCTTAAGGGAAAATGGTGGGGGGTGTCCGAACATTTTCAGAAATAAATGTCAATAACGTCAAAATGGCTGAACGGATTTTTTCAAACTTGAAGTCGTTGAAAAGGGCTTTCTTTAGGCTATTAACGCTGCCTTGAACGGATTGATTTAGATTGCTTGTCTCGCCGGTAGAGGAAGTTTTGTGACAATACTACAAATGAAATAGATTTTCTCAAAAAAATTAAATGCAACTTTTATTGCAACAAAAGATAGCAAAATAAGGGTCTAACAGGCTGATGAAAACCGCATTTCGATATATCATTCCTAACCTAAAATATCAGTAAAAGAAATTAAAACTTGAAATAATATCGCATCTTTGGAAATATTTTCAGTATACCTGCCATTATTAACCAGAATAATGTATTCGGTAATCGAAATTGAACCAAGAAGTAAATCTAAAGATATCCCGCAATGTAAGCGATGTCAGAGGTACGGGCATACCAAAAATTATTGCCAATTCGAACCCCGTTGAGTTAAGTGCATGGGTAAACATTTATTCACAGACTGTCCCAAACGCCCGAATGAAGGCCACAGTGTGTTAATTGTAGTGAAAAACACCCAGCCAATTACAAAGGTTGTAGCTATTATTTAAAAATTAGCCACACGCAAGAACAAAACACCCGCCAAGTACAAGAAAAGGCCACAACAACCACGCCCATCCCAAGAAGTAACCAGCGAAATAACTAACTGAATTATTGGGCCACTAACAGAAAACACGCAGAAGCCTCAACAACAGGTAACAACGATAATTCAACTAATTCGCAGAACACGACTGATATAATAACTACTATTATTAAAAATGTTATTGACCTATTAATACCTCACCTAGACAAAATAATGCTATACCTTTTAACATTTATACCCACATTGAGTAGCAATGGATCCACGTAATCAACGCACTATCAATAATACAACTTTGCTCAATTGGAATGCCAATGGGCTCAAAATACAAAAAACGGTCTTTGTCGCATTCTTAGCCAGACGTAATATTAGTATAGCATGTATTACCGAAACACATTTAGCAAATCATGAACTGCTTCGCATGCCAGGTTACAATGTATTTAGAAAAGACAGAGACGCTCGAATAGCCTCAGGGGGAATAGCTATTATTGCCAAAAAAGGTCTAGAAGTATCACACCTTTTATATCTAAACTTAATCAATCTAGAAGCTGTCGTCGTTATAGTTACGCTTAGCAATAACAGTAATTTAAAAATAATTAGCGTATATAAACAACCTAATAAACAATTACTGGAAAATATATCAAAACATTATTTTGTGAAAACACACAAACCCTAGTGGTTGGGGACCTGAATTGCAAGAGCACTGTATGGGTTGTCGGGTTAACAATGCAAACGGCCCTAAACTCTTTAATTATACTACGACTTATGCAGCACAAGTAATTGCCCCACAGGAACCGACGCATTATCAATCATTATAGAACTAATTACCAACCCGATATACTGGATATAGTTATACAAAAAAACGCAAACACGCCAATCCATCAACGTGTAGTCTCGGAAATGGATTCTGATCACCTTCCAGTAATCATTAATTTCCAATTAGAACCACAAATGATAACTCCAATGCCAAAACTAATTAATGGAGTTATCCAACAATGTGGCGAGCAACGAAACAAATTTTAAGACAACCACAAGTAATACCAGCAATTGTTCAAGATAACCAGAGTCATTCGACGGATCAGCAAAAATGCAATATTTTTGGTAACTATCTGCATAATAAGTTCACAACAACAGTACAGCAAGATAATAAAGATTTTATCAGAGAAATACATAATGCAGTAGCATCAGGAATACCCAAAATCCCAATTTATTTTAGACATACATCACCAAAAGAAATCTGTGACCTAACTAAGGATCTTCCTACCAATAAAGCACCCGGCCGTGATATGATTCCCGACATTGTTTTAAAAAACCTAACAAGTAAAATCTATGCATATCTATCAAACGTATTTAATGGCTGTCTAACACTTGAATACTTTCCAAATGACTGGAAACTCGCAATTATAATAATATTTAACAAACCAGGAAAAAAAGCTAACCAAGTCACAAGCTACAGGACAATCAGCCTATTGCCTACTTTATCCAAAATATTGGAAAAAATAATTAAAAGTAGGTTATCTGGGGAAATTCAAATGCTCGATGTTATTCCGAAATTTCAGT
This sequence comes from Agriotes lineatus, assembly GCA_940337035.1. Taxonomy (NCBI): domain Eukaryota; kingdom Metazoa; phylum Arthropoda; class Insecta; order Coleoptera; family Elateridae; genus Agriotes; species Agriotes lineatus. The sequence continues at coordinate 78,257,370 of OW679196.1, read as the reverse complement.
TTGGATTTAGGGCCAACTATTCTACAAATCACCAACTACTCAGACTAAAACAAACAATTGAACAAGAATTCGAAGACAAAATATATACAGTTGTTGCCTTCCTAGACATAGTTCAGGCATTCGACAAATTCTGGACAGAAGGGCTAATTCACGAAATGATTCAAATCCAAATTGCGCCGTATTTAATCAAAATAGTATCATCCTTCTTAAAAAACAGAACATTCATTGTAAGAATAAACGCACTTACATCTACTATCCGACCAATTTCAGCAGTAGCACCAGAGGGGTCGGTTCTTGGGCCCATCTTATTCAATATATTTACACATGACATTTCCGAGCCGGTCCATTCAGATATTTCTATGTTCGCTGATGACACAGCTATAATTGTGCAAAACGAAAATATCCAAAATGCAGTGAACATCCTAAAGGATGCAGTAGATAAGCAACTGGTGTAATCAGTGGTGCATCACCATCAACAGAAGTAAGTGCGAAACCAAGATATTCACATTGAGATGAATTTTAAACCCGCCAAACATAATTATAATCGACGAAGTAATCGAATCGAATAGTAAAGATAATAGTGTTAAATACCTGGGCGTTCATCTGGATGGAAAGTTGGCCTGGGGAATGCATATTAACAAAAAAGTTAACGAGTGCTACGTGAGGTTATCCCAATTATATCCCATCTTAAATGCATGCCCAATTTGGCGCCAGCCTCCAAAACCCACATAAATAAAATGCAAGTTATACAAAACAAGGTTTTCCGAATAGCAACCAACGCTCCGTGGTTTGTAAGGAATACTGAGATTCATAAAGACTTAGAAATACCAACTAATGAACAATTTATCAACAAAACGTCCAAAAAATTCTTTCAAGATATTGACTTGTGTGAAAGTAGTGAATTTTACTCACTTGGAACTAAAACATTCATACCAGATTAAAAAGACAGCTACCGCAAGATGTTTATATGACATCAGACAATAGGGATGAAGACCGATTTATTAATAAACTGCTTATAGTGTAGTGTGCGGCTGTATTGTACAAATGTCAGATAACATATTAGATAACGCTAATGAATTGTCATAGTATTTAATTACATTTGATTCAATTAACGCAACCATGTATGTCAATCTGGTAAATATATAAAAAAAAGATACGAAAAACTACAGTGCGTTCATGAAAATGTTTGCGCAAGAGCTGCTGTGGATTTTTACTTGCACCTGCATTTGCATCATGTCCCTATAATAGATTCACACCTTTTTGCATCAAGGTTGGCCTTAGATTTTTATATTAAGGTGCATATAAAAAAACTGTAATTTTATTTTGTTGTATAACCTGTATAAGACGCCGCGTGGTGCTGTTGGGTAAGCGCCAGACTTGCATTAAGCAAGTCCTCGGTTCGAATCCAGCGGGAATCTGAATTTTTCCGCCTTGGTGATTGGAGTCGGGCTCAGTGAGACCATTCACAGTTGGGCACCAAATTAACTGTGCGCTACTCAGAACCACAGACCTAAGAGATAGAGTAACAAGGTCAACACATCACCAATACACACAATTCATACAATGGTTGCTGCGCAAGCACCAAAGGCGCGATCCAACTCTGTATCCCGAATCCGGGGCAAGTTGATCATTGTACCGCCAGATGCCAGCGCATAAAGCACCAGACTCGACACTGCAAGGTAAATGAGGTTACAGCTAATACATACATACATACATAACCTGTATAACCTTCTACAAATTTACTGTCATTCGGCAGAATATAATATTTTTACCAGATGGAATGCTTATTTTGATAGTGCATGTGTAGAAATATTTAAAATCTGAAATATTCTCTAAGACCTTCCATGTAGTCAATTAAAAATCTCATCCATTACACAAGTACTGAATCTGGATACATACACAAAAAGGTCCTACCTTTATTCTTTTTAAATACTGCAACTTTGCATGTGAAGGTGTTTTGTCATGTTTTATAACCTAAATGCATTTGAAAAGGATAACCTTAAATGTAAATCTGGTATACATGCTATAGTAATTATTTATGTACCAAGGGCATTATGAAGATGTTTATTCCCTTTCGAGGGCGATATGTTTATAAGCCTGATGGTCTCTGGCCCGAGAGTTTCTAAGTCGCTCGAGGGCTATGCACATCAAGTAATACCCGTGGTGCATACAACGTTTTATTTTCCACTTTAAATACGCAAATAACTTGAAAACGCCTTAAGGCTTTATATACCTCGTATCACAGACATAAACAACAAATAATAGATCAGTAGAAAAAAATAGTAATTTATTATATTTTTTTCTATAGCAAGAACTTTAACAATTTCAAAAGAAATAATGACATTTCAAAATGTCAGTAGCTAGATTGGGTGGCTACGATATTACGAAGCTGTCATATTTAATTTAAACAAAAGTTAGAAAATTAAATTACTTTATCTATCCTTGATGTTAAAGTGCTACTTTATCTACCCTTGCTGTTAAAGTAAAACTTGACCTTTTGTTTTGAGTTGATAAAAGCACACTTTAACATGTGCTATAGAAAAAAGTAATTTTACACAGCTAAATTGGGAGAACTTCCATGGTAAACGTTCATACAAAAAGGATGTGAACACAGTATACTCTAGCTCAGTGATTCCCAAAGTGGGCGATACCGCCCCTTGGGGGGCGCTGGAACGATCCAGGGGGGCGATAGTAGCTTCGGGTGCATTTGGGGGGCGGTGAATAAAAATAAGGAGGCGGTTCAAGCCTAAAGAAGGAAGAGAAGGTAAGAAGATTTATAAAAACCGTTCGTACATATTTCATCTGTTGTGCAACATAGTGACTATTTACCATTATTAAATGTTTTTATTCTTCTTCATACTATTTGTTACTTTATTTATTCAGTCTGTTTATTAAATTTCGTTTCTTTAATTTTACTTTATCACATCCTTTAATACACCATCCAGAAGGTAAATACCATTATATTAAATGGTGTTTATTATACAAATTTGCTTTTACTCAAAATAGAGGTTACAAATACAAATTGGTTATTTTAAAAATATCATTTTCTCTAGCAATAATAATAATTTATACCAAATTTCTATATGATATATTTTATTACAACATTTTATAATCTACTTTTTCAGATAATTATTTGAGTTTGACGTTCACTTTAGTTATTCCGATTGCTAGTTAATACAAATTAAAATCTAAGCTCTGATGTTACCAAACAACTATACCAACTAAATCAACTTATATGCTCAAACCTTTTTAATACACTATTCACAATTTAACAGTAACTGTATCTAATCTATCATTCATTAAACAATTCGCAAATAGTTATGTTGTATAAATCCCCCCTTGTACTTTTTAATTGCTAATTAATTTATTCTTTTAAAATAATTTCCTACCTAGAAGTACTCTTATAGATATTTATCAGTCTCAAGAAGCTACCACTACAATATCTTTCTGTTTCTTCGCTTAAAGAATGTAGATTTCCAGGGGGGCTGAGTAATTTTTTTTCTGAAAAGGGGGTGGTAAGCCAAATAAGTTCGGGAACCACTGCTCTAGCTGTTGCCATTTTGCCTTAATGATGAGTTTTATTTTTAAATTCGTTAATAATACCAGATTTAAATGGTACTTTCCCATTCATCATTTTCCTCATTTCCAAAATACTATTTAATAAAAACATCTTGTGTTAAATGAAAAACGGTTTTATTCAGCACAACTTGACTTTGCAAGTGTAAAATTGTAACTAGGTATGTGTATTAATCAAAGGCAATTACTTGGCTTTACATATCTGCTATTGTCTAAAAAAATATGATCGCACCTGTATAAAAAATTAAGTAGGACTAAACTTTCCTTCTACAATAGTGCGTTGCTTTAACAAACGTAGAGACATATCAGAGCATTAACAAACTGACATACGTCTATCCCACTGCGTGTGAACGACTAGGCAGCCTTTGGGTTGGCGTTTCCGGCATTCTGAAAACATGCTATTGACGATATTGCAAAGTTCACAGCTCCCAAGCTCTGATCGGATTCGTAACCAGAAGGATAGGTGACATACAGAGAAGTCAGCGAGGCGAAAATAATCCCGGGGAATGTTCCGTAGTGGATTACTACGTCGATCAAAATCAGTTTCAGCAGGAGTGCTGGAAAGGATTGGTGCCTCTGTAGGGAGGTTCAAGACGGTTTTTGGATGGAGAGCTGCCGCTGTGACATGTAAGCTAAGGCGGTGTCCAAAAACCAGATGAGTTAAGACTGACAGAAAAAAGGTGCAACCGACTTTAAAGGACACGTAATTGTTATATAAGACTATGCTGCTGATAAAGTAAAGACGTTAGAATATTTTTAATTTTGATATTTTATATTTCTAGAAATTCGTGCTTTACATAACTCTTTAAAAATTCAGTTTAGTTGATTCCGACTAGTTTTATTTCAAATCGTAAAATTAAGTGAGCTGACTATAATAAAAACTGACGTTCATACAAATGTTTAATAACTATGTATAAAGAGTGTGGCTAGAAGGAAATATCACAAATGTATTTATTTACAAAATGGAATAACTCAATTACTGAAAGTCTAGATTTTGCGAACAATAAAAATTCCACCTCTTTAGTTATGCTTTTATGCAGTTCCATCCACTCCTCCTAACTAAACAGGTAGAATTATTGCCTGTTTAATATTAAAGTCAAGAATATTTTCTGTTGTTTAAGCCAGAAATCTAAGCAACTTCGCCAAGGATCTGATACCTAATACAGATGGCTGATGATATCAGAGCTGACGAATGCAAATAAAATGGGCCTTGGGGGTTGGACGATGGGCCAACAACTCATTACTGTAAAGTTTTATAAATTTGGAAAACCAATGCACGCAGTATCATACAAAGGGTGGATTAATTGATAAATGACAAGCTACGAAAACGAATAACATTTTAGGGAGTATAAGGACTGTCGACAAAGCACACCGAATGGTTTAAACATCTCAAGCAATTCATACTAAATGTATGTGTCCCCATAAACACCAAGAAAAGAATTAAAGTAGTAAAAGAGATAACTATAAGTATATATTTAGTACAGTGGATAAGCAAAAAATCTCAGCTAGAATTCAGAAAAAATTACGTGCATAAATAATTAAAGAAATAAACTTAGTTCGGTTATAGTTATTTATACATCAAGTGATTAAAGACATATTTTATTAACGAGCGAAATTCGTATTCACGAGGGCGAAGCCCCGAGTGAATACTTTTTGCGACTTAATAAACTGTCTTTATTCAAGAGTGATATATTAATTTTTTTCCAATACCTACACATTAAGACTTTAGAAATTAATATTAATTAAAATGTAATAGATTTCAATCTAAATTATTATGAAACAATATGTTTTGAAATAAATTTTTAAAATCCAAGTTAATTTAAATAATTGCATACTATAATATTTTACGCTAATGTATTCAGAAGTGAATAAAAACTATCTTAGTAATAAAGAGGTACTTTAATAGCGAGATTTTAGTGAATAAAATGCAGATCTGTGGGTAGGTATTGGAAAAAAACTATTATAGGTCTCTTTCTTAGTGCAAAAACTTTTATCTTAAAACATACAACACTCATTTTTAAGTTAGTTTACTCAAAACGAAAAGTTAAAATAAATCAAAGCTACTTACGAATTGATTATAAAGTGCAATCATACCGAGATTTTTAAAACTAAATACAATTATTATTTCTGTTTTAAGTAATACTCCGAAATAAAGTTAATATTTTTATCTTAACCGCCCAGTGCTCTAATAAAAATCTCGTTTATTTATACTGGGTGTCTTACATTTTATGGGATAAAATTAATAATTTAATTATGGCAACAATGCTCAGGGTATTTTTATTGTGCAAACTTTACCTGTCAGTATTTTAGGCTACTCAAAATGAAATGTATTTATGACACTTAAATAAAATGGTTAACTTCCCCTCTCTATATTTTATCGAATTGCAATAATATTCTGGCCTAGCTCCGGCAAGAACACAAAACTACTCTCTCAGGTTGGGTTCAAATCTGAGCTTTATTTGTAATTTTGTTCAGAATATTTGACTCAGCGTAGCTCATATACGCAATTTTAGTACAACATCTCTACTAGATTTGGTTACTCATAACCTCACAAACTTGACATTTACCACAAAAAGTCGTTAGTGCATATATCGTGTAATTAAATATTCAAAAGTGAAATTCTGCAAGGAAACGTCAGGTAAATTGAATAAAACTCCCGCCTAGCAACAACTAACTCGATTTTGTTTCAGGTATGACGTGAAACGACGCTAGTTGTGTTTTGTTCTTGGCTTCCTGTGATGGCCTCAAATTCTTGCGAAAACCGCAATTTCTACTGACGCCATTCAACTTACTCAAATTGAGACGAATCTGGGCGCTTGGAAATACCATGGACCTCTTCCACAAGGTGTAATCTAGCAGTTCACTAGCTTTCCAGGCTCTCAAACAATAAAAACATGGCAACTCCTACCTTTCTAATCTGTCGATTTTTGCCACGGAGATGGTTGCACGTAACGCCGAGGTCCTAATTCGCTTGAAGTCCCTTTCTTGCCAAAAAACCTTGTTTAGGATGCTCGTTCACACCTACCTGGGCCGTTGGAATTGCGATACCTGGCTTCTACAGCACAAATGGTCCGTTGTCGACGTTTGGAATTCTCAGGTGTCGGTGCCGTTTCACAGCCGAAGTCGATTTGGTAAATATATAATTTTACGTTGCAGAAACTTCTGCAAACACTACCACAGATGCCTGATAACTGGTATAATAAAATGGTAAACTTTTTAGACTTGGCAAACACTTTTTATTATATAAAAACATTAAATTTGCTGGAGCACAATTTTGCGCCAAACTCGTCAATTTACAGCAATTGTTCCTATTGTTTGACAAAACAGCATCGCCTTGCTTAGTAACCGCGATCTGTAATTGTTTATATGAAGTTAGTTTTAGTTACAAGTCAAGGAATCAAATTCGATAACATGTTTCTTAAATCTAAAAACTGTCTTTTCTTATACCTAAGAATTGTTCTTACTCGTTACATAAACGTTTTTATAATCACTGCTCTTGTATAATCACTTAGTTTTTACAATGCACTCTCACTCGAGTTCAATTTTCAACACGTCACTGGATTTTCTCCTTCTCTATTGCTCTTTGCAAATCTTATCTTATCTTGCCTCGATTTCCATCTACCTTTTAGAATACTTGCTTTTCACTGGACTGTACGTTTATTAATAACTCTACGCTCATATTATGCACATAACCAACCTTCTGTATCATTTAATTTAATTTGATCTGGCTTCAAATATGCACAAACCTATCATATTACTTATATTATATTAGCCATCTTTCTTTTAATCTGCTTTGCTTATGCTTGCTGTTATCCCTCTAATTATGCGTTTTGCATCTCATTACCAATGCATTTAATAATTTCAACTACCGTTATATTGCAATTAAATAAAATATTTCAACTCTGTGCTTTAATTGACCTTGTTCAATATTTCTCACTGCATACAGAGCTAAATTGTGAGACTAAAACCGTCTCAATACATATTGTATTAGCAACCTCACTTAAAATGGGGTTTTAAATAAAATATAAAATTAATAATTAGGGCAAGGGATACTACACTTTATGAAATGAAAGTTTCAATTAAGAATTGCCTGTCACACTCAGGGCAAATAAAAGGATGTTATAATAATTACCAAAAATAAATGGTTTATTCCTCTTTCCTTATTTTATCTATTTGCAATAAATTATGGCTTAGCTCCGGTAAACATGAAACAATTATTAACTCAGGGGGTCTGTTAAAAAAAGTAGAAACATTTGTATGACAAATAATTTGACGCAACGGCTAACCTCGTTTTGTTTCTAGTTTGACGTAAATCCACGCGTGATTCGCTTTTGCAACTGCAGCCTCAATTCGCACTTTTTACGAACGCCAGCTAAATTATTCGGTGCTCGATGGATCTGGGCCTATGGAAACACGTTGAACTTCTCGGAAAAGGTTTATTCTAAACAAACGCCACTTCCTACGAGGCTGCTGCTTCTAGTTTTTATGGAATCCTACTTTTTTTGAAGAGGTGCTCCGATGTTGGTTGGCACACTGGAAGGACGCCACGGCAAATATTCGCTTGGAAATGGATTGCTGGTTCTAATTCTTCTATCCAGGGATAATTGTAGGATTCCTCTCCATGTAGCACAAAAATATCTGCCATCCGATGTCTGGAACTACCCCAAAATCGTCACTAAAGTTGGCTCTCACTCAACGACGCACCAGGTGAAAACTTCTGGCATAATTGCATTATCTTGGGAGCTCCTACGCTTAAGAAAATTACATCCACAGATGCGCGGCAACTTGGTGAATAACTTTACACAATACTGGCTTCATAAATGACTATTTTCTCCAACCACACGAATAAAACGCCATATTGTCGAATAATTTTGTATAAAAAGTAAGTAATTTCGGGTTGTTCACCAATTACCTTGGCAACAATACACTTTTCGATTCATATTTGCACAAAAATGGTCGCAAGATAGGGTTTTACATGGTAAATTTTAAATAAAAACCAAAAGGCTTTCTTCAATATTCGGCAATCTCCGTCGTTGTTGTTTAATTTTCCCGTATAGTGATTGTTTATTTGCGCCATGACAGTTCTACAATATAACCTACAATGTTTGATTCTAAATAATAAGTCATATTACCGAATTTATGAGTAGTTGGAGAAAAAATAGTATGTTCCATTCGTACAAAAAATGCATTTTTTGTACTAATGAAACAAATAACTATTTATTCACAATTTAATACAATAAATGTGGAGCTCAACATGCCCGCAACATGTAAAATTTAAGCTTGTTTGATTCATTTTGACAATTGACTGTCTCGTAACTAAGCAATTGTTTTAAAAAATAGGTTTGATTACATGTTTGAACTTATGGACTACAGTTTTGATGTCATGTCTTTGCATTTTCACTAAATTGTCCTTTTCTTGCGATAAAGGTCACCACACTTTGCTCTGCTTTTAATTTTCACTTTGGCTTATAATGCACTGATACACTTGAGTTCATTTAGCATCTCACTAATTGTCTTTCGATCGGTTGCCTTACATTTTTCAATTGCTCTATTGCAATTATTGCTTTGCTGTTACGTTACTTGTAAAACTGGTTTAGAATTAAAAGGATGTGTCAAACACAAAGTAACAGCCACTTTACTGTTTTTTTTTTCTCTATCTTTTCCTGTTACTGTATTGTTTCGATCATCAAGCAACCAGAAAATTACGTTAATCAAAATTCGTGCTAAAAACTTCAAATTACCTGCTGCTCAGCTGAAGCAATTCTCTGTTTTTGAGTAGAAAAGGTAGTATTACAGTTAGTCATTAATTACATGAGTTACGCACATGAATATAGATCAGTATACATACTATACTACATACATTTCTGAATAGAATATTGTGATCCTGTCTTTGACAACACATCTTATCGTAATTAGAAAGACGTGATGGAAGCAGCGGAAATCTTGTACCAAGAGGTACTCGACCTATATGTCAAGCTAACAGCGGCACACTTTGAGGTTCTCAGCAGTCACTTTTGATATGAACGAGAGAAAGCCCAGTAAAAGCTCCCTAATTAAGAGGTACAGCAGAAACAAACTTGTATGCTGCCAGATTCATAAAACGTATTATTTAAGTTACAACCTTCTAAACAATTTTGGGCTTACATATAAAGAAAGTTATTTAAAATGAAATTATGTTAATTACGCCAACTAAACCTTTATAATTACTTATCATGTTGCTTATTAATTCTTACAAAGCATATATCGAAAGGATTACGCAGATTATAATCCTTACTGCCCTGTTCTGTATTATTTAAATGGGAAAATGATTTATTTTCGTTTTTTAGGTTTAAAAGCCTTTATTAAATAATTTATTAGAATTTAAAGAGTCACTTATATATTAATAATATTGTATTTACTTAATTTCTATTCCCTAGTTTATTGTGTCATAAACATGAAATCAAAATATACTCCTATGAATAAAATGATGTATCAAATTAAATACCGACTTCAAATACTAGACAAATATATATACAACAGCAAAGATATTTTTCTAGAAGTGCTTCAAGTTACGATGAACAGGACAGCTTAGCTATTGTAATATATATCTAGAGAATATAAGCAGTGGTAATAAGGGTTTAGCTTTTGTGACTCATTAAATTACTGGGGCGATTTGTGGCGACTATTTTGTTTAGACTCTGTTTCTGTGTAAGTTAAAAACGTACAGAATTTCTAAACGAATGCGAAAATGTATCTTTCTTTATATGTTTCAATTAGTTGACCCTCAATGTTCAAATAAAATTAAGAGCAAGCTTTGTAGGACTACGAGTTCTGTTTCTTACTCAAAGATCTTACCTTAGTAGCATTATTTTATAGTTTTTTACTCTATCCCTGATTCTAGACCTTGCGTCTAGATCCCATTAACAGAAAACCAGTACAGGAGAATAGTTTCAAAGTGTAAATCAGGTAAACAGTAATGATGCTGCAACGCTTCCTGGTATATATATTTAATAACAGCATTAATTAATTGTGCCTTTATAAATGGTAGCTCCTGACTGAGCCCAGGGTCGATTTAAATTTACTTTTACTGATTCAAAGAATATCAAATAACAGAAATTACATTTATTCCTCAGCTATGTACAATTGGAAAATAACTAAATAAATAATTCATAACTATGTACAAAGTCAATTCTATTGTAATCAACTCTTCAGTTTGGTGTCGGGAAGATAAGTAACCTCAATTGCCTGTGCGTTTGTCCGGGACCCCCGATGTGGGCGGTCGCTGGAACAGGGGATTTGGCTAGCGTTGGTAGAACTGTAACACAGTAATCGAATTATTGACAGCTGGAACTATTGTAAACAAACTGAATAATGATGGTTTTTTTTAATTACATGGAATTAACTATGATATCGTTACCATATATATTTGAAGTGCAGGTGGACGTCCAGGTCGCGTTCTGATAAGCTTAGGTGATAACTCCGACCTCGTGCCAGGGGCAAATTCTTCCGCGCCCGTATCTATCTGGTCGTGCGTGACAAGGTGGGTTTCCAGGAGGAGCAGACAGACTCCCACAGTACAAGTAGATAATTGTTTTAGGCCTGGGGGAGCCGCATACTTTGCCGGGAGGGTCGGGCCGAGTTTTGACCCAAAAAGGTTTAGTTGTCGCTGAACTGTGGAAATACGGCCAGGCTTGGAAAGATTTGAACATAGCGCACTCATATGTACGTTATTTCTAACTAAGAAGTTAGGTGAGCTTATAATATTCCACCCTTGTGCTCATTAAGGGTACAAAGATAATTACTAATTAACTTTCTGGTAGCTAGTCGAGTCGGAGACAGGGTCAAGATTTCCCAGATATACATAAGAAGCGTAGCAAACTAAACACAGGATAGCTTTAAACAATTTAATATTGGTACTCAGAACTATTTACAAACGTAATCATAATTGTATAAATGAAAATGAACATTTATTTCGAAAATAAAAGTATTCTATTTTCCTTCGCTTCTTGCCCCTTGTCGCTGCAACCCGTCGTGCAGCCGTGTAAACGGTGGACTCTGGATAGCCCCCTCGGGAATTCTTGTAGAGACGCCTCTGGTAACTTCTGGACCGACTTCGAGGTAGGCGCGCGTTCTTCACTTGGCCCTCAGCGAAAGAGTTTCGGGCACATGTTGCTGTAATGTCAGGTTAATTAACTAAATATCGGATTCTTGCTTACGTGCCGGCAGTTTCCTAAGGGATTGGCCCTTAGTCAGAGAATTCGCGGTGTGATGTTGGTGTAAGGAGCGGTGTCTCTAGGATTCGGTGGAGGGATTCACCTGGTGTACGTCCTTGACCTAGCTGTTGGTGCGTAGGAGGTGATCCCGGGCTTCTCTGGTAAGTAGAATCCTATAGCCAATAAAAACATTAACCAATTCTTTCGAGGGGAGCAATTCTGTCTTTATACGGGCTTTTGAACTAGATATTACGAGACGCTATTGTCATATCTTAATCGCCAGCACTCGGGTTAAATAATTATTTCCAAAATGAAATTTAGGTTGTTTGCTAAGCAAGTTATCTCAATAGACGGGCCTGGCGGTCTCTAAAAAAAGGAAGAGTCGTCGCCGGCAAACACGTCTTAAGGATTTGTCAAATTAAATTATCAACAGATTTGGAATTATTTAACTTAATTTACATAGACGGGCCTGACGGTCTCTAAATAGAGTCTTCGTCGGCTAACACGTCTCAAGGATTTGTTACATTAAATTATTAACGAATTCGGATTCCTTTATTTAATTTGGATCTCGGGGAAACAAGTTAAAATAAGGGCAGAACGGCGGAGCGGCTCTTAAGCGAACTTCGTCCCGTACCAATTCTACAGGATATAGGACAGGTTTCAGGTTGCAATCGTGAAGGCGGCCTTCTCGTTGAAGAAGTCTTCGCCTATCGCCGACTACGGATCAGGTCAGGAAAATGAATCTAAGGTGTCTTAAATAACTAGCCAGGACGGAGCGGGATCGGGATCTAGGAGGGGAATGGATGCTGGTGAAGGTGTCGGTGTACAAGTGGATGAATGCCTTGAGAAGCGGTTGTGGAATTGCTTATAAGTGTTCGCCTTCGGGCTTCGTGCAGCGAACAAGTTCCTCGGAGGGTTTAAGAGGGGGACCGGCGCAGAGATGCGCAAACGTGGAGCAGGGGTTCCGTTGATGACGCGCCGTTATCGCTGGACGGGCGTTCCAGATCTACAGCCCCTGATCATCAAAAATCGCTGAGAGGGAACGCGCTAATTAATTTTAATTTAAAAACGCGTTCGCGCGGGGCGAAACGTTACAAGCTTTAGCGCTTTGAATTAGTCCAAAATATCGCACTCCGATATTCAGATGTGCGTGATTTGAACCTAAGCAGTTACAGGGGTTTCGAAAATGTGAATTTATTCAAATTGGCGCACTCCGATACTCAGAGGTGTGTTGTTTGAAACTAAGCAGTGACAGAGTTCTCGGGAATTTAAGTTATTCAAATTAGTGCACTCCGATACTTACACCCGTATTCATAGTTTCGTTATGAATAATATGTTGGTGGCACTGTAAGTCTATGCCAAATTCGAGGTTAGCAGGTTAGGTTTTGTGTCAGTTTCTGTCAAAACTGGCGGAAAACACATAAGACTTACAGTGCCACCAACATATTATTCATAACGAAACTCCGGCGAGCCCTGGCTTTTGACAGGAGGACAGGCTATTTAATAGCTGGTTCTTGGGGGAAACTGGTTCGAGATTTACTTGAATATTTCTAGTGCTCCGGCCGACGAAGAGCGGGGGCCCCGGCTGCCGGGGGCGCGGCATTGGATCGGACGGTCGGGATAATATTCGGATGAATTCTCTCCAAGTTCGCGTAACCATTTTGGTTTTATACATTGTTGTCGCCATCGAGGGCATCAAGGCGGTAGGGAAAAATGCGCACTGCACGATTTGTCGTTTTATCCCCTCATAACGACGAACTGGCGGTCTCGAGCGGACTTGAATTTTTTACGCCAAAAACGCAAAGATTAAGCGCTTTTAATTTCAGAGTAAAGTTTAGTAGCGCTTAATCAGGAGCGAAACGTTACAATGTAGTAGATTTAAAGCTATGCATATCGCACTGAAGATGATCTGCTGAGATCCGCCTTAAAGAAATGTAAAAAGTTGAGGTAAGGGGTAGCCCCATTAGCATAACTTGAGGTATCATTCCGCAAAATGTTTAAAGCTGCGTTGCAAAAAAATGTTGCACTTACACTTTAACGTCAGAATTTTGGGGAAGCCACTGCCCCTTTATTCTCCTCCCAAAGTTACGTCTATGACGTGTTCCGGTGTTCTCTTAAAGATAGAGTATTGCTTTTTAGTTAGATCTTCTGTTAGCAAAGTTCCCGAACCTTTTAAGGATTTTTTGGCCAAGTACATTTCTGCTCGTTTTCGGTAAGATATGAACTTCATCAGAATTGACCTTGGTCTTTGACTTTCTTTGCCTATACGGTGTGACCGTTTAATATCGCTAAGCGATATTTGAATTCCTATTTATTGCACAATATTAGTAACTGCGTTTATTCATTTGGCACTTCTTTTATACCGTGAAAGCTTAGGTTGTTGCGTCTTGTGTATTGTTCTAATCGATCCATGGCTTCGGAATTAACCGCAATTTGCTTTTATCTCCGTCGACTTCTGTTTTTAGGTTATCGAGAGCAGTTGTTAGCGAGTTTATTTCACATTGATATCGTCTATATTAGATGTGAAAGTAGCAACTTGTGCTATAATAAAATCTAGCTTTTTATGAGTTGATATATTGTCGGTCGTTTTCTTCGTACTTCGGGTGTCTGCCAGCATTGCAATATGGAGGTCACTTAGCATTTCACTTTGAACAGTTTCAAATAAGTTACTTTTCTCTAATTTAAGCTGTTCTATTTTTACACCAGTAAGTTTCTCCAAATGTTTATACACTAGTAGATAACACCAGCACTTTGATTAATTGGTTAGAAGCGACAAAAATCGATCGTTTCACAGAACCACTCTTTCCTAAATCATTCACTTTCCGCCATGTTGCTTCTACTGCTAGACTAAAGTGCTAAAGAACTGTAATTGACGTTAGACGAGGGAGCCTGAAAAGCCCTTATCAAGACCTATATGGTGACTTGATTTGTAAACGTTATGTAAGTCGCCAGCATACAGAGACACCCCCATATTATGATCATACGGCACAGGTTGGAGGTTTTTACAACTATCAGTCACCAAACTTGACTCTATGACAACAAAGTGATAGAATTTATTTCAGGTAATTGGTCGTAAAACATCAACGACGGCTCAATACTCACTACGCTTCCACAGCACGTAAACAAATCGGACCCCGGAACTTGCAATCACAGTTGTAGAGAGGTATCAGGTCATACGAAGAGAGTACTATAAAGCGAAAGCAAAAGCCCAGGAGCTCCCACAAATGCTAAAGAACAATTCCGGTTTTTTTTTTAAAAGATGTGGTAAATGGGCTTCCAATAACGTCGCCTTCAACCAACGCCACGCAAGCGTGACTACAAAGAAATTCCATACTCGAATTTGCACGAGGAACACAAAACTATGGAAATAAAGCAACGCCTAAGCGCATCTTATCTGTCAACCGTCGAGACGAAAATCACTGCGCGGTATATTCGAAAAACACCTGAACAGTTAGGTTTTATCCCGGACACAACCTTAACATTTGCAAGGTGAGTTCAAACAACACCAATGACATTTAATTTGTGGAGTAGTTAAGTTCGAACTCATCTACATTGAAGATCCTGACTGTTTAGTTGTTTCTTCTTCATTTAACCTATTTTTTTAATTAATGGAGAAGTTGCAAACTGGTAAATTAATAGTGAAAATAATGCTAATTAGGCAGCATTTGATTGGTTGGTGTGCTTTGTAGGATTTTTGAATCTGAGCCAAACAAGGAAAAACAACATATTATTTCCAAATTTCATTTCGTAATACATAAAAAATTGTTTCAATAGTTTAATTGAATTAAAAAATTTCCATACACAGTGATGATAAATAAAAAATACATACAAAAGACTAGTATAAAGATTAAAACAAGATTATACTTACTAAAATGTATTTTTATGTAGATAGTGTTAACAGAAGGTTTAGATGCAACAAAAATAGATTTTAACCAGTTTCAGCAAGCAAGGTGGTGTATGAAATTCTTTTGCAATAACTGCTGTAGTCGTTGTTAGTCAAGTTCGATTAATAAAACAAATTAAGTTACCTAATCGAGTTTCTATCTGGAAAAGTGCAGAATTCTGGAAGACACACTCAGACGTCTTCCGTGCAATCGGGCATTGATTGAAGGTGACGCCGTAAATAGTTTACAGTAGAATCCCGCTTTTAAAATAATCAAATAATCGAACATCTTGTGCACCCACTCGCTGAAAATTAATAGCTTCAATATGAGATTACAGCGAACTTCGACAGAGAACTTCGGAAGTGCTAAGTAGCTCAGCATTATTGAATTACAGATGCGTCGCCTTACCTCTTTCCTTATTTATATTCCTTAGTTAACACTAAGCGTAATTTGTTAACTCCGTCGAGCTGCATTAGCAGTTTTGACGCGTATAACCGTGTTTTTAAAATGAGGCGTAATGAGAAGCCTTGCAGACAGCGATTTCCTGCTAAATTAAATTTTGTACTTTAAAGGGAAAACCATTTCGACTCATTTTTCTTAGTTGACAAGAAATTTCGCTTTATAGTAAAGAGGGTCATTAAATCGCGAGCTGATTTTCTTAAGTTAATAAAAAGGTAAAGTAAGGGACACTACACCCCCTTGGAGAAGTTTGTCCTGAGATTCGACGAGTCAGGTACAGCAATTATTTTTAGTAATATAATAAAGTTGTAATTATCTTAGAGTTTGTAATTTTCCTTGATTTTCGCATTTTCCGACGATTGAACTGCATTCCAGCTAAGTCCAACTTATGGTTATTACATCATGTTGCATGTATAATTTACTGCTACTTCAAAATGCTATAGAATAAGATTTCGTACATGTAGATTATAATAAGTTTTTTATGAGTTTTAGCAAAGAAGTTGTACAATAAGTTTAAGGGTAAATCCCCAACAGCTCCACTCCAGTTAATCAATATTGCTTTCCCTTGTGAGACCTGTATTGCAGGCAAACATATGCTAGTTTCGCCTTATTATAAGCCGATAGAAATTCTTTAGTCGATGTTTTCAAACCACTTGTTATGGGTACCTCTGTAAGGTTGATCCACTTAAATATATTGTTATGAATCATACGATTTCTATCAAGCTGTTTACTGGGGAACTTATTCGCACCCTACTGCATTTCTAGTAAAATAAGGTAAGCTCCCTAAGTTATTTCTCAATTTAATTGTTGAAAACAGGTGTAAATTTATCGGTCAAAACGTTCATGTTCTAATATTTTTTATATTGTAGTGTAGCCAAATACCTAAAGAAATGGCATGATTATTAAGACCCCACAAAAAGTTGCAGAAGGTATTATGAATATTAGGTCACTATAGATACAAATAAATGCTGTCTTTTTGCAGTGTTAAGAAGTTGAACTTGAAAAATTAAAATTATATTTTGAATATGGAGAAAATTCCATCGATAAAAATATTATTGGTAGTTAATCAAAAATATTTAAGATGAAAAACGGGATTTATCCAAACAAAAACTGCACAAATTATTTTGAGATAGGTAGCTGTGCTCTCATACTTTCTCTTGTCTTTCTTGAATACGATTTCCTACCAAGTTCTGAAATTAATAAATGCGAGTACTTTACCTGTTTAACTGTTTAACATTTGTTATGTTTCTGAGAGGTGTCATGAAGAATATCTATTAATAAAAATCCAATTTATTGCAAACTGTTTTAACCGCACTGTATATTACAAGTAACCGACAAGGACTCGTTTTGAACTTTATTCCAATTTACCACTCATGCTAGTAATTAATTAGTAATTACATATTCTCATTCTATGCAACAATGTGTCAAACAGAAGGATTTCTAGCGTCTGATAAGAAAATTAAGCAGCCTCTAATACGTCCCTTTCTAATCACAGGATTAGAATAAAGGTACTCCTACCTACTTTATCTTACGAGAATATCAAATTAGCTCAGAAGCTGCCTCCGGCGTTAATGCTTGATTACTTGAAGAAGATATAATGGCTTTTTGGAGTTTGTTTATTACGTAAACTCAGGAACGAAACGATGGGCGGAAATGATTAATTCCAGTTGACTATTATTGTCTTTAATACAATTTTAGTAATTAAATGTCTTTAAACAGGCAGCACTAATAACTCGTTGTTTTCAGGATATTTTAAGCAACTAGAGTAAAATATCAAAGGTGAATGCTTATAAACCTTTAGTCGTAGATTAGACGTGCTAAAATAGAGAATAATGTATTTTATCTACGACCACTACTAAAAGTAGGCCTTTTAGCGCTAGCTTGTTTCACTAAAAGTGACGCTTTATAGTTTACCGTGGTTAAAGAAATCAGCTGTTTACTTTTAGCCCATGTGCTAAAAGTGAAGTGAGGTTATAAAACTACAATTTCGAACTGGAAGTGAAGTTGTAAAGTTATTCTAGTTGCTTCTTGCGTTACAGGTAACGTGTTTTTGAAATAATTAAAGCGTTATGTAATGAATACACTCAGATGTGGAGTATTAATAATTACATTTCGTAACTGACCTCGACAGCACTGGCTTCGCAAACATTCGCCCGCGCATGGGTTACTATTTATTATGACATAAATTAGAAGTGTCGTAGATGCAAACATTTGTTAAATCGATATTTATGGATTAATAACGGTAAAATTAAGGGCGTAGATAAAATATTGTATGCAACGCGTGCTAAAAGTTTTTTATGCACGAGACATGTTGTGAAACTCAGCCTTCGCATAAACGTCGACTTTTAGCACTTGTTGCATAAATAGCTATTCTTCACAATACCTTATTAATTAAGGTTTATATGGATCTAAGAGGTATAGACGTGACACAAATACATTTTAGCAGGAAATTTCTTTGTAGTAATAAATTTATGTTTTCAAGGTATGCACTTTGCTTTAGATTACATCTTATGATTAGTAAATATTGAAATAGGTACTTCTACATTTCTAATGTTTTGCGAAGTAACGGCACTCTCGATGTACAACCACCACGACTAGCATTTTTGACATGAAATATTCAACAAGGAGCCAATGGGAAATGCTATAAAAACTCGGATAAAGAATTCCGTGAAAATTGTGTATTGATTTTCCCTTAGCGTAATGGGAATTGTTTCAATGCATGAAAAACAATCATAAGCCACATTAAGCACTTTAGCTTCAAGGTTTGGACAAATCTATGGCACAAATCTATATAACTTAATTTATTATTTATATTACAAGAACGACGAAAAGTTATATCGAACAAGAAAAACTACTATTTTAGATTGCCGTTCTAATTTTCTTTTCTTTTCTTTCCAGACTCGTCCCGTTGGCTTTTGCAATATAAAGTGTTGAATTCCACTACGGTGCGATGGAAAAAGTGGGTGCACTGATTTATGCACACCGTTTGACGATTATGTAAGTTTACATGATGAACACCTTTTATGATCATCTTAGTTTAATGAATTGCAAATACAGACAGATCAATAAAAAAACCAATTAGGGTAGGCTGTGATATGTGTTATACGTTTGGCAGTACTGCAGTGTATTGTCAGTCTATGTCAAATTCGAGATTAGTAGTTTAGGTTTTGTTTGTTGTTTGACACGGACTGACGTAAAACTTAACCCGCAAATCTCGAATTTGACATAGACTGACAATTCACTTCAGTACTGCCAAACGTATAACACATATCACAGCCTACCTTAATTGGTTTTTTATTGATCTGTTGTTATAAGAAGGTGCCATTTAAACTAAAAGAACTAGTAGGTATCTTTAATTAAACATATTTATTTACTCCAGTGGGATAAGTAACTCATTACGTCGCCCATTTGACACTATTTACGTTAGGTAATGAAGCTCATTACACCATTCAGTTATGTAATGGCTTCATTACTTAACTGAAATAGATTCAAATGAATGACATAATGACATTTGCCTACTAAAATATTTTTGAATGACAGATCTGACATTTCTCTTAATTTACTTTTCCCAATTTTAGGCAGTTGTAGATAAAATTTTGTACAATACATATGTGATAATGCATCTTTAATATACTTGTTAGCTTACATAACTCGTGCTACGCACTCGTTTGTAACTTACACACACGTATATGAATGATGCTCTTATCCCACTTCTATAGTAAATAACTATTATGTCACTGTAACGACCCGGTTTATGACTTTGTTTACCATTCATAAAATGGTAGTTTATGGAATTAGCCCATGACGATAAAGTAAATTGAAGTCAGATGTCAATATCAAATATTTGTTCAAAAATAAGCATCCTCTGAGCGCATTAAGTTTCCTCATGTCAAATTTTTCCCTATTCTAGGATAGAAATCAAATTTATAGAGCGAATTCGTTGTCGATAACTGGATCATTTTAGCATCTGAATATAAAGCTGTATATGTTGCGATGAACTATTGTAAAAGCTCCACTGTGCTCAATTTTTGCCTGTCAGAAATTTGAAGGCTGGTTAAAATGAAATGTATTAATTAATTGCGCAAATAAAATGGTTGAATGCCCCTTTCTTAATATTTTACATAACTGCAATATTATTTAAGCCAGCTCTCGGCAAACACGAAACTGCTTGTCTCAGATTCAGTTCTGAAATGAGCTATATTTAAAATCAGTAGCTCCACTGCGCTATTTTTAGTGCATACACTCGGATCTGGTAGATACATTTAGAATCCGTCACACGACACAAAATGTAGCCAGTGCTACATCAATTATTTGAACGTTATAAAAGTGCTTATTGCACACGTTGCTGGCTTTGCTTCTATTCTGTTGCCTAATTTGCAATTTTCTATTTTCCTCTATTCCAATCTCATTTACCTCTCAGATTGTTTGCCATTCACTGACCTTTACTTTAATTAATACTTCTCTCATTTAGTCTGCACATAACAAACCTTTTGTGTCAATTAAATTTTGTTTGGTCTGGCATTAAATATGCACAAACCTATTTTTAATTATCTTACTCTATTCAACTTCAAATCCCAACCCTCTGAAATACGCTTTGTTTATGCGTGCCTTTAACCTTTTAATTACTACTTCTCGCATCTCACTACCAATGCATTTACTACTTTTATTATTGTTTTAAATTGCAGTTTCATAAAATATCTTATCTCTGTGCTTTATTAGTAGCTTCAGCGTACTTATGCGAACGTTTTGTCCGTCTGTCTGTCTGTCTGTCTGTCTGGATCGCCTGTAACTTTCGAACGGCTACAGATATCGAAATTTTGAAAGGGGGCAAAGTTGTTGCTAAGGTCCCGAGCACCTTCATGCGCTATTTGGTTTTGGCAAAAGGTGGCGATTTTCCACTTTGCAAAATTTCCAAGCATTGTAGCACAGTGGCGGCTTGTCCACTTGGCGCAATCTTCAGAAGTTCGGTGGTCACGTTTTGAACTACACATTCTGGGTGCACTATAATACTTAATGTTTTCGCAGTGCTGAAGCTACTCTTTAGACCTGTACTTGAGCAGTTTATTGACTTCGTTAAATATCTTGCACTGCTAACACTGTAGGCTTAAAACCATCTCAATGTAACGCGTACATAAGCAGGCTTTCTTGACTAACCTTTTGTATTACTCGTATATATTACTGAAGGTTCGTCCAGTAAAGTCCTATATTATGTACCTGTATGTATGTTGTATAAACATACAGTGTTACAATAAAGTAACGGATAAATTCATTAACTTCGTTGATATAAATTTTTATGAAAACATCTCGAAGGGGTGTAGCGATTTTGATTATACGGAATATTTTCAGCTGATTTTCAGTTTCATATGTTATTTGTTTATTATGATATGACGTCATCGACTTTTCCTTTTTAAATAACAACATATATTTTTTTATTATTGGTTTCGGTAGTACTTTTTATCCCGTTTCGAACGATATAACATTTTCATTATGTTCCATTTGAAAAAAATCGAGAAAAATGGTCTTAAAATTTAAATATTAAAACTTTTAAAACAAATGACATATGAAAATATTCCCTATGGTCAAAATCGCCACACCCTTTCGAGATTTTTTCATAAAAATGAATATCAACGAAGTTAATGAATTTATCCGTTACTTTATTTTCACACTGCTATTGATACACACTCGTCTGAATTATAGATGTCTCATCTCACTTCACTCGTGAAAACTAAATGCTCTTATATACATATTAATGTTCAAAGGTATTGAATAAAATGTACTACGGCCTCCAGATCAGCGACGAGGCCTCATTGAACACACGCAGTCGTAAAAATATATTGTTTCTTTCATTAAAAAGCAGCCATTTCGCTCAATCGCCAGATAGTACGCGAACATCAATAAGATTACCAGTTTACTGTGGTTGACAAACAGAGGATATATAACGTGAATTGAGGAAATAAAGTACGGCAAGTAAAATTTTTAAACAGTAGGCGGTTGTTTACTAAATACAGATTAAAACGAATTGATATATACTGTAAGTTATCTCTATAAAAGCGTATTGCAATACGTTACATGAATCGAAGCGCGAAAAAGTAGGACCGTAGCTGTGGCCCAGGCACAAAAAAATAGAGTAAAGTACTTTTGCGCTGCAGTTGCTGACCATGTGCGGGGGAAGGCAGAAGGAGTTGCAATCGGTCTGGAATGAATCCGTTGCTACCAGGTAGCAGGGTTTTCCCTAGTGTTACGATTTGCGTTCTTGTGTGAAAATAAACTATAAACGGTTGCACGAATAGACTGTACTTTAGTTAGAAATAAGCAATTTGTAAGGTAAATATTGTGTCAGGTCATTTTGGTATTTTAATTAGCCACCTAGGCTTTAGGACAGCGTGCCCGTATGCTAAACCCTTTTGGTTACTTATTTGGCTTTATCGCCTAATTCCATAATAATGATTTTGCACATATTTGGCCCCAAACGCAGTATTTCTCGTCAGTTGGAGCACCCCTTTGCTGGTACTTTGGCAGCCGGGTGTTATCGCTCGCAAGAATTCCGAACCTTCTAGAAATCACGCCGTTGAGGCGCCTCGCCATTGGCTGTCTTTGTTACCGGAATTTATTTGTTTTATGGAGCGCATCGCCATTGGCTGTCGAAAGTCACGTGGTAACGCCGTTTTGGCTCACGCCACTGCAGGGGTCGTGACATTGCTTGCTTGGGCAGTTCAGCTCTGGCCGTTGATCGAAGAAGTCGCAGAGTGTGCCGTTTCGCGGCTTTCCCGCCATTGGCGGGGACGCCAGCCTGTTTTTCCCGTCTCGTGCTGTTTCAGCGAATGTTGTGTAAATTGCCGTTGTTTGTTAGTACCTACCGTTGCTGTGAAAGCCTTCCTATTTCCCGTGCTGTTTCAGCGAATAGGCCATAAACTGTTTCGCCTTTAAGAGGTCGCGTGTGATTTTGCGAGTGGCAAGTCTTTACGCCAAAGCGTAGGTGTGTGAAGGGCTTCACGGGACCAGTTCTGCGTTTGTGAGAAAGGGGGCTTTCCCTTTTCAACTCGCTGTTTTCGAGGATCTTTCTAGGCAGGACGAAGTAGGCCTCTTTGCCGCCGTAAGTGTGCTCTCAGGAGAGCGTCCTAACGCCGCCATCTTGGCGGATTCCAGCCCGTTTACCCCAGATGCCGTGTTTCGGCGATTTAGCTGCCACAGACTGTCGCCTTCTACCAACTGATTGCACGCGACTCTCATAGACCGTCTACGGACTAAGGTATTTGTAATTACAGCCATTTAAACATGTTAACAGTCGCTTGTGCGAGCGGTGGTGCTTTTGTGCTCAACTTTGTGTGGGCGGATGCGTGCCCCTTGCTTGCTTGTCGCGGCTTTTAATGCCGGTTTGAGGCCACCATGCTCCAAGACGCTACTTTGGTAGCCTACTAGTAAGTTCATGTGCGCGAGTTTCGCGTTTCATCGCCTAAATAGCTAAAGAACTCTGCGCCTATGTTTTGGTGTTACGTTTGTGCTAACTTTTAATTCAGTAACGTTAGGTGCGCGAGCTTCGCTATATTGTACCGATTAATACATAAATGGAATCAACGCCTCGCCGTGCTGAGCCTGGCGCGCCCTAATCTGTTCGAGCTCTTTGTTTATGTTTGCAAGGGCTTTGTGCTTTGCTTATCAGGTGTTAACCGCAGCCAACGACTGCGTGGGCGACGTAGCAGGGGCTGGCAACTATTCCAAATTCGCATGCTTTAGTGAGGCTATGTTAGCCCCTCTTCCTGGTCAAATATTGCAGTCACGCTGCCCCGCTGCCTAACGAGTTAGGCCTTCAATTAAATCGTAGCGCATTTGTGCGGCGTCGTGTTTTGCTGCTAGCTACACTGCTCCCGTTGCCTTTGCCTAGGAGATATTTCGTCCCGATTTCGCCAGTTACGGCCCGCGCCGGCCGTTTCGTTATTGTATGAGCCGGTGCGGTGTCGTAAAGTCAGTTTAAGACCGTAACAATTGTTAAGGTAGAATTTCTTAGGTAAATATGTCATATTAAACTTGCCACTGGCGGCGGAAACCGGTATTTAGAACTTGACTTTCTCTGGGCGGATGAAAGTATTGGAATTTGACGGAAGCATAATGGTGAATTTAAGCAGAGTTTACCTCGTCGACCGAAAAATTGGGCGAAGCTAAATTATTACTACGTGATCAGAAGCGCAATTATTGCCACTTGGACAATAAAAATACGTGCCGATTGGGGCAAGTTTCTTTAGTAGAGTTGTAAACTTTATTAGAGATCATTTGCGAGGTGTCGACCGCTGACAAATTTAGAATACATAGCAGTATGGAGAAATTATGTATTGTCACATTACGTGACTTAGAAGTCGGAAATTACGAGCTGCTCTGATAGGGGTATTAGAAATTTTGAGAACGCTTTCCGAGTTTTATTGGTCAAACTGAACTGAGAATTTAGTAGTTAATAAGTAACCTTATAAGACATACGTTATTCTGTAAACGGCAAAAAATAAATGGAATTATTTGTACCTAAGTGCTTATTAATCTCATAACAGTAGCTTTAGTCTTCGTGTACAAGTGTATTTTAACTAAATTCGCGACACTAGCATGAATAAAGAACTTCAAAAACCGCCCTAGCAGCTTTCGAAAATTATTAAGAGATTATCGAAGGTAACGAGAAGGACCTAAAACAAATATACTAAATCATAAAATCACGTGAAGATAGGGTGTTTCCATATTTGAGATTTTAAGAGATAAGAGATGGGTTTACATCGAAAAATACGACTAAAATTTGAACCGACCTGTACCTGCTTGTCGATTTTCAAGATAAATTTGCTTTCGAAGCGTCCCTCTGGAAAAACACCAAAAACTGGTCTTACGGTATCGAAATTAAAGTGAAGACTTCACTCTGAAGTTGTAATAACTACTTAAAAATGAGAAAGAATGGCAATTGCAAGGCCAAGAAATACCAAAACTATACAGGCAACCCATATGCTGCGAGAAATTCAAAAAACCAAAGTAGAAGCGTAGACAAACCAAAAATATTGCCCGATAAAATTAAAATAAGCAAAAGTATTTATTTGAAATTAAAATACGGAAATAACTTTTTAACACGTAAAAAGCAAAAGACCCGAAGTTCAATATAAGTGCTTTTTTTAATACAGATTGTGCCAGATCAGCATACATTTGCTATTACATGGCATAGTTAAAAGATATTTAACGACTATATCACTATTATAAATATTGTTCATTATTGTGAAGATTGAAGATTTGGGGTGTTTATTCGCTATCACTCTTCAGAACATCAATGGGTAACTTCCTTTTCAGCCTAGTGTGTAATTGTCTACTGCGAATGTTGTAGTGTACTGCGCCATTGCATTGATGGATGTTATCATAGAATTTTAGAGCTGTATTCTTTATGTATTCTTCAACTGTGGGAATTTCTGTTTCTCTGTGGAGCTGCGAATTCCGAACATACCACTGAGCACTAGCTATTATTCGGATCGTTTTGTTTTGTAACACTTGAAATTTGCGTAAATTGGTTTTGGATGTCGCGCACCAGACACTACACCCGTATGTTAAAACTGGTAGGATGATGGCCGTATAAATAAAAGTTCCACATTTTATTTTCAATGGCGACTTTTTGTTAACGATGGGATAAAGCATAGCCAGTCTTGCGTATGATTCGTTCAATTTCTTGTTGATATGAAAACTCCAGGTTAGTCTTCGATCAAGGAAGATTCCTAAGTATTTAACCGCACTCCTTTGGGTTCCAAGGGATGGGTACATTATTAATAACGATGTTAGGTGGATCTTGTGGACGCCGCAGGGTAAAGATTTGGGCATCACATTTGCTGGGGTTCATTTGTATGCACCATTTATTAAACCATAAATTGAGGTCGTCGAGGAGGCTTTCCTGAAGGTTGCTTGCGGCTTGATTTATGTCGTATAGTCTTGTGTGATGATTGCGGTATCATCAGCATACATCGCAATGTCTCAGTTAGGTGTTGTAGGAGCGTCATGCATGAAGATATTAAATAGTAGTGGGCTTAATACAGAACCTTGCGAAACTCCCGCGTTGATTTTGCGAGCTGACGAAGTATACCCCTTTACTCTTATCTGGAATGTTCTATCACTTAAGAATGATTTGGTTATATTTAATAAGTAAGCGGGAGCTGACAAGGCTTTCATTTTATATAGCAAGCCATCTATCCATACACGATCAAAGGCTTGCGCCACATCCGCAAATGCTATTAGAGTATGCATTTTGTTTTCGTAACCCCTCTCGATAATCTCCGTGAGTCGTAGAATTTGATGACTAGTAGAGTGATAGCTTTTGAAGCCAAATTGGAATTCAGGTAGGACATGATTTGCTTCTAGAAACTGATTTAGACGGGTTTGAGTTGTTCGTTCGAAAATTTTGGAGATTGTGGACAGTAAACTGATGGGTCGGTAGTTATTTGGATTTTCATGCGACTTATTTGGTTTCGGAATCATTTGAATTACTGCTCTCTTCCACTCGGTAGGAAAATAACCTAACCTTAAACAGGCGTTGAATGTTGCTGTTAATAGACATATAGATCTCAGAGGCAGATTTTTCACAATTATGTTAGGAATCATATCTATTCCTGGGGCTTTTTTATTTTTTAGTTTTTTGATTTCTGTTGGGGAGATAGGATTAAGTAATATTTGTCCTTTGAGATTTATGTTTTTGGATTCCATTTCAACATGGTATTTATTTGAAAATAAAATACGGAAATAACTTTTTAACACGTAAAAAGCAAAAGACCCGAAGTTAAATATAAGTGCTATGACTCAAGCCCTGAATATAGCCAACGCGAATTTATATAAAAGTGAAAAAACCAGAGATACCACCTCAAATTCAGGCACCAAGGCTAGGCTAGTTATCACAGCGTATTACGCTCATTTTGTCGTTTTGCATGCAATAGTGGAAATAATTAATTAGATTTCGTGATTCACATTTGTTTCGTAAATATGCAATACAATTTTTACTAAATGGTTAGGCAACCTTATTAACATCATTCTCAATTTTGAATAAGGTACAGCTCTGTCTTTATCAGTTTAAACCACACTCTGCATTCTTCAGTTTTTCTGATGGTCTACTTTCAAATTTTGGAACTTTGATAAGCTAAATTAGACTGTTTTTGGGCAATTTTCGGCCATTTCCTGGCAAGTCTTGTTCCGTGTAAGTTGCACCGATTCTCACGGGGTTCCTGTCTCATCGCCTTTGGAGGCCAACTTTATTTTCGAAGGATTAAGAGGCATCGTAACCCTTTTGGAATGTTCCGGTAAATTTGGGTTATATTACTGGCACTCTCTTCGTCACTGGCGGATTTGATTGGAGGGACCTTCGTTGCACGCTGAACTGAACAATTTGACTGCATTACATCTTAAGGTTAGTAGTTAGTAGTTGCCTATGGTCTCTTCCCTTTAGCGCCGTAATCTACCTGAAAATTTGTATTTTTAGCATTTATTTTACTACCCTGGAAATGCGTTTTTAGGTAGATTGGATCTCTTCGTATTGGTGTGATTTGTTTTGCCTGGAACATGCGGTGCTTTTAGTAGCCGGCTGGCCGCCCATTCCTGCAACTGAGATCCGCTGCCATTCCCCCTGCGAACGCTGCCTCGTAGCACCTGACGAGGGTAATTTGCATCCCGTGGCGAAGCAGTCTCCATGGCCAGCAAACTACCTGGTTGCCACGTCTCCACCAGCAGCTCGGCCCCACACGCAGTGTGTACTTGAGAGGTTTTTGTAGTGGTTTAGTTTTGTATTGTATGTTAATCTGAGTTGATTAGTATGACTTTTTTGTATTGTTATATAAGTATTTTGTGTATAATGATTTTTGGTGCCTACTTGAGTAATTAGATGTTTGATTAATTGGTTTACTTACCCGGTTGTTTAGCAGCCACGTTCAGATTGTTTTGATTTGTGTTGCGGCTGCTCTAGTAATAACTTTAACTGTACATGACATCATGTAGTGCATTAACCTCGACGTCAATTTGAGTGACGCTTTAGCTGTCAAAATGTTTGCATTGTGCGGCTGTGGCTATGCTACCGCCAACGGGTGTATTTGTAGCTGCTCGTTTCTGAATTTTATAGTCAAGTTTAGGGTCTAGAACAACCGCAAGTAGTGACTTGGAGCTTCAGATAATGCCTTATAAATTCCTTATAGGTCCTAGCCCCCCTAATGTGATCTCATAAACTGCAGGTACCGCCCCGCCTAAATTTTGTATGCAGTAAAGTCAATTTATTAAGCCAACTATCGGGGTTAAGTGTTGGCCTTACTTTATGCTTGCGCTATTCGCATCCTTTGTTTTGCACTCCGCTTAATGGAGAATAGTTGAGTATTTAGAGCTTTTGTGTTTTTGAACTTAGGTTACTTTAGTCATGCCAAGGGTTGTGTCGATCGCCGCTTCACGGTGACCGCCGCTGTATTTGTGATTGGACATGCTACTGCATTTATTTAATTGGTTTAAGTTTTGAGCACTATCTAGTTGGTTACTAAGTATCTAGCGGCCTTCTGGCTGGACTAGAATTACATAGCACTATTCGTTACTTTATGGGTCATCTTGTGATATTTATTGATGTTAACTATGTTTTGGTTGTGACATTTATTTGTGATAATTTTGTATTGGCTGTGATAGATCTATTTTGTTGGTTGATTTGTTTTATATTGTTGGTATGTGTTTTTTGCGAGTTTTTATGATGTGTGCACTATAGAATCAAATTCGAAATAAATATTGTTACTAGTTATTGGTTCTGCTGTTGTTTTGATTTGTTTGGTATATCTCTGACCTTCTTTCATAGTTTTTTTGTAGCTTTGCTGGAAACCCGACCCTCTCGACTAGTTAGCCAACCTGGGCCGAAATTTATCAGCTGGAAAAATACCTAATGCAGCTTTCGCCAACAGGTAAGGGCCGCCCTTCGCCATCCTTCATTACAAGCGAAATGGAAAAAGCGTGCTAGAACCTAGACTAGCGTAAATCCTAACAAAAAACAATACTTTGTTAAATGAGTTTAAAAATTCACGATTAGTACCATCAGTAATTAGCTGAAGATTCCTGAAACATGGGTGTCATGAGAGAACCTTAAGGGATTTAAAAACAACAAACGGGTGGTTGGTAACTTACAGTAAAGAACTAACTAAATTTAACCTAGGGTTAGTTTTAATTATAGGAACAGTTCTTAAATAGATTTTATCTATGTTCTTTCTTCAATTCCTACTCAGCTAGTGCTAGTAATTATATTAACTATACAAATTTAAATTCTATGACTTTAATCTAGAAGATTACAACGCTGTAAAGGATAGGTGGCCTTGCTGTTATCTAACAACGTAAGGGCCAAGCTGTTGGAATGTTGTTCAAGCCGCGACAGCCGTGCAGCGCACTTGGATTCTTGCAGAATGTAGGAGATGTGCAAGTCATTGTGTAGTGTTTCATTGCTAACAAGCAATGGCGAATGTGTGATTATTCGTAGAGATTTTGATTGCAACTTTTGTATCTTCTTCATGTTCGAAACATTCGCGGTCCCTCACAATTGAACACCATACGGCCACACATGTTTTAAATTATCACTTTATACACAAGTATCTTGTTGTTCAGCGAAAGTTTCGATTAACGCCCGAGTAACCAATACCATTTGGAGAACTTTAGCTTGATGTGTTTTCTTTTCTTCAGAATATGTACCTTCTAATTGAGTCGGCTGTCTAAATGCATGCCAAGGTATATTGCACTGTTAAATTGAGGGAGTTGTTGTCCATTTAGAATGATACTTGGATATGTTTCCTTCCTCAGTGTAAAGGTTATATGCTGTGATTTTGTCTCATTTACCTTAATTCTCCCAGTTTTAAGCCATTTTTAAATGTTGTTGAGAACATCCTGAAGTTTCTCGGAAGCATACCTGGGCATCTCACTGGTCGCTAGGAGGGCGGTATCATCTGCAAACGTGGAAGTAAAGGTGTTTGGTGTTTCTGGAATATCCCCAGTGTATGTCAGTCAAATAAAGCACTGGGCCAAGAACACTTCTCTGAGGCACTCCAGATTTGATAGGAATAAGATATGTTACTTCTTCCTGGTGTTTAACCATGAAGAATCTTTCAGTGTGGGGTATAAGTTAAGTACCTGATAAAATGGATGAGTTTCAATTTGGCTTAGTAAGCCTTGATGCCACACTTTATCAAACGTCTGGATAATATCCAGGAAGGCTGCAGAATAATAAGGTTTTTAAGGTGTTATTTATTTGCTCCACGACTCGATGCATCTGTTCAGTGGTTATGTGTTGTTCTCTTCTCTGAACCCAAATTGATGATTTGAAATGATGCAAAGGCTATCTCGATGAGGCTTTAATCTCTTACAAAATTTTTTCGGAAAGTTTGGACATCATAGTTTGAACAGATACTTTCTACCTGTTGAGTTCGATTATCAAATATTGATTTTTCTTAAATGTAACGTGAATGTTTAAACAAAGAAAAAGAGTACTCCTCAATTAATTTAAGCAATTTTGTAAAAGAAGCTGACTTGTTTGGCTAGATGTCTGTAAGGAGTAACATGAGTACGGTTGTTTAGTGGATCTCATACACCTGGCTTATTTCTTTGCGGTTGCGCCTAAATTATGAAGGTAAATAAACAAATTTACACATGCTTTCAGTAAAGCCTATTGTCAAGATCAGGTAAACCCGACTCTAACGCTAAGCTAGTCGCATGCTGACCGGAGGCTTATTATCGCTAACCTCCCAACGCTCTACGCCTGTTGTAACATGGTTTTGTACTCATCAACTCCCACAATCACCTACTCCAATCTTAAACTACAATTACAAAACCAAAACGTTGAAACCCACTGCTCAAATCAAGACCACTAAAACCCAGAAACATATCATAGCAGGTAAATCAACCTTCTTAAAAATACAAATCCTACCTTAAAAGTTCCAGAAAACGGAAAAGACCAGGGTACTAGGATTACTGGAATATTGAACAAAATATCTTACAGGACACCATCAAAATTCGGATAAAAGCAGAGCTAATTAACCTAAAATATATGTAACGACTTACTTTTCAGAGTCCAACCAACTGCACAAGAAAGAAGATTAATAAAACTCTTGTAGTGAGTCGCTGGTTTATTGTATATCTTTAAAAAAGGTGAAACATAGAAATCATTAATTAAATCTGCATTATTTAATAACAGTGTATTAATATAACAGGTGGCGCAAAAGTAATCACCCTATCGAAACATGCTCTCATTTTTGCAAATGGCATCTTATGTCATCGCGACTTTGACATTCGTGAAGCAAACAGAAGCAGAATATACATAGACAAACCATGGATCGCTATACTCCTCAAGAACGTCAATGTTTTTGATAAATAATCGGTCAGTGCTTTTGGCTCCACGTGAAATTTGTTGTCGATTCCCTGCTCGTGTGGCATCAAATGTGCAAACACTGTGGCGTTTAGCCACTCGCCTCGAGCGGACTGGCTCAATACGGGACAGTTTCAGACGTGGCCGGCCCCGGAGTAGCCGTTCGGTCGAGAATATCGCTGCTGTGGCTGCAGATGTCCAAGAGGACCCTCAAACATCCACCAGACGATGGACCACGCACTTGGGTATCGGTAGACGGTCTTTACAGCAAATTTTGGTGAAAGACTTAAAGATGTTCCCTTACAAGTGCAACCGCACACACAGCATGAACGACAGTGGATATTCTGAAGCAAGCTTTTCCCGACCGCTTCATCTCTCGTTTTGGAGATCTGCACTGGCCCGCAAGATCGGCCGATTTGACCATTCCAGACTTCTTTCTTTGGGGTTTTCTGAAGTCACGGGTCTATACGAACAAGTCACAGACCTTGGCGGCCCTAAAGGAAAACATCTGACTAGAAGTGGAGAATTTATCGCCAGAAGTTTTGAGAAAAGTCATGAAAAATGCTGTGAAACGAGCCCAAATTTTCATCAACTCTGGCGGTGCCCACTTGACTGATATTGTCTTCGAGACTTAATGGAAAAAAAATTAAACGTCTAAATAAACATAATCAACAAACAGAACCAATTCTTTTCATTTACAAAGTTACTGCCTTAGGAAATCGAGTGAGGACTTTTGCGCCACATTGTATATATTACAGATCATCTTTGGCCCTGATGATGCAAGTCTTGCAAAGCGTTGATCTGCATAAGTGCGCAAACAGCAAAAAGATCAAGTTCGCCTAAGTGTCCTTGTTTACAACACGAACCAAGACATGGGTGGCTTGTAAAAGGTTTTGAGCCACCCACGAACATACTTTTATTTAATATTAATTTTAACAATTCGAGTAACCGCGAAAGCCTCAAACAACATATACAATTACAATTGTATTATACTAAAAGTCGTAAATTTAAGCCTGCGGCTTCCTGAAGTAAGATAAATGCTTTGATCTTCAATAGCAATTGTGTCTAGAAGGTGTTGTAGATCTTATTTAGTGAGTAGTGCCTTTATAATGTAATGGATTTCTTTCAGCCGTTACGTATCAATTAGCAAACTTTTACCAAATTATTTTATATACAAAGGCTTTTCATAATTTCTTAATTAGAAAAACAGATCGTGTAGTTCAGCATACAAGACAGTGCCGGAAACCTAAAGAAAGGACTAACAACTTTCTGTTCTGCTATAGTTCTATTACAATTTCATAGCTCCCGCAATACGGCATGCACTTGCTGCAAGCCAACGCCTCATTAGTACAACCTCTGTAAGCCTTAACCTACCCGATAACGCTAGTTCAGCAATACTCGTTATTTCTGAGTAAAAACGTAAAATAATCGCCGTTAAGGGTTGAAATAAAGCATGCTAGGACAGAATATCAAAATCGGCATTATCATTTATGCATCGCAGACCGCCTCATTTAGTTGGATACCGCTGAGTTTGTAAATAGGATATTCATCTTAAGGAAAGGGGTTAAAGTGGAAGCGACTTCCAGAATTCGCAATTACCAACTGTTATTCTCGAAATGCGCGGTCGTAATGCCTATATAATTAGAGAGAGTGTGGCAACTAGCTTGTCAGTCGCAGATTCGCGACTCTGATGAATCGTCTATTTGGCACGTCAACTTTATAACAGGAGATGATTACTAGTCACTGAAATAGAATTATTATGCACGCAGATTTATGAATGGCTGAAGTTACTAAAGATTTTTATTGTTTTATTATATTATAGTTGGTAGTATTTTTTGTAAATAGATAAGAATTGTGCCAACTATTGTAACCTACCTTAGAAGGCTCACACATCTCCAACTAGCTCAATCCTCGGCTGCGATAAAGGTATGAGAAGTGTGGGCTTTTAGTTTACTTCACTTTCGCATAAAGGTCTTAGTTCATTAAACAAGAAGTACTGGGCGCCATCAATTATATTTTAAATTGTAAATTTTTTTTTATATATATAATTTTACATTAAATCTTCTAATTCAAGAATCATATAACGTCAAATGGAAGCTTAATATGATAAATGGTTAACCAGTATGACAATTTTTACTGACTATTTTTTTAAAGAAATGTCGGATTAAAGTTACCAATATTTCGAGTTCATCGACTAAACAAGTTATAGATTCATAGAAGGTTTGCTATATTTTGCTAACATTTAACCACTTTCAGGTAAGATAAATCTAAAGAGCTCTTTATACCCTCTTAATCTATTTATGGTTTTAATTAATGTTGTTAATGGGCTTCACAGTTAACTCAATTCACATTTCCAAAGTATAAAAAATGCTCATTATTTAATAGATGCCTACTTTATAACATTAAACCCCTATTGATTTGACGTTTATAAAATTATAACCTGACTTGTTTAGCCTGGTCTTGAGAAGGTAATTAATTGTCGTATTACGTTATCATGAAGTCATTAACTGTTAATACTATGGCCTATGCCTTTATCTGGTAGTAATCTGACATATTTTATGTTATGAATCAATTGAACATTTAAACATTCCTAAAGCTTTTAGGACTAAACTATGGTTAATAGTTATTTAACCAACAAGTGTGTTAATGAAGGCGATTAATAATCGAAACTGTTTAAAGCACGAACGAGCGATAGCGAGTGAGTGCCTTTAATAGTTGAGATTAGTAATCGCCCATTAACAAACGAGTTGATTACAAAATTTTTTCGTTGACCCCAAATACTTTTTTTGTGGCGAAAAATTTGATTAATACAACTAACCTCCATGCAAATATCATCAAAACGTCAAAATCACAAAAACAGTTGATTAATGAAAAAGAGTGTATTAATCAAAAACAGTGTATTAATAGATCTATTAATCCATCCTTTTTTAAAATAACAGTTAATTAATGAAAAAGAGTGTATTAATAAAAAACAGTGTATTAATGACGTCTATTAATCTATCCTTTTTTAGGAAAAATAATTAATTAATATTGAAGCGGTCAACGAAAAAACAAATAATCCATGGTGCCGGCTATCGCTGCCTTTACCATCGAGTTGAATTTCATTCAACTGGAACGATCCCCATCGCCAAACCAATGAAGTGGCTCTCTTTGGTAAGATTTAATTTCTTAATAACGAACAAGATTTTAATATGGTCCTCCGTTCCCGGTTATTCCTTTCCATAAGGTCTCGTAACAACCCTGGAGAATACCGTTCCACTCTATTATGACACAAAGCCTAATCTCGAATTTGACATAGACCAAGTCACCAACGATACACTTTAGTACCTCGAAACGTATAACACGAGTCACAGCATTTTTAAAGTAAATAGTTTGGGATAATTCTATAATAAAATCAAAATGGTTCTTGTTCTTTTTCAGTTTACGAAAACATTTTATACGCGATTTTTGGAAGTGAATTTATAAAGTTGAAAGAAGCCGTGCTGCTTTGTAGAGATCACAAGAATTGTAACATTAAATATGGTAATTACATTAGACTTTTAAAATGTAGAAGCAGTTTTTATAGGTTGAATTTGAGACTCTACCCACAATGCCTCCATTCTGCGGAACGTTTCATCTTTTATTTTTACACCATGATTTTTTTCAGTGGCAGCTACTAAGAGTCATATTGCTATTAAAGAGCAAATTTAATTACCAATCTAAAGATATGCATCTAGCACTACTTCATTTTTATCTAAAACTGGAAGATACTTAATACATATTTTTTTAAATATTTTTGCAAAAAGCAAATTTGGTTACACTGCTGTATTTAATTTGAGCAGTAAATTCCAAAAAACCAAATATACAAAGTGATCCATTAAAAAGTCTAAGTTAGTATAGTTTCCGGTGAAATCCCGGAAATCGGCTATTTTGATTACATTTTTGTCTTCCCGAAATTATATCTAGCATCCTTATATAAAATTTCGTTCAAATTCACTCATAAGTAAAAAAGAAGAAGTGGCCCTGGTCTCATTGTCACCCGATATACCATTTCTAGGCACTTTTAGAAAGCATATAATTTGAATAAAATGATCGTCATTGAGAGCAAAATAATACATGTAGGAAGTCATGGATTTACTACGGTAATAGTTCAACTAATATGATCATTACTGTAATATAAAATTTTTCAATTTACAAGACACTTATCAACTAAAATGTTACGCAACTTATTATCGGTTATTGAAATGTGCAGCTAGATAACCTCACTCCAGTAAAAAGTTAGGGTTTAATAGTTAGAATACAAAAAGATTATAATAAGTTCAGCCTACACTCTGGCCTCAAATACGAAATAGATTGTGCGAAAACGTATTGCAAACACGCAGATTCATAAAAAATAGAAGGACGATCGCCTACCTCGTTGTAAAATTGTGATACGCCGCCATACCATGGTATAGAGTTGTAAGTTGCAGCTCATATTTGGACGTGATGAAACGATTATGGACTGTCGCAGCTTTAATCGATGACCTTTGCCGTCCAGATTTCACGGGATTAACCAATTGGAGAGATTTCAAAACATGCCTACCCGTAGATGGTAATAAAAAAACAGACAAGTTGGGCTTTTGCAAAACAGTTCGTCAAATATTATTCCAATACAGCAGAGAAAAATTACAATATTTAAAGAACTTCAAATAGATTCAGAATAACTGATGCATAATATATGCTTAAAAGTCAGACAACACACTTTACAGTACCAAAACTCGCTTGTCAATCAGAAGACCTCATCAAATAGGAGAGACGATAAACTAACACCATATACATTTTTAGTTATGCATTGTAATAATACCAGTTCTGCCAGTTTATTAAAAGTAATTAAATCGCTAAATATGAGATACTTGCGACTACGGAACGTAATGAATTTGTATAATTAAAAAAATAATAGATTTTTTCTTACTTTGGAAGATACAACATGCAACGATAATCATTATGATGATAGTGAGGATAATGTTGCTCACTTACTTTATTCAATTAAGGACAATAAAGACCGGCCATTTAGATATGACGAGGGCAGTAAAAATAGTATGTGCAGCGCTGAACATTCAAAATAACTAGCGCGTTTAGTATTTCTTACAATAGTCTTACAGCAATGGATGTGTATGTCCTTCTAATTGCTTATATGTTAATGAAATGCTACCACATATTCTCAGATAATTGTTCATCCACCGCTAAATTTATCACTTTTCTGAAAATTAATAATGTAAACTGGATCAACCCTGAAAACAGTCATATAAATCTCTCTTTATCAGTTGGTTACCACTGCAAAATCTTGTTGACAGCCCTTTTATACCTAAATACAACCTGAAATACGTGACGAGGTGCACCGGAAAGTAACTGGCGCTTGTTACGACCAACTTTGACGTTTTCAACGTGTTGCTGCTGCTACATTGTTGGAGTAGCTTTTGTAACTCTCGGCCGGAGATCAACAAAAATTCATAACTCGCAGAGATTTCTAGCAGCATTTTCAACTCTAGCATGCTATGGAACAGAACTTCGTTTACAAACTTTAACTTTAGCCAAAGTTATGAGGTGTACACCACGACCAACTTCAGAAATTGGAACACTCTAAAAATGGAATTTTCGTTCAATGTCGCTAAGAAACAATTTACTGTTCCAAAAAGTATCACACTAATAACATTATAAAATAGCCAGTGACACTCTAATTAGAAATAAAATACAATTTCCTGGACATAATAAAGTCATATTACTTTCTAACATCAAACCCGAATGGATAGTGCAAAAGGATGCAAAAAAAATTTTAAATCATATATGATATAGAGTTATAACTGCATTGATATAGGTGTAACACTAAGCGGAAGGTAGCAATGAATTAAATTAAAAAGATATATGGAACGCCATAGAACATTTCTAAAAAGTACTAACACGACAATGAATTTTCAGACTCTGCAAAATAGATTTTCACATCACGTTATAGTAAAGGTCCACCTTTGAGTCTCCAAAAATGCTTAAAATAAATAAAATTTCCATGCAATTAGCATATTTACCAACATTACATTAGACATAGAAGGTAATTTCATAAAACAGAGCATTTGCATTAATAACATTTTGTAAAAACACAATGAATCTTACCAACAAGAGTTTGAGATGGCTGGTGATCAGATGCGTTTTCATTATTTTTTATTATACCTGCATCAGAATCACCGTTTAAAGCACGCCTGAGCGTGCGAAAGCAGGCGATTAAAGCTCGCCGAGCTTTAAAGGTTGTCAAGGAAACGACTGAATGCAACAACGTACATGGACGCGACAAAAACGTAAATAATTCTCGTAACTATAGTAGCAATATTATTATGCTCTCTCGATTTATCAAGACAAAAATTATTTCTAAGTTTTTAGTACGTAATTTATTTCCAGTATTGGAGGTATAATAAAAAATAGCGTAAAGTATTCGTGGATAACTGGTCTTTAAAACACTTGCTCTATTTCGAGCACTCCGGCTACGCCGTCGTGCTCGAAAACTCGCGCGTGTTTTAAAGACCTTGTTATCCACTCATACTTTAATATACTGTATCCTTTGTTGTTCATAACAAACTTTAACATCAACATCTACTGAAATGAATCATTCGTTTGTTAGCGCATGTTAATTTTTTTTTACAACTTGACCTTGTGATTTTATAAGGAAAATACTATGCATAATGCGGCAGAAAATTTAATTGTGTGCAATTATGTTATATTCACGGAATTACTTGGGTAATTTGTAAATTTTCAAAAAAACGAAGTATTGTTTTGGAAAAAATTCTTTCAGAAGAGGGCTATTTAGTTCATTTTATAGCGGGGAAAGAATAGCAACATTTATAAATAATTCTACAACTAAAAATTTGGTTAACAACTATTGTAGTAAAATTAAGAATACTCGATTGAGCAAAGAAAACACAGTAGAAAACAAGATACGTTAACCGTTAACCAATAACTAAATAAAATTTTGAATTTTCTATTTATATGTAGTAAAAATAGAGTTATGTTATTATTTGATTGATATTTTCATTAATTTATCGAATGGCAGGTTTATTACATGATATCTTATTATCTGTATATCCTGTGTTATGTGTGGTCAGGTTACTCTTTTCCATAGACCAGTCGTCTGGGGGGAGCGCCGTTATTCTATCTCAACGGAGAACAAAAGGTAATAAATTCCTTCTTAAGCATTGAAACATTCAGAATAAGAATCTATGCAACATTCGTCAGTAGCCAAAGTCAAGTTGGAGTTCCCCAGGGAAGCATATTAGAACAGACCTTGCTTAACTTGCTTATCTACAGGGAATAATTCAATACCATCAATGTACGCTGATGATACGGCCATATAACTAAGAGAGCCACCACAGAAAGAGCAATTGAGTACTACCTAAAAAATGGTAATAAATGTTACACGCGAATAGATCCACAAATGAAAATTAAAGTTAATCCATATAAAATCAAGCAAAACTGTTCACCTTCAAAGTGTTATATCGAACTTCCAACCATAAAAATAAATAATGATGATATATGTTGGAATTCTGAGGACTCGGCAGTGAAATATCTATTTAGATTCAGAATTTCCCTCGCAAGTCGATGTGACGGTAAACAATTTTAAAAAACAGAAAAGTAGGGGTAAAACAGTTTCACGTTCGCAAATAAATAGTAAAATGGAACACTTGGTAATGTGAATTAAATCAATTTCAAATTAAAAAACATTACCGGCAATGGAATTCGAACTACAGCGCCTGCGAACGCAAATTTAAATCCGACCGTCTGACCCACGGGTCTATCGAGGACGTCTGTCGGCTTTGCGATGAGCGGCTATATTTAACAGAACGGACTTCCTGTTGAAACTTTTTACTCTTTTACGACATTACGCTGTATCTGTTGGGTCCCATTTTCC
Source organism: Agriotes lineatus (assembly GCA_940337035.1). Taxonomy (NCBI): domain Eukaryota; kingdom Metazoa; phylum Arthropoda; class Insecta; order Coleoptera; family Elateridae; genus Agriotes; species Agriotes lineatus. Next base: position 78,217,995 of record OW679196.1, on the reverse strand, counting down.
TCAAGTGTAAAGCCTGACGTATGTGCAAATGATTACTTTTATCTATTTCTCAGTTAACGCAAAAATTAACAGGATTTTATTTTTTAAGGTGCTCACCTGGCATATTCTCGATTTCATGCCAGGTAAACATATAATCTGCAGGCAAAATATCGTCTTTCTTCAACAAATATTTTTTGAGTTATACCGCTAACAGGCAGACCTACAAACACACCGAAGCGCGAAGATCTGAAGAAATCTGAGATGATATTTTCGCGATTACAATACTTCCTTCGTGTTTTAGACCAGGGAAGTCAAATAATGCAAAACAAGTGCCAAGACTCGCAAGTAAATGTCCGTGGTTTATGCGCAATACCTAACTACATAACGAGTTGCAAATACCAATAATGACAGATTTTATCGAGAACAGTTTTTTTAAGACATAGTGTTGTGTGAAAGTGCTACAAAACTAATTCTTGGCCAAACGGGCATTCATACGCGCCTGAAGCTTGAATTACCACAAGACTTGATGTAATACTTTTTATATTTATAGAATATTAAGAATAATATACCTATATTTTAAGTTAGAGGCGTGAATATATTCACATAAACCTCGCTCGAGAATGATCTTATAGTATTTATAGGTTTAGTATAACACAGGTGTCTATTGCAGTAGATATGCAGAGCCAGTTATTATTAAAATAAGAAGAAAACGTAGATGTGTTGACGTCACGCCGGAAAGCGTTGGTTTTGTTTGTAGATGATGTTGTTTCAACCCTTAGTTTTACTATTCGATAAAGACTACAATAGACAAGAGCATTTCTACACAGGTGCGAATCAATTGATTAGCGAGGTTGGATTTATGTTGCATTTAAGGCGAGTAACAAAGAATAATTCAATAACGTCTTTATTCTCCTTTTTCGAGACAGAAATATAGCCACGGGTCAGCTAAAAACAATTTGGTCTTTACACCAATTCATCATGCTGCATGATAGCCAGAAATGATGAATTCATTTTTAGCTGTTTAAAAAAAAACTTTTATTGTGCCCACATTAACATAGTTTTTAAGGTTACCTGCATATCTATAATGTTCTACCTTTAAAGAAAATTCAAAATATTATACAAATTTTGTGGGAGCACGAAAATATTATAGCTTAGTAGTAGTCTTTGTAAGAAGAGAGTGGAAAATTCTATTGCATATACTAATATCAAGAGAATACAATCTTGCACAGTTTGCATTGCAACACAAAAACCAAGCTAAGGTTAAAATGCTCCAGAGTTACGACTCCAAAATTGTATGCAGAAGCACAAAGGACTAATGGACTCCTGGTAGAATAAATAATTACAGTAAGGCATGAATTAAATATCGAACGCTGTAATGTACTAGCAAAGCTAGGTACTATTCTGTAATATTCACACATTCGACAATTTCGGGAAAACTTTCATTTACGTCAGCAAACACTCTAGTAATGAATATCATATAAGGGATTTTCTGTTTCTGTCGAGAACGATATTGGAGCTTATGTTTAGAAAAGCACGCATTGTTAATATTTTTAGTAGTATCCAAACAAACATTATTAATGGAAATCTTAACAAACTGAATAAAATACTGATCAACAAAATAAATAAACTTCTAGTCTGTAGTCTACTAAACAGAAGAAGATCTGATTTTGTTTTCTGGTTAATTTCAGAAAACCTACATTTCCTTGTTACATCGTGAAATCAATTTCAAAGATTTCCGAACTTTTTCCATTTCGCGTATCAGACATTAAGTTAGTGATATGTTGGTCCCAAACAGAATGAAGTAAAGTTGCACGCCATTTTGGTGTGCGGTATGCATGACATTTCTAAAGGCCCTTTAGTACATTTCAACGCACATATTTGTGTTGCCTTTCAATGAACCTCTAGACAGCCTTGGCATAGTTGCAGTTCGAAATAAAAAAGTTCTTCGAGTCTGACGCAATTTCTACTTTGAGAAAACGCTGTCGGGCTGCTCCCACAGAATGTAACCGATGCGTAGCTTGTGTTTGCTTTGACATTTTACTCGGTCTTTATCTGAATTTACCTTAAGTTCGCAGACAAAAGCCTCCACTACAGTCTTATGTTGATCTTGTCTGTTTTTTTTTGTTATTTGGTAAGAACTGTTTGGTAAATTAATAAAAAGTAAAAAAAAAATACAGTTATTACATTCATGCCAAGTTTCTGTAATTATGGAACTCAGTAAAACTTGTCAAATAAAGTAGTCTAGACAAGGTTTTTATTGGAATTTTGAAAGTACCAAGAGTTATTATATTATGCTTTAAATATATGCCATTGTTCGGCGATTTTAACTTACAATAAGATCTTGATGGGTGCTCCCCTATTATATGAATATTCCTGGACAAGCTGAAAAAATCTGTAAAAGCCTTTACTCAAAATTTGCCTCGTAAGTGGACATTGTGACACTAATAATTTTAAAAATCAAATTAAGGTAGAGGTAAAAATATGTTCCCGTTTCTAATAAATTACGTAAATTTTCAAATAAACAAAAACATTACCGGTGGTCGATTTCGAAGGATAGGCGGCAGCGTATGCAATTCCAGCGTTTTTTTGGAATATTGCAAGTGAATGGACTATTCCTACATACGCTACAGAGCACATTTTGTGTCAATGCGTTCCGGCTGTCTTAAATAGAACCTTTTATCGATGACACTTCTTTATGAATTTACGCTGTATCTGCCGAGTTCAATTTTTGTCAGTAGTAAAGTCTGAACAACGTGTAAATTGTTATTATCCTGTATCTCAGTTAAAGCAAAATAAATAAGTGGACGTTGTGACACTAACTAATTTTAAAAATCGAAGGCAACTACGTGTAAAAATATTTTAAAGATTCTAATAATACGGTAACAACAGAAGGGAAACACTTGGTAATGCAAAGTACATCAATTTTTAAATAAAAAAATATTACCCGCGATGGCATTCGAATTTCAGGTGCCTACGATTGAGCTGGCCCATTTATTGCATTGTTTGCCGGTATGTGACGGCTAAATCAGGCCTTCGGGACACTTCGAATTCCTGCGATGCAGCTGCATTTAACGTAAGACACTTATTGGTTGCCTCTATTTGTATCGTACAACATTTATCCTGTATTTGTTGGATTCCATTTTTGGCAAGGACAAAGCCTGCGCTATGCACAAATTATTATTTGTATCTATTTGTAAGTTAAATAAAAAATTAACAAAGTTTTATTTTTTAAGGTGCTCACCCTGTATATATGTGTCTGAAATTTTCTCGGTTTTATTCCAGGTAGTTATATAATGTGTATGCAAAATATTATATTCCTCTAACAAATAGTTTTTGAGTTATACCGCCAACAGGCGGACAAACAGACAGACAGACAGACGGAATTGAGAAAACCTGTTGTTCGTCTTTTAGACGAGGGAAGTAAAAAAACGTTGCACCGTTACATAACGAATTAAACATATCCATTGCTCATGTTGGCCAATGCAGCGCATAATATTTAGAACAAAATCACTCCTTACTCCTCTTCTATCTTTAGGGTGTACGCATTAGCGTACAGAGGCGAAGCACATTCTAAAAGAATTAATTCACGTTTAAATAGACCTGGCAAAGGAGAAAAAGAGATGCAACATAGTAATTAAAGGAGTAAAATTCTATGGACAAAATAAAGAAAAAGCTGTAAAGCAATTTTTGACTGAAAAGCTGGAAGTCGACGCAGAAGTAAAAAGAGTGACTCACCTAGCAAATAAAGCTGGGATGTCAATAAACATATTAGAAGTAGATAGCGGGGCATAGAAACATCAGATAATGAGCAACAAACATAAACTAAAGGGTGCAAAAATGTATATCGACACGACATGACTTGGAAGGAGAGGAGCGTACAGACGGAAATCAGAAAAATCGCAAAAGAACAGTTGAAAAAGGGAAACAAAATAAAAGTAGGATATAGAAAGATTGTCATCGATGATGAAGAATACATTTGGGACGACAAGGAAAAAGGAGTAGTAAAGAAAAAAAAATGAGATGCCAAAACGGACGGACCAGCAAGAAGACGAAAATAGCAAAGAACAAGGACAACGATAAAGGAAAAGGAAAGCAGCCAAGATACGAAGAAACGACCACAGCTAGGAAAAACAACAAAAAAAAACGACAAAAACACAAGAAAGCAAAAGATAAATAAGAAAAGTGTCATAAAAATAAGCACATGGAACGTGAGAAGCATAGGTGGAAAAGAAACTGAGATAGTAGAGAAAATGGAAAAACAACAACTAGATTATTTAGGTATAATGGAAACGAAAATGAAGGGTAAGAGCTTAACAAGAATGGCAAAAGGATACTGGCTTCACTGGTCGGGAGTTTAACAATCAGAAAGAGGAAGGGAAGGAGTAGGGCTGATAACACGACCAGAAAATATAGAAAGCATAGTGAACGAAAATTTCGTAAAACCCAAGGATGCTAACAGTAGATATAAAAATGGAGACAAAACCAACATGGACAATAATAGTGGCATATGGACCACACGAAGACGAGACAAAGGAGAAAAAAGGCGCATTCTGAGAGAACTTACAAAAAGAAATAGACGCAAGAAGAATAAATATTATTGTGATGGGAGACCTAAATGGAAAGGTCGGTAATAATAATAAAGGCATAGAGAGATATCTAGCGACCCATGGGGAACCAACAAGAAACAGCAATGGAAAAAGAATACTCGAACTATGTATAGAAAATGATTTGGTAGTAGCAAACTCTAAGTTCCAACATAGGGATATTCACAAATACACACGCGAAGTATACTCAAGGCAAGAAAGGTTAATCATAGACTACTTTATGGTAAAAAGAAAAGGCATGAGACTAATAAAAGACGTAATTGTGAAAAGAGAAGCGTAAATAGCAAGCGACCATACTTGGTGAGAATTGACATGGAGGTGAAAAGAGAGATACCGCAAGTAAAAAGAAGAAGAGTAATAAGAAAAAGTATCCGAAGTTACAGATTGAAAGAAGGAGACACGAGAGAAGAGTATCAAAGAATAATAGAAAGGAAATTAAAGAAAGAAACAAGAAGAAACGATGTAGAGGAAGACTGGGCGTATCTAAAGCAAAGTATATTAGAAGCAGCGAAAGAAAGCTGCGGAACAACAAGAGCAAGCAACAAAGGCATAAAGAAAACAGCATGGTGGTCAACGAAAATAAATGAAAAAGTGGGACAAAAGAAAAATAGATGGAAGATATACTTACAGACGAAAACTAGGGAGGATTATGAAAAATATAAAGACAAAAGAACAGAAGTAAAAAACGAGGTAAAAAGGGCAAAACAAGACGAATGGGTGAAATTCGGAAACAGAATGAAGGACAATTACACGAAAAATTAAAAGTTATTTTACAGCACACTAAAACAGCTCAGACAAAAAAAGACCAGTAGTTTAAAAAACATGAGAGATAAACAAGGGGAACTACTCACAAAAGAAGAAGAAATTATGGAAAGGTGGAAGCAACATTTTAAGGAGATGCTAGAGGATAGCGACGAAGAAGAAAGAGAAAGCAACAACAAAAATAAACACAACACCACAACCACAAATGATGACGTAGACATTGAACCTATTACAAAAAAAAATTAGAAGAGACAATTCAAAAGATAAAGCTAGGAAAGGCAGCAGGAAAAGACGGGATAACACCAGAGATGATAAAGTACATAGGTGAAACCGGTAAGGAAAATATATTAACACTAATGAACAACATACTAAAAGCAAAAAGAGCCCCAAAGGATTGGCAGACGGGTGTAACTGTGCCACTATACAAAAAAGGTGATAGAAGAGAATGTAACAATTATAATGACATTACACTATTAAGCATAACCGGAAAGATATGGGCTAGAATATGGAAAGCAAGATTAAGGAAAAAACTAGGAGACACAATAGAAAATAGTCAATATGGTTTTACAAAAGAGAGAGGAACACAAGACAACGTTTTCATACTAAGGCAAATAAGCGAAAAGGCGTTAGCAAAGGCAGTGAAATTCACATATGTTTTATAGACCTAGAGAAACCGTTCGATATAATTAAACGACAGGACATATGGAAGGCACTAGAAAACAGAGGTATAACAACAAAAGAGATAGAGATGGTCAAAATATTATATAACAAGACAACAAATCTAGTGGGAACAAGAAATAAAGAGTTGAAAGAATTTGAAACAACGAGAGGGCTAAGACAGGGCTGTGTGCTCAGCCCTATACTATTTGCACTAATTATGGATGAGGTAGTCAAAGAAAGCAGAATGAAAACGAAAAAATATAAAGTAGGGAGGTGGAAAATGGAAAAGGTACAAATGTCGGAACTCCTATATGCAGATGATATGGTGATAATAGCAAGATCAGAGAGAGAACTACAAAATAACCTGAATATATATAACATAGCAATGAAAAAAGCAGACATGAAATTAATATAGAAAAAACGAAGACAATGATAGTAGCAGCAGGGGAAAGAAGACACAATCATGCAATAGAAAAGAAAGGAATAGAGCAAGTGACCAAATTCAAATATCTGGGGACACATATTAGTAGCAATGGGAAGATAGACGACGAAATAAGCGAACGCACAGCCGTGGTAGGAAGAACTTTTAACATGATAAAAAAACACCTTTCTGAAATACCAAAACAGACGAAAGTAGAGGTAGTAAAAGAAGTGGTGTACCCGGCATTAATTTACGGCAGCGAATCGTAGACGGTCACAGAAAAACAGAAGAGCAGATTGACAAGCACAGAAATGAGGTGCTGGGGAAAGATAGAGGGAAAAACTAAACAAAACAGGATCAGGAGCATAGCATACAGGGAACAACTGAACGTAAAGGTAGTGGAAGCAGTGGTCCAAGAAAGGCAACTAGAATGGCTGGGACATGCACACAGAATGGCAAAAAATAGAATGGTGAAGCAAGCAATGGAAGCAAGACCAGAAGGAAAGAACGGAGTGGGGAGACCAAGAAAGACATGGACAGAAGGGGTAAAAGTACCAACGGAACAGAGAGGACTGGAATGGAATACAGTGAGACAAATAACGCAAGATCGAAAAGAGGGGAAAAAGTGGTGCCAAAAAACACCAATCGACCAGGAGTGACAACAACCCAATCGATTTCAAGCCTTACACCTCACGGTAGAAAGGCTCCGGATTATGTATGTAGGTATGTATTAAATAGACTTAGCGATCTATCTCCAATCCTAAGTAGTGTAATAGGAAGATGCTAACTAATAAAAAAAACATCTAAAATGGGATAAAAAGCGTATACGAACATCTTGCCAACATGTGTTTCACGACCAATACTCACTATAAAAACGCTATCTTTATTAAATCCACCTGATGGCGTTTTCCCAAATTTCATTTAACTAACCAATGATAAAGAACTGGTAAAATAACAAAAGTGCAGCAGCAATTAGATCTTAAATTAATTGTAAAGGTGAGATGCGCTGTCTTCGAAGACGGAGTTCAGTCGGAAGTTCTTCACATCAAAGGTAAAGGAAAACAGATAGCAGTTTCACCACCACAGTGGGACGAAATAATCTTATGAAACCTGAACGTAGAAGAAAGGTCCTAGTGACCACGCTAGAACTCAAGGGGGCAATGCGCTAAATTATCGAAACAGTGCAAATGATACGCAAAAATCCAATAGAAAACGCCTGAAAAGCTAAGACAGTAGGAGATGTCACGCGCAGATGCGACCAAATAGGCCAAAAACTATAATGATGAGATTGATCTCGTAAATAAATCCACAATGTGGAACAACAGGCACTGTCCGTTTCAGGAATCCACTCTTAACACATAAATCAAATATTAGCATATACCTAACCTCCACACGCCAAAGCAGACACTTGATTTTATATAAATAAATATTAAACTGTCAGAGATAAATAATTAAAATAACGCTTTCAAAGGAGCCTAACAAAACCAAGAAACATCACATTACTCCTGTAGAGTGCGGGAACTAAACCGTGGCAAATAAAACCACATATATCATTTCAATTTGCATAGCAATTAAGTAGCTTTGTGAAAAATTACAGATAAGGTATAACTAAACTAGGGCTAATGTTATGAAATAAGCAGAAAAGGTGCTTACGCCAAAATAAACGTAACAGTTTATCAGATCTTTGTAGCACATTGATGCTGCGATTTTAAATCTATGATACAATAAAGTTGGTAATAATAATAACCTCGAAGAAAACAAAATACTTTGATATACGCATCAAATGTATTAAAGTAAACTGATTATAGATGCAGAAGCTTTATTTGATCAATTTGTATATTATCGCAAACATCGTAACATTTGAAGTTCAAGTAAGAAAACATTCAATATTAAGTTGCCCTATATTTCATTGTTCAACCCGATTATAACAATAAAACTGTTCTCTCAGTCATCCTCCAGAACGTCACAGAGCAGGCGTGCGCAGCTGCGGATAGTGTTAATACGTATCGAGAGATAAAAAAAAACTGTTCCTCAGCGGGCTGTGGAAATTCTACTTATGAATAATATGTTGGTGATACTGTACGTCAATGTCAAATTCGAGGTTATCAGGTTAGGTTTTCCGTCAGTTTTGACACAAAATGACGCAAATCCTAACTTGCTAACCTCGAATTTGACATTGACGTACAGTCTCACCAACATATTATTCATAAGTTAAATTTCCACAGCCCGCTGAGGAACAGTTTTTTTTTATCTCTCGATATATAGTTTAAGCAATATATTTTCGGTGTAAAAATTACATTTAAGTAGTAATTCGTGATTCATTAAAATTGAGTTCTATGGGTTACTGGCTTAACACCGAGTGTGGTTTACGCAATACCTACTCTGTGAAACCATGTAAAACATTATACACTTGTGGTTCTTCAAGTGCTTGTACAAATTTCTAAAGCGATTTGAAAGCATTCCGCCATCAATTACGCAGTCAATAACAATATACAAATAGCTTTTTCAATTAAACTCATAAATTCATATAATTTTCGTAATATAATTGCGAATAAAATCTCAGCATCCCATCGAGCTCGAGGTCCAACTCTGTAACGATGAGAGCTTTTATTTTGTCTATTACTCCAACCTATTGTTAATTTGAGCATAACAACAATCGCATTTCTGCTGAAGAGTAATTGCGTAGGATACGTCGGCTTATAATAAAAACACAAAAGAGATAATTCTTGGAATGCAGGGGAAACAATGAAATTTGATATTGCGGCTTCTTCGTTTCACCCAATTAGCAACTAGATATGCGTATAATATTCCAACTTCAACATAAATTGCTGGGAGGCGCATGAAAGCTGGGGTGTAATTAAAATGGGGCAGGAAAATGCTTTTACTCGCAATCGCTTAATAATAGATACGTTTCTAACCTTCAAAACAGTAAGAAAGCGAGTAATTTTTACTTTCCCAGCTAGCCGGGAAATATTTTACCGGCTAGCTAAACTTCACTTTCAACGAACTTGTCATGTTACCTAGCAACAGCGTCGCAGTTTCCTTTGTTAAAGTGATTTATTAAACTCCGGTAAAAATACGTACTATTTGAAACTTACTTAATTAAATAAATAATGACAAAAACCTATTGTGAGTAAAATAGTATACATGCCACGGTGAAAAGTTTCATTCCTGTCTCGAGATAAAGTTCACTTACTTAATCTCTCCACAGGAATAAAACACTTTCCAACTCGGTATGTAAATGCTACTTTACTCGTATCGCAATGTCTGTGTTTAGAAATTGCTCATTGGTGTTGTGATGCTTTCAGGAAAAACTACTTGTGCTTTGTGCCACTTCAAGTTGGACGTAATTCATTGAAGTAAAAGTAAAAGCAATGTTGCATTTAAAAGACAAATAAACATATAAAATGGCTTATAGGTAACAATGAATCATGATGAATTACAAAAAAATTACAAAAAAGGTAAGTGTTTCTTAGCCTACTAAATCACATCACGTAAGATACAATTGGTAAAAGTTGCTCAAAATGGTATTGTATTGGCGACTACATTATGCCACTATCTTCTCTTTCTTTGCCTCGCAATCATTTCATTTCATTTGAAATCGGCTCTTTTAGTCCGAGAAATCTTCTTGTGCCGCTATCTCTATGATTTTTATCTATTAACTCAAACTTGCTCTTGTATTTCAATTGCTGTAAACATGTTCTAATATGCTCTAGATTCACAATGAGTTCCTGTAAACCTTGTATTTTTGATATATTGTAATGGTATGATGCTTGCAGCAATTGTGGTTGCATTGCTAACCTAGGAAGACTAAGGAAAGATTAAAATAGGCCCAGAATTGGTATTGTATTTATTGCAACAATATAACACACTAGTAAACATTGATAATTACATAAGACATGATTAGCAATAACTGCAATTTAACTAATAGAGGTTGGTATTTGAATAAAACGGTATCGTCAGGGTTGCGTTCAGCTTTTGTTCAATATTTGTGCTCGGTATGGCAAATGTTACTAATTTGTCATAGCTGACAGATTAATTGGGCAACGTCAAGACACGATAATGAATTCGCTTTAGTACAAAGATGTTTACAGCGTTACAAAGGTTTTATGCAGCGTTTTGTATTCATATAATAATGACAACAATCGATAACGGAGCTAAAGCGTTATTAAGCAGTGTAAAAAAACACAATAATGCAAAGAGCATTTGAAAAGCAACCAGAGAATTAAAGAAGACTACAAGAAAGTGCTAATAGCTTGTGAATCAATGTTTATTTAACTAAAAGTGAAAAATGTAAGCAAAGTGCGGTTAGAGTGTCCCTAAATGACATTTAAGAAAACCTTTAGAAGTTAGGGATCAAAGATTGTGAAAACTTACTAAAAAAAATATATAACATGTTGCTATGGTGACCTAGAGTGTTAATTGTTGCGGTTTATTGGAAAAGCCAAGTCGAAAGCTTGTGTGTAGTTTTGGCTCCCCGTTTTTTACTTAATTTCGTTTGTGGTTCACAAGAAGGCAGCAGCAGCTAAAATATCACCAGAAAGCAGGTATAAATTTGGCGTCCCTTTCAACCGTCGGCTGGTGTAGGGTCAAGAAGGCGGGGAGCTATGAAAAGTGGAGAGCAAGGTGCAGCACCTAGGGAATGCTTTGTTCGTAGTCCAGAGACAGTCAGCAGCTGCTGTAAACTTTCCAGGAAGAAATTACAAGTTTGGCGTTATTTCTTTTGCGGAAACCGGAAGTGGATTTGGCGAGCAAGTAAGAAAGAATTACGTATTGGCGTGATTATGAATTGCATTGTTATTATTTACCTGAGGTGAACTGATTAATTGTTCGTTTATTTGTGTTCAAAATAATCTGAATTTCTGTGATTCGAACAGTTTTGTTTACAGTCAAATGTTTGAAGTTATCTGTCATTGTTTAGAAACGTGTATTTATATACTGTGTAACAACCTAACCTTGTAGATACCCGAGTCTCAATAGCTAGCCGGCGCGGCGCAAAATTTTAAATAAGTTGCCCTTAGGTAAAGTGTATAAATCAATATAATTGCAGTAAAGTTTAATTAAACAAATATAATTTTTAATTTGCCCTGAGAGAGGCAATATTCAAATCAAATTCCACTGTGTTATGGTCACTATTTATTTATTTAATTACAAATATAATAACAAACGAAAGTATATACACATGCCATAAAAATATTTCGCCTCCAGAAGAAATTAGTTAGAATTATTGTAAACGCAGGTACTCGAGAACCGTGTCAAGAAATATTTTTGCAACTTGGAATAATGCCATTACCTTCCCTTTTTATATATTATTCTTTATTAGAAATACATAGGAAAAAAACAGAGTTCAACACTCATTCAGATATTCATGTACACAATACGAGACAGGCTTCATTAATTGTAATACCTCGGTTTAGACTAACTAAATCGAAAAACAGTTGTTTAAACTTAACACTATACAATCACTTACCGGAAACTGTAAAAATGCTAAATAGAAATAGTTTTAAAGCTAAAATCAAGACATTTATATTGCAATTCTGTTTCTATTCTGTGGATGAATTTGTCAACACCTCAATAGATATCTGATTATCTGATTTTGTGAATTGATGTTTTGTTTATTTGTTAATTGTGTATTGCACTTTATTGTATTGTTCTTTGTATTGTTCTTTGTATTATTCTTATTATGACTTGCTACAAACAGTTGTTGTATCGTAGTTAAATAAACATTATTATTATTATTATTATTATTAAATCAAAGGGTGGAGATCAACATAATATATGTGATGTAGCAGTCTTTTGGTGGTTCTGCAGATAAGTTTTTCCATTGTAGGTACTCAGAATCTGGCCCATTATGATACTATTGTAATACTAGTCACCATGTGCCAATGTGAAGTGAAAATAAATTAGAATTTGTTTATCTATATTTGAACTACATCTGTGTTTCAGCTATTATAAATTCAGTCAAGAATGGGTTTACGAAATCTTTTAAGTTTCTTATTTGGGCTTTCAAATAACACACTAACATCTGTTATTAAATTATACATTCCTCCTTAATTTATTCTTCTGAAGCTATTCATTCTTTTTAGGAAGGTGTAATTGGTTATAGAAATTATAATTAGTAACTAGTCTCACCCAAAATGGAGTAGATGACTACAACTAACTAGAGTTGGAACATGTAGGGTGACTTGTTTTGGATCCATAAACTATAGAGTACATGATTTTTGCTGATTTTAAACTTTACGCATACCTACTTCTTTCTACTAAAACAAATGATATAGTATATCTTTGCTACATCACATAGTCCTTGATTTGCGGATCCAATAGCTTAACTCTTAGTACCTATAGGAACTCTACAACTAACTAGAGTTCCTATATATGCAGGCAATTTATTTTGGACTCACAAACCATGGAGTACTTGATCTTTGCCGATTTTAAACTTTATGTATACTTTCAAGTAAAACAAATGAAATATATGTTTGCTAAATCACATGTTCTTTGATTTGGGGATCTAAAGGCTCATCTCTTAGTACAGAATCTCTACAACTAACTAATGTCAAGAATCAACACACCAAGTTTGAGATACATACCGCCATTCCATACCTCGAGTGAGAAAATTGTAAGATAAAGATAACAAATTCAAATTTCCCAAGTGCAACAACGAAGATAATAGCTTTGGGGACTTTGTGGTATAATGTCACTGCTCTAAAGTAAACATTCTGTAAAGGGCTTCACTCACTTCCATTGTTCGGCGGCAGTTCACGGGTCAACCGGCCATTCGCTTCGTAAGCCACCGGGACGCTTCGAATTCCTTCGATGCAGCTATAGTTAACATAACGCACTTATTCGTTGCTTCTTTTTGTCTCATACAACATTTATCTTGTATTTGTTGGTTCTCATTTTTGGCAAGAGTAAAGCCTACGCTATGTACAAATTATTACTTGTATGTTTCTAAGTTAAAGCAAAAATAAACAAAGTTTAATTTTTTACTGTGCTCACCCTGTATATATTTGTCTAAAATGTTCTCGGTTTCATGCCAGGTAGATATATAATGTGTATATAAAATATTGTCTTCCTAGTTTTTGAGTTATACCTCCAACAGGCAGACAGACCGACATACAGACGAAATTGAAAAAACCTGTTTTTTGTCATCTGGGGACCCTGGAACGTGAAGATCTGAAGAAATCTCGGAAGGTGATTTTTTCGCGATTACAATACTTCTTTCGTTTTTTAGATGAGGGAAGTAAAAATATCTTAGGTTATGTCACTTAATTTCAATCAACAGTAGTATTTGTTAATGTTGTATCAAAATATTTTATCAAAAAAGGTTGTATTTTCATCCCCAGTTTGAGAAAATTTTGTGACAAGGATAGACATAAAAAATAACTAATGGCGGTACCTGACACTTAGTGTGTTGATTTAGTAACTTTACGACTAACTACAGTGAGTTTATAATCACAGTATGGCCTTATGATTGTTGACCGTCTTGAGTTTCCCAACGTCAAAATGAGCTTGTGTGGGCAACCATGGCGATGGGACAAAAAGAATTGTAGATCTGTGCATTTTTCTAACCGTGTAAGTGACATTTGGCAACAAAAATGACTAAAGTCAAAATGCATTTGGTGACAATGTATTTACTGAAATAAATTAATGTTGTTGTAAATGGCTGATCTTCCGAATACAATAGAAAACAACTACCATATGGCCATACAATATAAATTGTTACTTACGCCGTCTTCAACAAGTGAAGTACTTTTGACAAGTTATAAAACGTCAATGTCTTATTTTGACATTAATTACTTTTTGTAACTAAATATTGTGTACACTGCTAAAAATAACAATAAGTTGGAAAACTAATGGCGGATTTGCGTTCATCCAAAAGAAAAGATGACAATCATATAGCCACACTGTGATTATAAAGTCATTGTACAACTAATTAAGGTTACTAAACCAAGCAAGCAGGGAAACAACATTTGACAGGTTTAAAAAACGAATTTGTCAATGTCAAATTTACCATAAGCTCTACTAGTAAGTGAATATAATGATTTCTCTTATTAATTTCTGTTCCGGGATGCCACAATACTTTCTCTAGGTTGTAGGTTATGCAGATAATGGTTTTTAGCCGTAATTTAAAATGTCTAGTCATACTTAGTGTGAACGTGTTCATATAAAAACCTGTAAAGGGGTGTAGTTGGAACTTACCTCGCCAGTTAATATCTGTAAACCGCTTTACTCAGAACTTTCCTCGCAAGTGCATATTGTGACACTAAACATTTTATCAAAGGAATTTAATAAAACCTGGGTGAAGAACGAAAATACGAGCTCGCGTTGTGATAACAGAAGTGTTGGAATGCGGCGAGTAGTACAACATATTGTTACGGAAGATTCTAATTTGCTATATTTATAAAATGTATTTTGTTGCTATCATATATCTTCTGTAGTTTGGGAGACACAAGCTGACATTGAGTTGTGGATGTATATCTGTTTTTAAGTCACTGTCAAGGAAATGGTGGTTGTTGCTTCCCTCGACTCTCTGGTTACCCTTAGTGAGATAACAGGATGTGGAAGGTTGTACGTCATACCCTTGTTGACAGACTTTTAATCATGTTTTCACATTCAGTTTTACTCAGGTATATAAAGCTACCGCTCCTCAATGTTAATATATTATTATTAGAGTTCTTATTGAGTTCGAGCAGTAGAACGTCCATTTCATCTACGTATTAAAATGGCGAATAGTCTTATGACAGACATGTAAGTTTTATAATTTTATAATATGTTGCTTTCTTGCACTGAATAAATAATATATGTGGGTCAAGGCGAAATACTTATCATTTTATATTTGGGCCACAAGGGAAATTTTGAATGTGCCCGATAATTAATGCAAAAACAGCGGCACAATTGCACTTTCGCAAATGCATAAAAAATCGTTCATTAATAGCCCTTATTAATGCATGATCTTTTTATTTTCTAAAATCGTTTACTAATGACTCCTATTAATGCATGATTTTAGTATAGAAAATCAAAGTCACCATGAATGTCAAAATTTTTAAGTGTCAAATTTTTGTAAAGCAATAAAATAAAATTGTCTCCAATTTAATAAGACGATCAACAAAAAATTATTGTAACTAACTCGTGTGTTAAATGGCGGTTAATAATTTCAGCAATTCAAAATATCTCGATTATTAATCGCTCTCATTAACACAATTGTTTGTTAAATAACTATTACCAATCTTTAACGTAATTTAACTTGTAATCTAACAATTTCTTGGCATATATTTACATAAACATTCTTCTTTATTTTTAAGACAAAATTGTTTTTGTAGAAATTTCACTAAACACCCTATATTGAAATTGACGTTATAAGGTTATAACAAATAATATTGTTATTGATTGTTACGTTTAAATTACGCCGCCTTTGTAAATTAGAATTCGAATGGTATTTCCCGCGCGCCGCGCAGCCTGGATCGTGCTGGGCTGCGATAACCTCGAAGCGCTTTTATCTTGGAAACGCAGATTGTGGTCTTCGGGTGCGTTCCTTTCCGCTAGCAGTTTTGAAGCAAGCATGGTGGTTTAGCAATTTAACAGCTTTTGGGGATGTTTAATAAGGCTACGATTAGTTTTGTGTACTGGTGAAATGCAAGTCTTTACGTCTTCGTGTCTTTGATGCCCCGAGCTAACAAGAAGGAAGCTTTTCCTGCGCCTTGTGCGGATTTTTTGTAATTGCAACCACGATCTTTTCCACGAGCGCGGATCGTTATCTGGAGTAAGTAATTAGAGGCCCTAAGCCCCTCTGTAGTTCTGTATTCTATCGTTGGACTCCTATTTCTCTTTTCACAGCAAGCAGTGCCAGGCATTAAACGCCGGTTTAATTCCGAAGCAGGTGCAATGCTCGATTGTTTTTCGTGTCCACGGCAACCGCTGCAGACGTTTTGCGAGCCGACGGTGTGAAACGTTTGCAAGGCCGCTTTTCCTTTGGTTGCTGGCGTCTACTTAGAGCACAAGAAGGATCCGCTCTGAGGGTTGTTTTCCGTCCTGGTTTGGCATCCCAACCTCGCTATCGCGGTGCAGATCGCGTTGAAAAACACCAGCTACGGCCGCACCAGTTTATTGGCCGAGAGCTCGAAACCGCGTTTTAAGTTTCCTCCAAGACTGAGCCCAGGAAGTTCTGCGGGCCACGTGGCTTGCTAGGCCGCCCCTTTTAATTTGTGCAATCTGTAACATTGCTGTACTGTGTTGTAAGACTGTAAGTATGTCGTTGTATGTAATTAATTAGTTTAGAACGATCCTGCGATTTTGATTGGTACAACTTATTGTGATAACTGTTTATATACCTGTACTGTGATACTTTCCCGAAATTATATGATCTTTATGGCAGTAAACAGGGTGAGTTTAGTTACGGTTGGTTACTTTGTTTGGAGCTATCTTTCAGGAAGTGTAATATTGTGTCGGGTATTGAGTTTATAAATTTTCGTTAGAACACCGGGGTGCATTCACCGTTATTTCAAAATTTGTTGACGGTCTGGGCATTTAACTACTGTTCTACCGTTTGACTCTTAAAGAGCTACACGCCTCCGATCGCTAAGCTGGCTGCCGGCTTTTGCACCTAAGTGTACCTGATTGTAAATTTCTTTTCTTTGGAAAATCACCCAGAAATTAAATAAAGGCCTAACATGATTACGATGAGCAGTGGACTTAAATTATGTAAACAGGAAGCTTGATTGTTAATACATCCTTTATAGCCGTTCTCAAATTAAGAAAAAAAACAAACAAGTTACAAGCAGAGCTTCTAAGCTTTTGGAATTCTGTTTGTCTTGCTAGATCCTGGAATGCATCAAACCACGCGCAACCTACACTTCAGCAGAAGAAGCTGAGAGAAATTTGCATGTTATCATGTTTAAGCATCCCATAGTGCTTTCGTATCGCTCATAGCATCTTGTAAAGGTACACGATATTGACGAAACCAAATGAGCTGTAGTAGGCAACAGAAAACAATAAATTCTATCTCAGAAACTATAAATTTGAAAACATTATGTCAACTGATCCGCTCCTGAATCGCTCTCTTTCAAATTGATAAATAAACTTTACATTGGTTCTTCAACCGCTACGTTGCTACACAAATAGGTACTTCGTCTAGTGGAAAACTCGTTGAATCACAAGAATCTGCGACAAAGAATTTGAAGGAGCTAGGAAACTCGATTTCAGGCGACTGTAAACACGACTGCTCCACGACACATTTAATTCTAGCAACTTCAATGGCTCCTTGAATTTCTTTTAGTGCAAATAGGAGCACCCCCTAAAGTTGCTTATAGTTTGCCCTTGTTTTGCTTATAAGTATTTTACAATCAGTCCCAGAAACACAACCAATCTTCTAACGTGATTCTTAAAGGAAAGAACAAGAAAAAGAGAACCCAACTCATTTAACTTGAGAACTTGCTTGAATATAGAAACTGTGGGAGCTCCAATGTCTTTAAATTTCAATAAAGTACACTTTGTCTTAGTTCTAATTAAAAATTTCAAAGCTAAGCTTGCAACAGGAAGTTTCCGGAATGCTTATTTAATCAATTTAAAGCGACTGCTCCTTACCTATCCACACTGAGACTACATTAATGCAACTGCACTAACGCGATATTAAGACTGTTTGCTGTTGTTCCTCATGCAAAATTTAAATAACTACGGTTTGAAAACAACAGTTTGAATTTTACATGTGTTTTCCATATTTTATGTTGCAGGAGTTATGAAGTTCTTACTTGAAAAATATCAAGAAATTGTAAAGTACACACCACGAATGTAGACAGGTTATCTCCTCTATTTATTTAAAAGAACTTTTTGCATTTAATTAATTACAAGTAACGTAAACTGTAGAGATAATAATAACTGTTACAAAGATGCCACTTTTTAATACCTTTAGGTTAGAGCATGAAATAATGTGAATTATAGGTAAACCTAAATTTAGTCTGCATGCACAGTTAGTGCCTAAACAACTTGACCACCTTTTCTCAAATTTTACGTTTGGAGTATTGAGAATGACACGGTTTTCAATGCGATTGGAAAATATGTGAAGAGGAAACGGTGCTTTTTTGCGCCTAGGTCTCTCAAGAACACAAATGAAGTGCAGAGTTTTCATACACGTGTGGAATTGCGTATACTAAATATTTTAATCTTTATTATCTATACTTTGTAACGCCCATTTCATTTGTGCGTTCTTTTGCGATTCGCTCCTCAAGTCGGCTCGCATCTCTAATTTTAATATCTCGTGCGCTCCTTTTGGGTGAGCTCTGGGGGAAAGAATTTGATTTTTCCGAAAAAGCCCTTGACCTTCTATAAGGAAGCTGCCTGGTACGAGATTTTTGCTAGTGGCTTATCATCATATAATACAGTAAGTATATACAATTTAAATTTCAACAATTGTTTGGTCGATAAGGGCGATTGCCGCTACAGTGTTGCGTGTAATGAAAAGGTCTTTGAATATAAAAAACCGCACGTGTCCTTGTAATACGTAGTCTTATCATCAGCGATCAAGAGGGATAGCTGGAATTGTGTCTGTACTCTGTAAAAGCCTCACGCAGTGTGTCCTTGGGCACTCGGCTCACAGTGATTTCAATTTATACAGTTTTCAAGCCAGTCGAAGCAAGCTACGTTCCATAAAGTTAGTTGGATGTTCTCACGGCATTCAGATTTCAATAATTTGGCATTTAATTATCATAATAGGACCCGGGTGGTGCAGCTTGAACAAGCTTCCACGTTCAATCAGTAGAGTCAAGCAACGCTCTCTCTGTTCAGAACTTGGATGGGAATTCCATGGCTGCTTCTCTCGGCGCCTCGTGATACGGCTGTCACGGAAATAGTTGGTCCCGGATGTCATAATAACATCATGACAGTCGTTAGTGGGGTTGGAAGTCCCCATAAAATGTACAGCGACGCCTATAATTGGATTAACGGCTGTTGGCTGAGTACCTAAATAAAATAAAAAAATTAAATAGGTTTGACTTACCATGCTGTTGTCGTCGAAGTTTTAAGGTATTCTGATGCGTTATTTGAATTTTAATAATTCATATGTTTTGTGTGTATTTGATTTGGGTGACTCCAAACTTTTGTATTATTTATTGCTGTAGAGCAGGGCCTTAATTATGTATAGGCCGAGTAGGCCCCCGCCTATAGGCGCAACCGTCAAGGGGCGTCAAAATGGCACTGAACAAAAATTTTTTCGTACTAATGGAAATACAACATATAATGCTAATTATAATAATGTGAATTGCACCCAATTTATTGGTACATTTCCTTGTGCAATTTCCGAAGGCAATGTTAGATATCTACCAGTTTGTAACGGCGCTTGTTTTACAACTCTCACCTTATCAATCAAAACATTAAAAGTAGGTACTAGCTTTTCATTATTCTAATTATAACATTTTTTCATTTTTAAAACTGAATGTAATACTTAAGTGACGAGAAACAGACTTAAATGTTTAAAAACTGTTAGAGTTAGCACTGGTTGCACATATTACACACACATTCACTGCTTTGGGTTCATCGCTGGTACAATGGCCCACTGAAACAATCGCAGAACGCCAAAGACCGATTTCGAGAGCTTACTTATTCCACTACTATAGCATTTTTCGCTATAATCACTTGCCCGCTAGAATTTGTTCAATTTAAGACACTTCTGCGACCCTACAATTTGGCAGATTTTTTATTAAAAAAAGTATTATAGAAATCGACTTGATGCAAAGCTTATACTAGATGCCCATAGAAAAGTTGCGCGTTTTAAATATATTGATTACTACAAGACGGTGTGGTAGTGTGGCTGCGAGTATATAAATTTATTCTACGTTCATATGCTGCTACGCATAATAATATATAATTATTTGTTCATATTGTATTATTTTAACATATTGACATGTCTTTACTAGCTTTTGAGCGTACCACATAAGTGGTCTTATTCTAAATAAAATATTTTTTTTGCATTTTTAAAATTGAATTGTACATAAAAAAATTACAAAAGAAAATGTTTTCAACGTCTTTAATACAGAAAGGGCTCTGCAAGAAAGCCAACTTTTGCTAGATCGATAATTGGTTAAGTCTTCAAAAGTATCTACAAAATAGGTAAAAAATACCTTAATGCTGCTAATAATACTGAAACAGTATTAATGCGAATTAGGTGAATTTGAAAATTTAAAAAACCATTGCAGCTAGTGGGATTCGAACTGGCGTTCCCTGATAAATACGTATGCTTATCGTTGCGTTATAAATGACGCAGAGGCGTACCGATTGTGGGCGAAATGCGCCCGATCACCGATGAAAAGATGACGTAGAGACGCAGGTACACCACACGTTTATATATAGGAATTTATAAAAAGTTGTACTGACTACATACTAATATGTACTTTTTTTATTACAATTGTGTTTTATAAATTTCTGTTCTTATTTTATTTGTGTTTTATTTTGTTATTTTAACAACAACTAAATGTTTTTTTTTATACTTTTTGATTAAAAATGTTGGATTTATTTTTGAATGTCTAGCTGTCTGGTTTGAATACATTACATGATATATCCGTAGATAATAAATGCAAAAAGCATACAGTATTTTTGTCACATATATCGTTAGTGTACTCAAGGGCGCAAAAATATTGGCTTGCCTACAATAACAGTTTGTCTAGTTACGGCCCTGCTGTAGAGCATGAGGTTTTACCTGAGTTGTCTTAAGTTTAAGTAACATTGTTTCTTAATTATGATGACTATTTGTCATACTGTTGTTGAACATTAAATATTACATTCTAAAACTGTTGCTGGCTTATATTTTTTTATTTGTTATACTAGAGTATGCTTGAAAACCTTTATCCTCTAGAGCCTTGGTTCTCAAAGCGTGTTCCGCGGAACACTGGTGTTCCGCGATGCACTTTCAAGTGTTCCGCGAAAAAATCAAATGTACAATTCAATTACAAAATTTTTGAAAATAAAAATCAATTCAATGTAAAATTGACACGTACTATCGCGGAAATATAAAGCGGGACACTAAAATTTGCCTAAGTTAAATTGTCGTAATGAATTCATTGTCGATGCTATCCCAAGCTGCTTATATTGCATTAACCAGTTCTGTTTGGTTCATAGGCATGTGGTAGATAGGATTTCATAAACAATTAGGAAGGCAGAATTGCAATATTCAAATAGTGAAATATTGCCTTACACGCTGACAGGACTTGTCCCGGTTTATATTTCCGCGGCTGTACCATTCGGCTTTGTATGAATAAAAATATCTTTCGGGTTAAAATTACTTCTTGGAAACATAAAATATTATTGCAGTTATCAAAATTCTGTTTAAGCCGATTGTAAATTAATTGTAGATTCCACAATTAAAGTCTGACGTCGTTACGGATGTCGGGCGCATGCGTGTTACTCCACTATTTCGCTAGGGTGAATCACCTTCGGTGAATTAGTTGAGAAACGCGCCCGACATCCGTAACTACACTTTAATTGTGGAATAGGTTTTAGACAAAGATCTCTCTACATATAATTTAATTAAAGCTATCAATATATTCGGGTGTTAATGTGACTCATATGCAGTTCAAATTTTAATTCTCTTAATTTACAATTTTTTAATTAAATAAATTTAGGTAAGTTTTGCACCATATTATTTATTGATTTATATTGCATTTTTTTTTAAATTTATAGTAATGGATAATTTCGTCGTAAAGAAACCTTGTCTTGATTACGATAATGACAATGCTACTGCTAGCACTAGTAGAATTGAAGAGAATGAAGAAAATAGAAAAATTGTGAAATCAACTCGAAATGTCAATCGTTTGTATGACGAAAAATACTTAAAATTTGGATTTACCTGGACCGGAAATACAGATTGTCCAACTCCTCTCTGCATTGTATGCGGAAAGAAATTGGCCAATAGCGCGATGGCGCCCGCTAAATTACGAAGTCATTTGAAAACTGAACCTAAAAATCTTTTAACAAAAAACAAAGAATATTTTAAAAGGCTTTTAGAAATGCAAGGCAAACAAAGAAAACAATTTGAAAAAACAATGAAAGTAAGTGATAAAGTTCAACTTGCGTCGTATAAAATTGCTGAGTTAGTAGCATTAAAATTAAAGCCACACACGATAGCAGTATCTCTCATTTTACCTGCCTGCAGTGAAATAGTGACAATTATGTTTGTGGAAGAAGCAAAGAAGGAAATTTTGAAGATTCCGGTATCTGATGATACGATTCGTAGAAGAATTAATGACATGTCCTGCAACATTGAAAGAACATTCGCAGGTAAGCTTGTTAATATGCCTTTTGCATTACAAGTAGACGAATCAACTGATATAAGTGGCAAGGCGCAGCTCTTAGGCTTTGTACGATTTATTTATGAACAAAGGATAATAAATCAATTTTTATGCTGCAAAGAACTTTTGGGTCGTACAACTGGTCAGGAGTTGTTTGATGGAATAACATCGTATTTGAATGCTTTAAAATTATGATGGCATCATTGTGTCGGTATTTGTACCGATGGAGCAGCGTCCATGACGGGATCAATCAAAGGATTTGTGGCTTTAGCTAAAACCATAAATTCAAATATAATATTTCATCATTCTTTCTTGCACCGAGAAGTACTTGTCATATAGACACTGCCCAAGAAATTAAACGAAGTATTTGACCAAGTAGTTACCATGGTTAATTTTATTAAAATGAGACCGATGAAAAGCCGAATTTTCAAACAACTTTGTTCATCGATAGAAGCAGATTATGTGTGTTTGCATCTTCATACCGAAGTGAGGTGGTTGTCACGAGGAAAGGTTTTAAATCGTTTGTTGAAATTAAAAAATGAATTACTTGTTTTTTTTTTGAAACAGAAAATCAAAAAACCTTTGTAAATTATCTAAAAAATGATGATTGGTGCAATAATTTGCCGTATTTGTCTGATATAAGTATGCAAGGAAAAGATGAAAACATTCTTACATCGACTGAAATTATGTGCAATGAAAAAGAGAGTTTTACTATGGAAAAGACACGTAAGAGAGAGAAACACAGAAATGTTCCCCTCTGTGCAAAATATCAACGAGGCAATCGTTTCTTTAGTAATGGAACATTTATCAACAATAGAAGAAAAATTTGAAAAATATTTTCCATTGTTAAATACAGAAAAATATGATTGGATAAGAAACCCGTTTATTTCTTCTGAATTTTCTAGTTTTACTTTAAATGAGGAAGAAGAATTGGCGTCGCTTTCTTCAGATCGTAGATTAAAATTACAGTTCCATGAAAACACTCCTGAAAATTTTTGGATTTCTGTTAAAGATGAATACCCGAGTATAAGCAAAAAATCCCTGAACATATTATTGTTATTTTCCACGTCATATCAACTATGGTCAATATAAAAACAAGCAAACGCGAGAGACTAGGGAATTTAGAAGAAAAAATGCGTGTGGCGTTATCATTTATTCGTCCCAATATCGCTGAGATCTGTAAAGATCGTCAAGCTCATGGATCGCATTAAGTTTGAGATTTTTTTAAAAGTATTGTAATTTTAACTGTGTTTTCAATAAATATATTTGCATCAATCAATATCGGTACATATTTTATTCATGTACATATTATTTTCTAAAAGTAGCACTTGGAAGCAGGGGGTTGCCAATCACACGCTGCGTCACGATTCCGTTTCTTTTTTGCACTATATTATAGTGACTATAATAATACAGTGTTTTTGCGAACATTATTCTGTTTTTTATTGCTCTTTTGGTTTCAAAAAGGTTAGCAACCCGCGCCCCCTGTTTTAAAGTTTATGCTGTATTGTAGATGTTCCGCCTAAAAATATATCAGAGTTTAGTGTTCCCCGACTTTAAAAAGTTTGAGAACCAAGGCTCTAGAGAGCCGTGGAACTATTTTGTTAAAAAATTTGTTGGCAGTCGTGGTAGTAAAAGTCACATTGGCATTTCATATCTGTCAGTTTAAGGTTATATCAGAATTGTCATTTTAATAAATGGAAACATTTTTGTTGAATACATAAAAATGTTAGTAACAAAAACAACTGCAGCTGTTCAAAATAATTTCCAGCTGTTTCCATACACAGCACCGCCTAGTGTTCGGTATTAAACATGCTGTAAAAGTTAGGTTTATCTGTCAAAATTGTATAGGTTATATTATCAAGTATCTTTACTTATCACTGCCAACACAAATTCAATTTTTAAAAAATGCATGGCCCACTAAAGGTTAAAGGTTTTCGATTATACAGTAAGACCCCACATGAACCTGCTCATGTTCTTTTTGAGATTTTGGTTGAAGTAAAAGGCTTCCAAGGTAGTTAGTGATTTGTGTTGGTAGTTATAGTTATTTTGATGTTGTGAATAACCACTGACCCTAGTTTGTTTTAAATAATGAGTTTTTTTTTGTAACCTTAAAATCTGTTGCCTGTTCTTATTCACGCCATATTCGACCGAGAGTTAAAGCTAGCTAGGGCTGTCCTCACCCTTCGTTTAAAGGTGGTACAACTTTATCATGTTAAATTTAACCTAGTAGGAATACACTGAGTTATTCAATGAAAATCTTTTAACATGCTGTCCTCTACTGAGTTGGATTCCAGTTGTTAATAACTCGTGATAAATTTGCGATTCCAAGTAGTGCTACAACTAAGCCTTTCATTACTTTCTAAATACCTGTAATTAAATTATGGTTTTAATTTACCTTTAGGTGTAGATCCGAAAGTATTGCCGATTTGACTACTCAATTTTCTATGTATATTGATTTTGCATTGCGTATGACATAATATCATATATGTATAATACTCTCAACGTTAATTAAACCAAATCAAACCAAAGTTTTTGAATTTAACTTTTTATGTATAGCTAGTAAAGGGACCAGGCTCTTTAAAGCCAAGTAGCGAAGTGGAAAATCAATATTATTCAATTAAGAATTTAAAGGTATTTAAATAACAAAAATACGGAATACTATCTGTAAAATTATCTAGAAACGACCCTTATTGACAACATCCCTCTTCGCGTCCTGTGCAAGATCGCCGAACGCTTGGGACGTAAAATATTCATGGAATTAAGTTTTCAAGTGGCCGCTTCGAGGAAAATTGGTTCGCAGCAATGAGGAATGTGTAAATATTGCATTCAGACGATACTGAGGGAAAAAAGCAGTAAATAAATACAACTTTGAATATTTACATTTGTGGTATTTCCCTTAGTTATATTTCGTGTAGCCTTAACAAGAATTTGACTTATTCAGGTGGAGACCAGACCGCGGTAGTATGTAAAAATGTATTACTTTAAAGTTTATTACGGTCCTATCAACATTTTCTAGTCGATTATGTAAAGAATTCGAAAAGATGCCCATATATGATTTAAGAACATTGATCGGAGATGCAAATACACTGACCAATGATAGGAATCTATAGTAACCACTTGGTAACATTAGAAAATAATCTACTTCTGATTGATTTTGTGAGGAAAAAACATGATACGGTAAATAAAATCTGTTGTGATACACGCACACAACTTCCTTTTACAGTGATCGTATAATTAGCCAAAAATTTGTTTTAAAATTTTTAAGCATTTGTCAAAAATTTTAAAAAATTACAAATTCTACAAAAACGGTACAAAATAGAGCGTTAGTTTAAGAGACAAAATTTCTTTAAAATTGTAATCTGAATTCAAAAATGTAATAATATACCGGGTGTTACATTTAAAATAGGAGTTAACAAAATTAGAAAAAGAAACAGAAGAAAACCATTTCAGAAGTATTCAACTGGAAAATCACCTATCTCACATCAATACACATTAAAATTGTAATAGAAACTTGAAGCTTAAAAAAATCGTTAAAGCCGTTTTTGAAAAAAATTTAAAAAACTGAAAAATCACAAGAGTAAACACCTACTTTCGGTTATGCGATTTTCTTCAAAAGCTTGCTGTCGCATCTACATAGTACACAAAACTTATATATGAAGTTTCAACAACATACCTCTTTTCGTTGTTGAGATATTCTGTTCACAGCCAGACACACACACACAAACACACACATACACACGCACACAGACATCCCAATGAAAAAAAATGTTTTTTGGGTTCAGGGGACTCTAAAACGTGAAGATCTGTTGAAAACTCAATTTCGAATTTTTGGAGTGAATCCAATACTCCCTTTATTGTAAAAGGAAGTAAGTACATATACTTTGAGAGGAAGAAAATATGTGAAGGCACGTGGAAAAGCACGGATGGCAAGTATTACGTAAACCAAACTGACCACATACTCATAGAAAAGGACTAAGAGGACGCCAAAACGAAACTGAGTACTTGCAGATGTTTTAATGCAGATCCAGACCATTTTATGGTTGGGTTAAGAATACACTTAAGTATTGCGGTAAAGAAAAATAAGAGAAATCCAGAAAGAAAGAAGAGAAAAATAGTGAGACTACAGGGTGTAGCGCAGAGAACTAAATACAGGGAAACGTTGAACAGAAAGTTGGAAAATGTATTTTTAAACAGAAATGTGGGAAATATAAAAAGAGGAAACGAGAGAGTGCATAGAAAGGAACAAGTAAAAAAAATGACAAAAAATAGTTTCACGAAAAATTAAGAAAAGTCCTCTAGAAGAAAAATACATAGCGGGTCCAAAATATAAAACATAGGACAGCGAAATTAAAAGATATATACAAGAATCAAGGGAAGGAATGTGTGGTGGTACTCGGAGAAAAAAGAAGAGAAATACAACGAAAAAATTGGACAGGCCCACAAAGACAAGAAAGTAAGGAATCTATACCGGGATGTGAAAAACGGGAAACGATGATATCAGCCTTTAAAAGATCGAGGAGAATTGATAATGAACGATGAGGAAATAATTAGGAGACGGAAGAAGTACCGTAAAGAAACAGAAGATATGGACAAGTAGAAGAAGGTGGTGGCGATGGAAAAGACTGCCGAACCGAATAAAGTGACGAGTCTCCTATAGAAGAAATTGTAAAACAAATTAAGACAAATAAAATCCCTGAATCCGGAAAATTTACTGGAGCAATATTTAAGTATGAAAGAAAGAATTTAATAAAAAAAAATGAAGAGAATATGGTTACAAGAAAAAATGCAAAGAAAATGACCAGAAGCAATAATATGCCTACTGTTGAAGAAAGACTGCGGAAATTAGAGAGGAAACATTTACTATATACTGCATATAAAATATTTGCAATTTATATAAAGAATAAATTGATTAGAATCATAGAGGACAGTGTAGGGGAATACTAATGCCGATTTATGAAAGGAGGAGAGAATAGAACAACTCTTTTGCGCTAAGGTAAATGGAAATGGAAATCAAAACAAGGCATACATGCTATTTACAGATTTGGTTCGATTTGGTACGAATGTAGTTCAATAAATAGATGCGAGCTACATAAAGTAAACGGCAAAATAGGCAATAGCCTTAGCAAAAACGACATTGTGATGCATCAGGAAAATTCGAGTTTAAGACAACTGAGTCAAGAGGATCCACTGTGATCAATGCGTTCATAGCCTTCAAAAAGAAAAGAAAACATGCGAATACTATTAGCAGACGTCTAATAGAAAAGGCATCAATGCCTAGCGTTTGCTTTTGCAATCACAACAAGAAGTTTAGATGAACTAAGAAAGATAGAAGCATGAAGTGGGGGGTGGAAATTCAAGCGAAAAATATACTATCAAGAATGGTAAGAATTTAATGGTTGGATTATACAACTATGGAATTAGACTGGTGGTCATTTTCAAATACAGTGAGGAAAATAGATCAAAAGATGATATAAGAGAGAAAAGTACTAAGGACAATTTACGGAGAAAGGCAAGTTGGAGGAAAATGGGAGAGCAGGATGAATAGTGAAATAATGGAACTATATGAAAAAACCCAAATATCACGAGAATAGTAAAAGCGCAGACGACAAGATGGCTACGACATACAATGTGTTTCACTTGAAATGAAATTATCTAAATATCTTCTATATTCTTAAGCATAAGGATTTGTAATTTTGATTATTTCTACAGACATTTAAGAGGAATTAAGCGAAGGCCATAAAAGCCTAAGGACAGCAGCCACCTTCGTGAATCATAGCGGAGCCCTAGCTGTGAGCTCAAAAAACGAGATCGGGGCACTATCGGAAGAAGCGCAGAGATCATTCCACAAGCATCACATTATCAGGCTTCGAAGAGGCTTTTAAGGTAGACTAATCATAAGAAAGGAATTGCTGCTGGGCTCTTAGAGGCCTCAAAATCTGTCCATAGAATCAGGATTACAAGGTTAAGAGTGCATTTTTCTAAAATTCGATGATATGCATTTTGTTTGGCGTCCTTCACGAGTGCTTTGTTTACAGTAGCTGTATTTACTTACGCTAAATCACATAAGCCACGGAAATTATTGTGGATATGACTGTTAAAATTAAGCCTATTAAATACAGTAAATTTATTTTATTGGTTAACATAGCAGTTTCGTTTCTACGCCAGTATTTAATAATACAGATCATTTCCATAGTTACCAATGAAATCAATAGATTAGAGCGTTTATTTTACAAGTTAACATACGAATTTGAATGAAGTACTTGCTAATAAGAAACTTTAATTTTGTTACCAAAATGTAGGTATGCAACTTGAAAGTATATACGTAGGAACAACTTGTGTGTTGTATGTTTTCTTCAGTGGTATACATTAGGATAACTTTTAATTGTCTTTTTGACAAATTAATAATAATTCTTATGTTAACTCGTAAAATCTATTGGTCTCATCTGTAACTATGGAAATGACCTGTATGATTAAATGGTGGCATAGAAACCAAATGCTTATGTTAACTATTAAAATAAACTCCCTGTATGTACCGCATGATCTATAGTGAGGTTAGGTCACTATAAGTGGTGGCATAAAGAAATTTCTCATAGCTTAGGTGAAATAGGCCGCTTAAAAATAAGCGCGTTCAATTAAACTAACAATTTATGCAATTAAGCCAATATATTAAAAAAAACATGCAAAATAACAAATAGGCACACTGTAAGAAACCAACCCATAAGATAAGACAAATATGATTAAACTAAATATTAATTAATAAATATTTGAATAATAAAAAATACTACTAAAAGCTGAGCTAGCGACGGGCATATAATAACAATATAAAGACTTTTGTTTATCGATACTAAGCTAGTAAACAGTTCGATGCTGGAATAAAATGTGACTTAGAAGTGACACAGCCGGCTCATCTCGAGTCATAAGTGAGTGTGAACCTAGCACAGTATTTACCAAGTCAGGAATCCAGACACCACCTTCATTTAAACTAAAAATAATAAAACCGTTTTCACATCTCATTCAAATAATAAGTAAATTGTGCATTTCCATGTAGTACTCACCCACCGCTTATTTATTATTATTCCAAGCCAGATCATATATACAAGCCACATTTTCTTTATCGATTTTATGTGAGTGCTCTTTACTTTCAGCTATTTCAGTATTCTTCAATGTTTAACTTTAGTGTGTGCGATGCCGTTTCTTATTCTTTCAAATATACTTTCTGTATGAATCAGCATTTATTAAATACTTTTATTTTATAGTTTAGTTAATTAAGAGCTTTTTATTGGAATCGTAATTCATTCGAAAAGTTACTCTGTTTTTCTAAAATTTTGTCATATATTTTTGTTACTAAATTTTGGCTTTACCACGGTAAGAAGGTAAATTACATCATTCACACTTCTCTTCTGTTTTTTTTGATATTCTCTAACTTGCAATATTCTTCGTTGCTCTTATATAGTTGATGTTGTGATGCCTCTAAATAATTCGCTAGTTAATCGTCCTGTTCAAAATGTCTTTCACGCATTACTTTTTTCGATGTTTGAAGATGTTCAACTACAGAGGAGATTGTATTACGAAAAAATGATTTGTTAATGGTTATTACATCTCTATATTTTGGAAGAGATATACATATAAAATTATGTTAAGCTGTTGATTTCTTACGGAATTGTCTCTTCGAAGAGGGTATAAAATGCGTTTGAAATGAAGATAATAATAGTCTCCATCACAGAAAATTGCTTTTTACAAAATTGTTCAATTGCTTACAAATTGATTAATTAGAATGTTAAATTATGGATAAAATTGAAATTCGTTTTCATTTTTCTTTTTGTGCTTTGTATCATTTCAAAACTGTAATTTTCTAAATGCTTATTCTGTACTGTAGCTAACGTCACATGTGGCATTTTTTTCTCGCAGTATCAATATAAACAATTACATTTTATTAATTAATATCAGAATATACTGGCATAAATTGTTTTTTCTTTTTAAAGTCAAATAGTTTTACAATATCCAGATCGCAAAGTAGTTACAACAGCAATTAGTCTATTTGAAATTAGAAAAATCCCTAACTAAAAAACATTTATAAAATTTGTAGCATTAGTAATCAACTGCAAGTGTTCTAATAAAAGTACTTTTAGGAAACATTACAGGATATAAGGAAGATAATTGCTGGGATTGTCTAAGCCTTACTTCATTCAAGAGTTTTTTTAAATTAGAGAAATTTACGAAAACGGAAGGAAGTAAAAAGAGTAATGGAATGTTATACTTCAACTGTCGGGAATTTACTGCAAAACGAAACAGCTGCTTAATTACATCTTAATTACTTCTTTCATTTTTTATGATAAAACTTGTAGTTTGGAAAAAGGATGTTTGGCAAGTATTAATGTCTACGGAAGCCATCGTAACACAGTTCGCTCTCTTTTCAACAAACTTTCATAAAATAAAGGGAGCTGAACATGAATAACCAATAACTATTTAGCTGCAACCTAAATTAATAATGTGGTGGTTTATAAGAAACCAATTATTGCAAAAATTAAAATTCCAGTGAAGAGCAAGGCTTATAGAATTACCTTTAATGATTATTGAATGGCATGTTGCAGGGTCCTAATACTCTTATGGATTTGGGTTGTTGGGTAAATGAGTTTGAAATTATATATTTCTTCCATCATGTTTAAAGTGACTGTTTATATCACTAATTTTATTACACCTTACTTTGGTGATGTTCAATAAAAAGTTAAATTACAAAGTTTATCAAACGTTTTTATGTCAACGCAACCAATAATATCTAACACAGTGTAGTAGTAAAAATTTCAACGATTTAAATTTTGCAAATAATTTTGAAACTTCTGTTATGAACGTAAAATATCACGTATGTAGAACGTGCAGAAAATGTGTCGATGGCACCTGGCATGTTAAATAATTTTCATGCCACGAACTAATTTTTTGCACTTCTTACACGAAGCGAGCTTTAAGGTCGAGTGAAAGATCAAATTATAATCGTGCATGTGCAGTGCAGACATTACAAAGGATAATTAAGTTAATTGTAGTCCTAAGTCAATAAGCAATTGTGCAAAAAGGTAATTTAATGCTACAGGAGTAAGTGAGAGGTAATGTGCAGTGTAAAGTATAACCTAGCCCCCACGTTGCTGTAATTCGAGTACTTTAGAAGTCGAAGATGCCAGGTTGAAGACAGTCAGCTTCCAGTATTATGGGTTGCAATTCTAACATATTACCGGGGTGTCGAGTGGCTAACTGAAATCCGAGAGCATTAATTAACTTGCTCTGCGACAGAAGTCAGCTACAGGCGAGGGCAAAGGTATTGACCACCAGCTTAAGTAATTCCAAGACCGTTGGATGCCACCTTCAACGCTTGGTAATGTACCATCTGAGATTGCATTCTACTTATGGTAGTTCTGTTGTAATGAAACCCAGCGGATTTACATTGGGAAGTCGATAAATATCACCCTAACTCAACTTTCATGTCGTGGTTAAGGATCTGCATGGATCGAAACAGTGTTGGATAGTGCTTAGCACTTCCGTCTTACCATGCACCTTACTGCTTCGTAGTCAATTCTTGCGAGCGGATGTGGGGGATTTCGGCTTAACCGCTCAGACTAAGAGCACTCAACCTAAAAATCTAAAACTCCTAGAATGGAGCAAAAGCGGTGGGAATCCGGCTAGATAACTTTGGGACATCCCATACCAATCCAAGGTAGAACAGCTTAAGCCGAGAGATGTATGGTTAAGGGCGTGCTTGGCCTCTAGTAAACTGACTCTAGATATTAAGAAGGACCAACTTCACCCACACTAGGGGCAGAAACTTCCTAACGATAGCAACGTCTCGCAAATTAAAGAGGACGACGTCGAACAGTTTGAGGAGACTATCTCAAAGCCTCAGCTGGGAGCGGCTGAGCGGAGCCACAAGAAAGCTCTGCTTAAGCTAAGGCACAATCCAGAAGAGGTACGACCGAAAACAAAAGATTCCTAAATAACGCGGGAAAAAGGTCAAAGAGAACAATATCTTCACACTCCACCCCTGAGAAAACGGGTAAGAAAAAAGGCAATGAGCGATAGCGCACCTGCAAGCACGGTCAGTGTTCTGCTGGAGGCAGCGACTCCTTCAACTGCGGGAAACTTTAAACCGGCCGCAGAATCCATCAAGGTGGGCATCATAAACGGAAAATACCCCTCAGTACGGTGGGAATAAAGACCATCCAGGAGGCTATATTTAACGCCATTGCTGACCTAGAAGAAGGCTCTTTAAAGCCTAAACTTCTAGACAACACTTTGAAGGACGGATGGCTACAGATGCCCTGTGTTGACAAAGACATCGCGAAGTGGCTGAAACAACTGGTCGATGACAGGTTATATGTGAGAGCCTTTGGAGGCAAGGGGGCACCACAGAGAGGATCCTGAAACTGACTAAACGGTAAAACAGAAGCTTACACACAGGGTTCTGGAGGGCGCTCAACAAAATGAAGGAAGAGACGATCACATGTCTTATGATGTCAGTGAACCTTGCCTCCTCTGGGACTCTAAATAGGTCTAGCTTTAAAGTAAGCTACAAATGTGAGAAAATAGAAATTAAATCTAAGGGACAAAGCCCGAAACCACTGCTCAAAAGTATTCGAAAGTTTACAGGAGAAGAGCTGTGCAGCTATATCCAAACCTACCGGAGAAGGAAAAGGGGTTAAAAGAAACTCTCCAATCTCCCAAGAAGGTAGTGACTGCCCAGGAAGAACCAAGGAATAAAGAACACTTGTTGCCTTCCTAAGATTCCGCAGGGCCTAAGTTCTCAATGAAGTAATAAAAAGGAAGACAAATTTAATGGCCAATACGTATCCTCCATTATGCTAATAACACAAACTTTGACCAACCTGTTAGAATGATCATTCCATATCAAGAAGTATGGTCTTCCAGATGGACCTTCTTTAAGAAACAATTCCTCCAATAGTACACAAATGGTTCAAATATACAGGGAGGAGAGCCGGACCAGCTGTCCATGGACTCGGTTGCAAAATATGCGAAACCTTAGGGCTTAGAACTAATATCTTCTAAGCTGAGGTAAATGCAATAAACCTCTACACCAAAATAAACCTCAAAAAGAGATGCAGCGGTGCAACAACGGACATTCCCACAGCCAAGCAGGCAGCAATAAAGAACTTAAAAATGTATACGTTCGAATTCAAGCTTGTCTGGAGGTACCTGGAGAATTTCAAACAACTGACAAATAAAAACCATGTTACCGTTGATGGTGCCTTCAAGGACACGAAGATATACCATGCAATAAAAAGGCTGATGAACTAGATGCGAAACGATGATGCTAGTTAGTGGACCTGAGCCCTCTTGTGTAGTACAGTAGTACAGAAAAACCACATAAAACATGGGGCCAGGTTATGGGAGAAGCAAATAGAATCCCCGTACTGGAAAAACATACCACGACAACGCAACAAAACAATTTATAACTGTTTTGGAAAAGAAAACAAAAATTGCTTGGTCTGTCTAAGCAAGATGGAACTAAATCACTGGCCTACTCACAGGCCGTACATCACGAAAATACTATCTCTCAAAATTTGTAAAACTGAGATCCAAATCTGTGGTTTATACAATGAGGCAGGGGAAACGACAGAAACTATTTTATGCAATTGTACTACTGCCTATCGACGCAGACAGGACTTTCTTGGAAAAGCAATTACACCCAATGAACCCCAAAGGGCCTAAAACCTTGAGACATTCTAAGCTTCACCAACAGCTTACAACTTCTCTAAATATACAAAAGGGGTCACAAGTTAAAAAAACCGTTAATGGTCGAAGTAACGAAAGGCACTAAAAAACCACTCTACGAATAATATTACCAGAGAAAGTGCTCCTGGACTGTTGCAGCTTTAGTCGATGATCGTCACTGTCGATATTCTACTGAATAATGTTCAGGTGCAAATGCAGTACCAATAATAGCCCAAAAAACGCTTTCTCGGAGGTGGCAATTTGTTAGTGCAACCGTGGTTTTGGGACTTTTTGTGACCTCTCGTATCTTTCCGTACCGACACCTTTGAATTTCGGCGTTTTTTCGCTCCATTTTGAAATCTCTGACGAAGTCAGAGGTAAATTGCAACAAGTACCGCCACCTGTTGCCCACAAGTTGCGCATCGCAGACTTCTTGCAAATTTCAGTATTAAACCATTTGGTTCCAAGTCGATCCCTAAGAATCATTACAAGAACCATCAGCAGAGGAACTCAGTCTTTAGTTTTCTTCGGAAAGCACATCTTGCCTGGGCGTTTTCGGCTCACCTGACGTAAGTGGGCTTAACGTGTTATTATTTCTGTACCGGAGGGCCCATTTTCTGATGTTAGATTGTCTACGTGATCAAAGCCATGTATGATTGTTGCCCAACTTGGCGTAACCCGGAGGTTTCTGTATGAGTTAGAGAGAGAAAATGAGGAGCGTTTGGAACCGCGTTTCTTGACATGACGTTGGCAAATTTAATTCTCGATCTGACGTTGTTAACACACCGAAATAAATAGTTGGCGTTTGTGAAAACCCTTTTTCGGGGGTAAAATTTTATTCTCGGGGGGTGCGTATTTAATTGCTTATCACTCTCGTCGAAACAGTGCATTTGTGTGTAAATAATACGCTATTTTTGAGCGGATTTGATATGAGAGTTGTACCCGTTTCCAATACTTGCAGAGAAAGATTCTTTTACGCATCAGCCCTTATGAATCCCCTTTGATCTCCTCTTTCGCAAGCAGACTAAATTAGCTATGGTGAGATATTCCACCTGTCGCATTCAACACTCGCATTTCCTGACGCTAATTCTAGGTACTGTAACACTAATTTTTTTTATGGTGATTACACCTAAAGTGAAACGTTCAGATTGACATTGAACAACGCCGTTTTGTACTGCGTCATTTGTTGTGAGAACTGTGTCGCGCGTTCTAAATTTACGGAAGCGTTAGTTATTCTAGCTACATATTCTAAATTAAACGGTCCGATGTGTGGTCTGTTCACCGCTGTGGACCTTTAACACAGTGGGTTGTAAACTTTCTTTATTGTTATGATTCAGACAATTGTTCATGACTACATGTTTACTAACCCCTACATAAGATATGTTACTATTCATGTTAATATTTTTGTGAATATTCAGATCCAATAGATCGTATTAATTTAAACTATTCTATATGATTTTTCTTTATGTTTATGTACATATATGTCAAATATTATTTTTGGGTGTTGTGTCGCTTATTTTATAGTGCCCAGGCAATTGCAAAGAGATCACCCAAGGTAGGTGAAACTTTCTGAAGCTGACGAATGTCTCCCATGGGCACCGAAGCCAAGTAACGGCATTTGAATTTCAGATTTTGGTCAAGTGCAAGTTAGATGGAGTACTAATCAACCATTTCCGTGGCACCTGTTTGTTTTTCCCATTCTCTTTGTCGTAATAAACACCCTAGTGACAGCAACTCGCCCTAACTTATGTCGTGTCGTCGAAACGAATCCCCCTTCCACGGAGTTCTTAGTCGGACAACAGCCTGTGGAGGCGCAATTAGGGTGAGCTTTGCTTTTTTTAGTTCAGCCAAGTTATTAACGACCAGTTCAGACCGTAACAAATTGGGAAAAGATTGCCAATTTCGTACATCATACATCGCACATAATCAACCCTCCAAAGATTTTCGAAGTACCGGTAAAACAAAGCAGCGATAATGATTTGCAATATATGATAAAAAAGTCATACTCGATGCAGAGTATTTCTTACAGTAGGTAGTAGAGCTTTGCGAACAGGAGATCGAAAGACAGCTTCGGCGTTATTTATTTCTAATACAAATTTCTTAGGAATCAATTAAGTGTATACTGGGAAACGTTCGTAAACTCAAAGTTCAATTGTAAACAAACTAACAAACCTACGGTAGTAGCGAAATTTCTTACGTATGGTAAGATGTTAATCGATGGTATGTTTTGCAGATGCCATCCTGAATTTTAACTTTGATAGATTGAACGTTTTTAATGCTTTTTGTATCTTTTTTTATTAAAAACAACAAATAAATAAATATCGAACTACTAAAAGCCGGACCAGATGAATTAATAACAGCTATTGCAAAATTATTTAACAAATGCTTGCAGCAACAAGAGGTGCCAAAAGAATGGAAAGTTGCTCATACTACAAACCTATATAAAAAAGGAAATAAAAAAGAATACGCCAACTATAGAGAAATAACTGTTTTAGACTCTATAGGAAAACTTTATGGAAAAGTAATAAATGATAGAACACACACTCGTGTGTTGACAACGTTTTCTGTTATTTTTCTTAATATAGAATTTCGGCTTAGACCGCGTAGTATGTGAATACCTAGCATTCTCTGGCTTAATGTGGCTTGTACCTTCTGAACTCGAGCAAAAACCAGGGCGATGACCATGCTTTTCGGTGGCTAGGTAGATCTTCCTGAAATTTTGTATAGGGCAATAATTTATCATTCTGAACAACTTTTCTTGGTAAAATGTTATCGTATCATGAACAAAAAGGGCAGTTTACCTGAAACGAAAATAGTTTTCGCGTCACTGTCAAGGCCGACTTGTTTTTTCACAAACTGAAAATATTCTTAAAATTCTCTTCAGACCAAGCAGGACCTAATCCCACAATCCGACATAATAATTGTCATTGCTTGTTTGCTTGACGCCATTTTGAGAGCGAACCCGTGGGCCGAATTGGCTGATTTTGGTGTCAATCGACTCAGGGCGACGCAAGTAAGGCAGTAGTGGGGTTTTCAAATTTTTATAAGTGACTTCTTTCTTATGTGGATTTTTTTGTTGATATCTAACCTCAAAATTAACTCGACACACAAAATGGATCACTCTTGTACAAATTGCATTAAATGAATTATTTCGCGCCCAATTTGGGTGCAGAACGGTAGTATTAAAATAAAATTCAAACATTTTTAGTCCACCTCACCTCTTGTAACATCAATCCTGGGACACACTGTATGTAGATTGAATGTTAAATACGTTGTCAGTTATTCATTACAACAACAGTAGCATGAGAGTTGTTGCAATTCTATCAATCTCAGAATGTAGCATTGTCTACACAGTTAATGTTTTAGCGCTGTTGAAGTCCGTTAATCATTCTAAAACCAGATCTAATATTATCTTTAAACACAACTACTTAGTATTAATAACTGGAAGAAAATTAAGTGTGTTAGTGTAAAAGAATCTAATTCCTGTGTTGGTTTTGAATTACGCGCAGTACTTGTATATAATTTCCAGCAGAAACTGTAGTAACTATGCATTGAACATATTTTGTTAAACATTTTACTAACAATATCAAAGTGTAAATCGTAAACCACGTACTCACCACTTTTATCTATGTTAAATGCTGAGTAGTGAAGAGCACTTACCTGCAAATAAAAAAGAATTTTAATTGAATATTGCAGCACTACATTGAAACACATACACCTATTACTTCAAACGCTTTTAAATAAATTAGTATTTGATATAATGAAATTATTTGTCGAATTGCTTCACCAAAACAAGTTAATCCACAAATATAAATGTTTAGAGACCGCATACTGGAAAAAAGTGAAATACATCTAATCTCTGTGCATCTTAAACTTCCCCATAATGTAAAAGCTTTACAGTAAAAGAGAATACTGAAGTTTACTAAATAATATAAAATATTGTTTTCTTTTGCTGTAATAAGATATTAGGCTTGATATAAAGCCAAAAAGTACACAAGTAGTTTCCAAAAGTTCAGTGCGCTTAATTTCGATAAAAAATGTCCCCTGCGGAATACTTACTTTATTTTAACTGAAAAATATCAAATACGATAACAAAATAAGCCAGACAAAGGTCAACTCTGTCTATTAATAAATTAATACAAATAACAGTAAATCAAAGGTAGCTCGTTTGTCTAAATGGAGAGAAACCACAAAACTTCAAATTTAACACATCAGTGTTCAAGAAAAGGCAGAATGTATTGTGTGTTAAAAAAAAACTCATTCGCAGCATGCCATGATTAAATTGAAGTTTGCTGTAACATGATATATACCCATTGAAGCACATGAACTACCATAAGTCAGAGAAAACTAAATTATATCTTGACCTTGAACTATTTTCTAAAAAATATAAAAAACACTTAACAAAAGCAATTTTTATTGACCGTTATGATTAATACACTCGAAATTGCTGTGTAAATACCATCTTATTTTCCTTTTTGCTTAATAGAGGTAAACTTAATGCAGTGAAGACTTTTGCGTGTCACAGTGACAAATGTTTTCATAAACAAAATGCAATCTGTAACAAACGACTTCCGGGATTGGACCGTGTCATGATTGAGAACGCTGAACCGCGACTGCGCTTGCCTAAAAATTCTTGCCTTTCTCCTTCCGATAGTTAGTCGAGTTTCGCCTCTGACGTGGTTAGCACGTTGTGTTATCGTGCTCTTTTGCTTTTTCCTCCTGATGAAGCCCCTGACGAAAGTGGGCGAAACGTTGAGTTCTTAGATCTCAATCATGACACGGTCCAATCCTGGAAGTCGTTTGTTACTTAATGACAATGGCCGTGAAAGCTTCAGAAATCATCCAAAATGTAATCTGACATTCACTTACAGACTTAAGTTATGACATGACTAGAGTTTTTATCTTTTGTTCCAAGGCTTACCCTAAATGAGTTTTTTTTAACACACAATATGTTCATGTGTACAATTTTTATTATTTATTTATTTTAGCTTTACGTGCCTCGACTACTTTGGTCAATGGCACAGGTACAAAAAAGTTTACAAACAATGAACTAAAAATTAAATTAACGCAGATAGAGGTTAACAGTATGCATATAAATTATTTCAAATTTGGTCATACATTTTAATATTTTGTAGGAAATTAATTATATTTCTAAAATTGTTACAACAGTTAAGGTCTTCTTTGAGGTCTGATTTGAGGCTATAACGTTGACGGGCTTCAGCATATTGAGGACATTCCGCGAGAATGTGCTTCACTGTTAGGCGAGTGTTGCAGTGCTCGCAGAGAGGTGGGTTGCCATATTCCATCAAGTAGCCATGTGTTGCACGGGTGTGTCCGATTCTTAGTCTCCGTAGTATGATTTTATCTGTTCTGGTCATAGGCGGTAAGCTGCTTTTATTAATTCTGGGTTGGATCGCGGACAGCTTGGTATTTGAATGTAGCCAAAAAATTTGCCATTTATTTGAAATTTCTTGCTTCAGAACGTTTTTGAGGTCTTTGTGGAGTTGGACTTCTTCTACAGGCAGGTCATACGATAAAGCTTCCTTAGCTGCTTGGTCGGCTCTTTCATTGCCGGTGATACCGACGTGTGATGGCACCCAGATGATGGTTATAGAGACACCTTGGGCGGCAAGAAGTTGGCAAACGTCATGTATATCTTGAGCCAGAGGGTTGTCAGTGTACATGTTTTCTAAGGAATGAATGGATGCAAGTGAATCTGTGCATATTGCAACTGTCTCATTCACGCCCGTTGTCATATTAAGTGCCATCAGGATTCCGTACAGTTCCCCGGTATGAACACTACAGTTGGTGGGCAGTAGATGCCTTGCCATGGTAGCATCTGATGTGGTAACTGAGCAACTAACACCATTTTCGTTTTTTGATGCATCAGTATATAGGATGTTATCAAACTGTTTCGAGTTGATCAATTGTAAGAAGGATTGCACGAAGATGCAGTTAGGAGTTTCGTGCTTTTTGTATTTACACAGAGATGTATTGATGCAGGGTAACCTTTTGGTCCAAGGAGGTATCTTTGAAATTGGGATAGCACGGGTCTTGGTGAGAATACTGTTTCCTAATAATGGTTTTAATATTTGTGTGACCGAGGGAAGTCTTCTAGGAGAGTTAGGTGGTAATATTTGAACAGAGTTGAGTATACTGAAGACTGGATTATTAGGGTTAGCAGATACTCTGGCAGAATACGATACGAGAAGTTGTTCGCGACGTAGTGTAAGAGGGAGTTCATGTGCCTCGCAATAGAGCGATTCAACAGGGCTGGATCTAAAAGCTCCAAGGCAAATACGAAGTGCAGAATTGTGCACTGCGTTCAGACTTTTTAAATTAGATTTGCTAGCAGAACAGTACACTAGGCTTCCGTAATCTAGTTTGGAACGGACCAAGGCTCTGTATATTCTAAGAAGAGCTTCTTCTTCGGCTCCCCAGTGGTGGTGCGATAATGTCTTTAGAATATTTATACTTTTCGAGCAGTTTCCTTTAATGTCCTGTATATGTTGTCTCCAAGTAAGTCGACTATCGAAAGTTAAACCTAGAAGTTTGTGGTAATCTGCCACTTGTAACGGCACACCATTTAGTGTTATATGCGGAAAAACGTGGTTAGCCCTTCGTCTGCTGAATTTAATAACTTTAGATTTAGGGGCAGAAAAGTTAAAACCTGATTTCCTTGCCCAATCAGTTAGATCATTTACTGAAGTTTGCAGTAGATCGCATGTAGTTGAGGTGACTTTTCCTGAACAGTACAGAATAAGGTCGTCTGCATAAAGGGCATATTTAACTGGCGATTCAACGGAGGAGCATATATCATTCACAGCTAAGATGAACAAAGTAGTGCTCAAGACTGATCCCTGAGGAACCCCATTCTCCAGACTAAACAAATGAGAAATTTTCCCATTGGCTGCCACTTTTGATACTCTGTTCGTTAGGAAGTTTTTTAAAAAGGTTAGCATGTATCCTGATACATTAAATTCCTTTAATTTATTGTAGA
Source organism: Agriotes lineatus (assembly GCA_940337035.1). NCBI lineage: Eukaryota > Metazoa > Arthropoda > Insecta > Coleoptera > Elateridae > Agriotes > Agriotes lineatus. The sequence goes on along the minus strand of OW679196.1, from coordinate 78,176,583 downwards.
TGGTAGGTCTCCAGGTGGTATCAAAAGCACTTTCTATATCAAAAATTACAGCAACCACATCTTGCTTACTAGCTAAAGCGTTAGCAATTTCATCTTGAAGAGCAACGAGGTTATCTATAGTGCTTCTGTGCGGTCTAAATCCGGATTGTGCTTGATTCAGAAGCTTATGTCTTTCCAGAAACCAGAGCAAGCGCTTATTGATCATTTTCTCCAGCAATTTACACATTGTGCATGTCAAAGAGATGGGGCGAAACGATTTTGGGTGGGCCGAGGTACAATTATTTTTCTTGAAGGGCAGTATAATGGACTGTCTCCACAGATCTGGGAATTCTTGACTTATCCATATTTTATTGTATAATTCCAGAAGTTTATTTAGACTAGCTGGAGGAAGATTTTTAAGGAAAATGAAGGGAATATCGTCCGGACCTGCAGTTGAGCTTTTACAGGAGGATAGGGCGAAAGATAGTTCTTTCGGTGAGAAAGGGAGGTTTAGCGAATCGGAATCAGGAAGTACTACTGAGCATGTGGTATGTGGAGATTGAGGAATGTTTCTGTTTTCGGTTTTCGCTTGAAAGTAGTTGGCAAGAATGTTGACAATATCCTGGTTATTGGTGACGATTTTATTGTTATGGATTATGGCAGGTATCTTGCAGATTGTATTACGTCCCTGCATTTGCTTTATTTTTGTCCAAACTTGGCCAGGGGGAGTCTCTGCTGTTATTGTGCTCACATATTTGCCCCAGGACTGGTTTTTACTTTCTTTTAAAATGCGTTTAGATCTGGCCTTTAGTTTCTTAAAATTAATTAAGTCATCCTGAGACCGGGTCCTCCGATATTTATTTAAAGCGGTTTTGCAATCTCGGACAGCGGTTTTGCAGGCATCGTTCCACCACGGGAGTGCCTTTTTTGAATGTTGTATGCTATATTTCCCGATGTATTTTTCTGCTGACGAAATAATGCAGTTGATAAGCTGGTTTGTTGCTTGATTAATGTTATCGGAGAGCTCAAGTATATCAGTCTGTGATTCTACATGTGATCTGAAGTTGTTCCAGTCGGCGTGTGCTATTCTCCACTTAGTCACAGTTTCAGCTGGTTTTGGTGTATTGTCTGAAATTATTATCGGGTAGTGGTTGCTATCATACAGACTATCTAGAGTGCGCCAATAAATTAAAGGGGTCGTTCTAGGGTCGCTGAAGCTGAGATCGATGGATGAACATTTTCCTGAAGAGATATTAAAGTGAGTGCTGCTTCCTGTGTTCAAGAGACACAAATTGGTATTATTCATTGCATTTTCGATAATTTTTCCCCTACCGAATGTGTGTTCGGATCCCCACATTGCGTTATGAGCATTAAAGTCCCCAACAAGAATAAATGGGCTAGGTAACTGATTTACGAGATCACAGATCTGTGCTTCTGTTAGGTTATAATTCGGTGGTATGTATACATTACATATCGTAATTTTTTGTGGGCACCATACATTTACAGCTGTTGCCTCTAAGCTTGTCGTTATGGGAAATTTTTGGGAAAAAAGATCGTTGGATACAAATATTGAAGTTCCGCCGCTGGCTCGTACGTACTCAGTCCTGTGATAGTGGTAGCCGTGATATGATAATTTTTAAGGTTAGGCTTATGAGATTCTTTAAAATTTGTTTCCTGGAAGCAGATAATATCAGGTAGGGTATCGAAAATAAGCTGTTGTATTCGTTCAAGGCGAGGATAGAATCCATCGCAATTCCACTGTATTAGAGTGAATGTTGAAGGTGAAGATAAATAAATGAGTAGCAGGTACAATTTTTAAATTAATGAAAAAGTAAAACACAATTTTTTCTCCAATAGGTATAGCGATATTTAAATCTATCGAAAACCTTGAAAACTCGCCTCGCCCCAAATGGAAAAATAAGAAACAATGAAGTCCAGCCTAGTACAGTAGTAGAAGTTAATATGGGTTTAAAATGATTTTCTTTTAAACTGTGCAAAACTCAAAGAACTTCCTGTAGAAAATAGAACGCTTAATAAAAGAGAATGTAAACCGACAAATCAAATTAGAATCATCTTTGCGAGAACTCGGAGACAGGAATGGATAATGGGCAATGTAATTGTACCGTAAAAATGGTTTATGTACTCGCACTATGCAATCGTCTATGATTAAGAGATGATATCATGACAGTACTAGTAGAACAAGTTTTTATTGTTAACATCTTTTCGCCATATGGGTCAGATCAGGAACGTATTGGTATTTTACATGTTGAATCATAAAAAAACTGTCATAGAAGCCTTTTGGTCCATCACAAGAACATAGAGTTGCATCAGCTTGCAATCTGTGATTAGTAAGTGTGCAATATATTTTCCATGTCTGCTATTTGTGCAAGTTGGTTAATGTATGTGTTTACAGTGTGAAGAAAATCGCAAGCAAATGTACCAAAAGAAATATAAGCAGGTTTCTAGTTGTTTTCCGTATACAGTGACCGCCAAAAAGTCGGAATCAAATGCAAAAAACTTGATTTTTGATTTTTCAAAGGAAAAAAGTCACGGCAAAAATGTATGCTTGTCTGAAAACCTATTTAGCACGTATCCGATATGCCGAATGATTTTTTTACTTAGAAAATGGCGTTTTCCCAAATTGTCAAAACCCAAAACGTGTTATTTTTCGGAAATTCAGCAAGATTTTAATAAGATCTTTTTATCGTGTGTTAGTTTTCGCCAACTGAACAATCTCAAGGCCAGAAATAATCTTTTTATCTTCCGAAAAAATTGGATTTTTAAAAATTTTGGAAAATTTTTAACAATTTTACATACCAAGACTCTAAATTCAAATTTCTTTAGGTGACAGCTTAAAATATGTCGAATTGAAAGAGAATAATAGTAAATGTTAATTATTCCTTTAGATTTTTGAGGCACGACTCTTTTTAGAAGAAGCATTTATCAGTAAATAATATTTAAATGTATTCTGAAAACTATACTCTACCCCTGTTAATGAATTGCTCTCACAAAAAGCCTTGTAAATGTTTTTTTTAAGTTGTCTAAATAAGGAGATCTTTCTATAGTCAGTTTACATTTTAAAAACTTAGGATTTTTTAAAATTGTGATTCAATATTTTTAACAACCTCTGATTAACAGGATTTGATTTTCCAAACAATTCTTAATTTGATGGCAACTTTTTGGTGATCGCTGTACTGATCATCACTTATTACGAGCAGCTTAAAATTAAAAGTACTACACATAGAAAAAAAATATTATATTAATTTGATCAAGAAGACATTCTCTAGAACATAACACGATGTTCTTCATTTTATTATTAATACAAATCAACTGCCAACGCTATCTATAAATTTTTTTAAATTACACCATATCTTGCAGTTAATGCGAGTCAATAAAAAATTGCATTCTCTTTGCATATGTTCAATTGTTTTATTTAACAATTTTTTTTAATAAAACCCAAGAATATGGAAAAAACATAAAAATCTAACGTACAAAAATTGTGACAAATGTTACAATTGCATATTGTTTACTAGTGTGAAGAACAGTTTGGTATTATCGATTGCCCTTTGCATTATTGAAGAAAATAGTTAATTATCAAAATTCATAATGACGTTTACCTATTGGCGCCAAGAAAAAGCTGAAAACATTCTTATGTAAGGGATAAAAACAATTAAACATCTGCAAAGAGAATCAATTTGTGTGGATTCACATCAAGTACTAGATATTGTGTAAAAAAAAATCATAGATGGCGTTCCCAGTTGTTTTGTATTAATAATAAAATGAAGATCATTATGTTCTGTTCTAAAGGAAGTCTTCTTGATCACTCCGTTTTAATGTTTTTTTAATTTGGAGCGGTTTTCATTTTAAGCCGCCTATAATAAGTGACCAACCTGTATAGAACGTATTAGCGACAGAAAACTTGACAAATTGCTCTTAGAATACTAAAAAATAGTTTGTTCCTGTTTAGGAACAGCCACTTTTATAATTTTGTTTTGTTCATACTCAAGAACAATAGGCAATACTTTTAAATTAAGTACATGTAATTCAAATGATTGTTTTATAGGTATAGAATGGTACTTAGTCTTCGTAGGCGTATTCCAGTCCTCCCCATTGAGAGTGAAATTAAAAATTTCAGCGATAGCGATGATGACCCTGATTACGAAAGAGATTTAAGTACTGATAGTGAAGAAAATAACGAATCTGAGGAATAATCAAAAGATTAACCTGTGTCCTCTCCCACTAAAAAACAACAAGAAAAAATAAAAAGTTGTAAATATGTGTGGCAGAAGGTATGTCCTTCAAGCCCATTTTCAGTAATTTCACTGTAAATCATACGACACTCATTAATGACCAATAGAAAAATTAGTTCACGAGCCGTAACCAAGACAACAACAAAATTTCTTGTTAATTTTTTGTAGGTAGACCAACCTAACTGTGAGGGTTATGAGATTATATGTGATAACTAGGTTCGTCATGGACTGAGTTCGCGATATATTTATTTTGAACTCAACCTCGTTCGAGACATCATTGAGCGTATTGAACATTCAGGTTCAGGGAGGTTATCTGCTATTATTACAATATCAACAGCAAAGCGCAGATGATTTAGTTTGGCGTCATCAGTTATTATACCTTATAATATTCATTTGAACAATTTGAATAGACGTAGAAGCCCTAAAACTGAAAATATCTATCTATGCTTGTAGCAGGATGTAGCAAGACGAGTCTAGAATATGCAAAGTTTGCCAACACCACAAAATTTCCTGTCGAGTAAATTGTGCAAACACTCGTTACAATTCATATATATACGTACGTTTCAGCGAGATTTTCAGGAACAAGTTGTTTATTAAAACAAACCTAAAAGCTCCACTCTCATCGTGTTGTCAGTTTGGGTGCGGCGCCGGAATTTTCGAAACAACATTAGCGTGCCGTAATATTTTCTCATTTAAATACTTGGATAAACGCCTTGATAATGTACCATTTAATCCACATAGACATAAAGCTATTCTCTGAATTCGAAATTTTTTTCTAATATTCAGAGAAAATACAGACACGAAAAATCGGTTTATATAGTAAATACAAATAATTAATTTGTCACATTGCATTTTAAAAGTTGTTTAATTTGTGTTAGTATAAGTAAAATTAATAGTAATAGATAAACTTTAAAATATTTATTAATTCTCTAAACGCAAACGATTTAGATACTAGCATTTTTTGTACTCCCCTCGTCTAAAAGACAAAGGCAGTAGTGTAATCGTGAAAAAATCATCTTCCAAGATTTCTTTAGAACTTCACGTATCAGGGTCTCTGGATGACTCAAAAACTATTTGTTGAAGAAAGACGATATTTGGCATGTGGCTTATATATTTACCTGGCGTAAAACCGAGAAAGTTTAGGTCAAATATATACAGGGTGAGCAAATTTAAAAAAATGAAATTTTGTCTATTTTTGCTTTAACTGAGGAATAGATAAAAGTATTAATTTACACAGCTCAAGCTCTACCCTTGACAAAAGTAAATTCGAACAGGTACAGGGTAATTGTTGTAAAAAACAATGGTGGGAACAATAGTTGTTGAAGGTAATGCAGTGCTTGCGCTGCGATATGAGAGGTGTGCTACGCGCGGTCGGCTTACTTGCCATTGCCGGCAGATATTTTCTTCCGTAGGCGCTGAAATCTCGAGTTCGAATGCAATGATTTCTTTATTTGCAAAATTTATATAATTTGCACTACCAAGTCTTAACAACTTTGCTATTGAAGTCAGGAAATTCTTGATCTCTAACAAAGATATTTTATTGAAATTTTTTAATATCAACTATTACAAACTGCTGCTCATGAACCCTTCACCTCCTCGCCTTTACGCTCTTCCGAAAATTCACAAACCCGACATACCGATCAGATCTATTGTTTCCTTGTCCAATACCCTAGTTTCCAAAATCACAGCTTGGCTTAACCAAACTCTGAGATCCAACATTGAATTTAACTTTCCTTATTCCATTAATAATTCCCAAACTTTTGCTAGTGAACTCATTAATCTTAATTTAAATAAAAACCACAGGCTAGTATCTTTTGACATAGTTAATTTATTTCCGAGCGTCCCCTTCGCTGACTGCTTGGTTGCCCTCGACAACTATCTCTTTGCAAGCAATTTGTCCGATACTGCTTGTGATTTTTTAAAACAGGCTTTAACCCTACGTCTTAATCAAAATATTTTTCTATTCAATAACAAAATTTATAAACAAAACACTGGTTTACCGATGGGTAACAACCTTTCTCCACTTTTAGCGGAAATTTTCCTAACTAATCTTGAAGTCAATCACTTTTTTACTAATCACAATATCAAAAAACATTTCATTTTTTATAAGGGATATGTCGATGAAATCTTTGTTGTCTTCGAGGGAGACGACGTGGACCTCAAAAATTGTTTCGATTTTCTTAACTCAGTTCATAAAAACATTAAATTTACTTTTGAACTTGAAAATGACAAAATCTTGAACTTTCTTGAACTGCCAGTCACCAGGGGAGACTGGTCTCTGACTATTGGCATATACAGAAAACCTACTACCACTGATAATGTCATCCCCTTCAGCTCTTTTCATCCTTTGTCTCATAAACTGGCCGCTTTTAGGTTTTTCTTCAATAGACTTTATAATCTTCCTCTTAATCAATTCTCTTTCAATAAAGATTTTCAGATAATTTATAGTATAGCTTTTAATAACGGGTACCCTCTTGAATTAATTAGAAAACTATAAAACAGAATATTTACTTCTTTAAAACCTAAACTTGTTACTACTCTAACCCCTTCAAGATCTAACGACAAGATTTACCATTCACTACCTTATATCGGTCCAATTTAACATCAATTTCAGAATATTCTTAAACAATTTAATCTAAACATTTCCTTTTCATCTAAACACAATGTGAAATCTATCTTAGTTAATACTAAAGACAAATTAAATATTTTAGAACAATCGGGAGTATATAAACTTAATTGTGGGGATTGTGATGCTTCTTACGTAGGGCAGACGGGCAGGATGTTCAAGACTAGATTTAATGAGCATTTATCTTGTATTATAAACAATAATTTATCCATTTCACCTTCCAAGTCATCCTTTGCCAATCATATTTTAGATACTGGTCCCTCGTTCAATTCATCCAAGAATTTTGAAATCTTACATTTGTGTAATAAAAGCCTCAAACTTAATTTGTTGGAGACCAAGGAGAACAACAATGTTCATAACAAAAACCCTCAGTCATCCCTTAATGAAATACTCTATCACAAAAATTACTTATTATTCTTAAGTTAGTTCCGCCTTGCGCAACTTTTCAATTACAGGGACCTACTTATAGTTTCCCTCTTTACCGGCATTTTTAAATTCGAATCTGTCATTTCCGAATTGGTTTACTTCTGTCATGACCCGCTTCACGTGTTGTTGACAGCTTAACTTGTTCGTAATTTTTAATTGTTTTAAGATATTTCCCGTAAGTTTATTACTTTTCTTATTGTAATATTGTTAATTAATTATTTACACTTATTTTAGCATGTATTTTGGATGTTAGACCACGAAGGTCACCCATCTTGTATCTGGTTTAGCCACACATGCCTCTTCAAGGTTATCACGCATTCCTTTGAGTTTTGCTTTAAACTTAAATATTAATTTAATCTACAATATACCGCTTCCGGATTTTAAGTAAGTTTTGACTTGTATTAGGTTCGTAACTTTTCTCTAGTCAATTAATTAATTTTAGAAGCCTGATGATGACTTAATTGTCGAAACATGTCGCTTGTCAACTACTTTTTTACTAATTAAATGTTATACATGGGGAAGGTTTGAGTTTTACTATTCCACCTGTGATATTCACCCCATTTCGAGATGAATTTGGATCCTTCAACTGACTACCAAGTCTTATCTTTTATTGTTTTAATATTATTAGAAAGGTTAAGATGTTTTTACAACTAGTTGCCTTTGATTTTTCAAAATATTTAGTGTCACAGTTTGCACTGGCGAGAGAAGTTCTGAGTAAAGCTCTTTACAGATTTTATTTAAATTATTCATTGCAAATTTAGAAAATATTCTACATTTGAATAATCAGTAAATGGTGGAGTAATTAAATTAACATGAGAGGGGTCCAGCCATTGCTGGTTTCTCAATAGAGCTATAAGATCAAATAATAAGTGCAGTATTTTCATTTTAAAGCAAGCCGAAATATTTGTGAATTACATTGCGATTTTGCATTAGTAGCTTTTTATACAAATAGAGCAATAGCAGTTAGTTATTAGTGTAGTCTCACGGCAACCAAAATTACGAGTGATAAATTACTGAACTTACAACCACTAATTATGAAAGTATCCAGACGCATTAAATGGGAGACGAACATAATTTACAAATTAAATCTAAAAATTAATTAAAACCAGACTTTGTAAACTTACAAGGGTTATTAAATTTAAATAGTTTTCCCCAGACAGCGTCTATGAGGATTACGCACTTAGGCTTCTGTTTAGTTAGAATTAAGGACTGCTATAACGCTCCTGTGGTAATTACGGCCTTTAGAGGAATGTTCAATGAAAACCGCTCAATCCTAGACTTGATATGTATAAACGTAGGAATTTTGACGTTGATAAGCATTCATAAACGGCAATTTCGTGGTAATTCATGTTCCTTTGTGTACTTTACCACGCCAAATTACCCTCAAACCTCGATTTCGAGAAGCAATTTTTGGAAGCAGTCAACATGTCGCATTATATATTAAAACCGCAATTACAAAATTAAAAACAGACATCTCGAAAAGTGGCAGAACAAATTTAATTTCTTATATAATAGTAAATCAAATTTTGTTCTGATATTAAGATTAAATGAAAATAAAGTTACTTAACTGGTGGATGGCTTCTACAATGCAATTTAAAAACTAAAACAAAAGGTAGTGCTGTAATTTAAAAAAAACATATATTATTTGAAGGGAACATGTTACCAAGTTTCTCTTCTGTACAGACGCTATTTTAGAATTTTCAATCCGAGATTCCATATTTAAGCAATCGTCATTACTATTGTTTTTTAGATATGGATCTTTAGCTATTATTGAACTATTGAAAGTAACTAGGTTTGTTTGGGAATTAACGCCGCCACTGTTTTTATCCGCTCGAAGAAGAGGTGGTGAGACTGCTAAGGTCGTCTCTACTTAAGTTCAGCGCGTGGAGTGCCATACAGTCCCCAAACTTCTAACAAGGAGGTTGGGTGTGATGTGAGTCTTACTGTTCCGAGAATGCAGCTGTGAGGAAAGCCCTACCGTGCAAATCACAAGTATATAGGATGTACACAGCTCCCACAAATGTGCCCTATATTCTTAAATTTCGATATCGTGTCACTGAGTAGTCTGTCGGGGAATTTTATTTCGATCCCTGTATATGATATATTATAAGGATACGTGCAGATTAACGCAAGTTTGTCAATCATCATTCTTAAAGCTGCAAACTTTTGGCTGATAATGTGGCGTTCCGCCCGGTCAGAATTGCATGTGTGATTTACGTCCAACTTCGTATGTACAGTCGTGTGCAAATAAATCTGGGACAGTGTTTTTTTCACATGCAGATTCAGTTAAGAATTGAAGAAAATCTCCATCGATTTTCTGCTATCAGAAAGAGTTACATTATACTTTAACAGGTACTGAAACCCGTAACTCTCTCTGATAAGAGGAAATCCATGGAAATATTCTTCAAATTCTTAACTGAATCTGCATGTGAAAAAAACACTGTCCCAGATTTATTTGCACACGACTGTACGTAGTGTATCTAAGGCGTAGCTAACGTGGTGCATGTTGCGAAATAAGTGCTCAGTCGTATCTCCTTTAAGCAATTTGTGCTGGCTTGCCTACAGGGTATCAATATTGGTTTCCCTTATAGAATTGTGTCCAATGTTTCCATCTCAAGCGATGTGACGCTCAGCAGGTAGAATTACTAGGGATTGTTTTGTTACCATTGTTCGTTGCAGTTCTGGCCTGCAGCTGAAGTCCGCTTAAATGTACTTCTATTGAGATTAGTTCTCGAATTTACTATGTAATTTAATTTTGTAAAGCAAAGTACAAAGTGGCGACGCAGCAAGCATTTATATTGTTAACGCTGCCAGGGCCGGACGTCGGCTGGCTACCAGCTTAAGCAAGCATTTTTATTGTTAACCGTTTTTTACGCTGGCAGGGCCAGACGTAGGCTGGCCAACGCGTTCTAGTATTGACAATAATACCTAAATAGATATCTATCTAAAGATCCTTTTGTAGTTTTTAACGATGTTGTATTGATTTTTAACTAAATGTGCACACAGATAACTCCACTCCAAATGAAACAATCTCATGTATAATAAAAACTGATAATTAATATAATCATAAGAAGACGACTTTAAATAAATTGCAGGGGTGATTAGTAGTTAATCCAGTTACACTGTAGTGTCAACCCAAGATATAAATAATGAGAATGGATGTTTACATGATTTACCGTCAGACAAGCTTTTTTTTAATTGCTAATCAATAGCTATTGATATGTTGAAGAATATTGCACATTTAGACCCTGGGGTTTGCCAAAGACGAGTTGGGAAATTGCATATTGGAATGCAGCACTAGAATTCGTGACTAAGTGATGCCGCAAAGAACAAATTCCGTACTTCAGCTCTGTAAATCAGAGGCTCTACATTGAGCTTTACTTTCTACTACGTTAAGGATAGAAGCCTTACGATTTTAAAGAGGCCTCCTTGATTTTGAGTAGTTGGTGTTTAAACAAGTAAAATAGCATCATTACTAGTTTGATCTTGATTGCGCATTACTTTTAGCTATAGAATACGTACTGGGTTTAAGGTTAATAAAAAGTAATTATAAGCAATTTATTCTAGCGGAATTATTAACAAGAACAAGTTGTAAACATTTCTTCTAGAACCAAAAATTAGTTTCTATTTCAAATGTTACGTTTGCTCAGTCTACATAATTTAATAGTCATTTTAGATATTATAAAGGTCTTGTTTAAACAATAAGAACAAACAGTATAGAGTTAGAGGGGAAGCTGTTGTGTTACTTGTTAATAGATCCTGAAATGTGTTTAAAATTGTTCTAAATCAATATTAATTAGACCAAACCAAATAAATAACTGCGGCGACAGATATTTCATGCAATAATAAACAGATAGATATATTAAACCCTTAAACTCTCTTTATTTGCATGTTATGGTACAAACAGGAACTTAATTAAATAAAGAACAAGCGACAAATTATGTAAAACCATTACTTATATACTGCATCTAAATCATAGCTCGGTTATCTTGTCTGTAACTGATGTGCAATAATTTGTTACTTCATGGAAGTTGTGTGATATCACCTTAACTAGTCAAAACGATATAACGCGGATTCTGGTGAAAGCACATTTGGAAAATACTTATAGCCATTGGCAATTCTTAGTCCTTAAAGTATATGCAGTTAAGTAGAGTAAATATCTTCTAAATTATCACTTCGTAAATACCGCTGTTTCGGTAAATTGTTAAAGATATAACTTTCAACACTCTTTCTTATTAAAAAAAAATAATTAAACTGGTCGGGATAGCGAATAACATATATTTGCGCAACACTAACGTAAAAGATTAAAAGTCAATAAAAATAAGTTTAAATAGCAATAATTAAAAATCTGTAAAAGGCTTTACTTAAAACTTCCCTCTCAAGTGGACATTGTGACACTAAATAATTTTTAAAATCAAAGGAAACGTGTTGTTTTCCCGTTCCAAATAATACGGAAACAATAAAACAATACCGTTGAAAGCGAATTACATCAATATTCAAATAAAAATCCCTTACCGGAGGTATTTGAACCGCGGCGTTTGCGACTGCGAACAAATCGTTGACCAATTTCTCGCAACCCCACGGAGCCCTTTTCATATCGTTACGTTTCAGCTGGCTTAACCGTTACGCAGGGAATATATTAAGTTTAGTGACAAACTGAGGTGCGCTTCAACCAAATCAGGCAATGGCAAAATAATTATATTCTTTACATCAATAAACCAATGCAGATAATTCTTTCACTAAAAATTTCTTAATTCCTTTTTAAACATATCATATACTTATGGGCAATAGTTTTTACGACATAAAGCGATGCTGATATTTATGCAACACATTCCCCGTGCGCTTTGTTTAAATAATTTCTGTGGCATTTGTTAAAAATAATTTTGAGATTAATTTGATATCATCTAAATCTAAATCTACGCATAAAATTCATCACTTTTTAGTAGGTACTAAAGAAATTTCGAAAAATATTTTTTCTGGGTTCTTGCAATCTCAGAAAAAAATTGAGACCTAGACATTTATATCGGCAAAGTAATTCCAGATAGTGTAAATTTTTTTAAAGGTATATCTTTGAATGCACATCCTATGGTTGAATTTATTTGAAGGTTTGGACTTACGCGGTTCGCGGCCTAAAAGGTTCAACATAACGCACTTATTCTTTGCACATTTTTGGACTTGCAGAACATTTATTCTGTATATGTTAGGTCCAATTTTTGTCAAGGATTAAAGCCTACGCTATGTACAAATTATTAGTTTTATGTATTTCAGAGTTCAAGCAAAAATTAACAAAATTTAATTTTTAAGGTGCTCACCCTGTATATATTTGTCTGAAATTTTCTCGGTTTTATGCCAGGTAGATACATAATATGTATGCAGAATATGGTCTTCCTCCAAGAAATCGTTTTTGAGTTATACCGCCAACAGACAGACCGACAGACAGACGAATTTGGGAAAACCTGCTTTTCGTCATCTAGGGACCCTGAAACGTGAATTTGTGAAGAATTCTGGGTAGGTGATTTTTACTTCCCTCGTCTAAAAGACGAAAGAAGTATTGTAATCGATAAAAAATCACCTTTTGAGATTTCTTTAGATCTTCACGTTTCAGGGTCCCTAGATGACGAAAAGCAGGTTTTCCCAAATTCGTCTGTCTGTCTGTCTGTCTGTTGGCGGTATAACTCAAAAACGATTTGTCGGAGATAGACAATATTTTGCCTACACATTATATATCTACATGGCATGAAACCGAGAAAATTTCAAACAAATATATTACAGGGTGAGCACCATAAAAAATAAAATTTTGTTTATTTTTCATTTCACTTAGTAATAGTTACAAATAATAATTTTTACATAGTGCAGGTTTTATTCTTACTAAAAATGGAAGCCAATAGATACAGAATAAATGTTTTACGATACAAAAGAAGGCACAAATTAGCGCGTTACTAAATATAGCTGCGACGCAGAAATTCGAAAGGTCGGTTGCCCATGGCGTAGGTAGAAATTGCACAGTCCCTTACAATATTCCACAAAAGGTTGGGGCTGCAGACACCACCGGTAACGTTTTTTATTTTAAAAATTTATTTAATTTACTAGAAACGTGAAGTAATTTTTACTCCTAACTTAATTTGATTTTTAAAATTATTTAGTGTCACAATGTCGACGAGGGAAGTTCTGGGTAAAGCTATTTACAGATTTTTTCGAATTGTTGATATTCGAAGATCGTGATTAGGGCATTGCACCTTAGTTTGTAGCTTGCATTATTTCTTTGAATTGCTTCTTATCTTGGGCGTTTCTTATAGTACCTTCCAAGTCGGTACATGCCCATTCTTCAATTTATTGAGCCGGCTTGTAGGTGATCGAACGCTCATCCTGTCTTTCGAGATCTTTGCCGCTTGAGATACATGACAAAAAATTGCAGAACACTCTTTTATATTATACCTAGTTATTAGTAGAGCTTTTACACCAACTTTCAGAAGTAGAAGAGTTTGTTTGATGCTCTGTCCATGAGACCCTCAACATTCTTCTCCAATTGCATATTCCAAAGCAAATGTTGGTCTCATAGAAGAGAATAGGAAACACGAGTGTACTGATATTTAGTTATGCTGCGGTTTTATCACATTGCTTATTAAAACAGCTCTTTTAGCTAACGCAACTAGCTCCTTACTTTCAAAAGTACAGACCAAAGACATATAAAAATATCGAACACACGAGGGATTTCATTAATCTAATTTTTGTTGTTTTCTGAACGTTTCTGTCTTCCCTATTCTTAATAGTAGACAAACCACATTTTTGCCATCTGAGGTCTTCTAATTTCTTTCTCACACTCCTCTGGATCAGATACATATGATTACATGGTACAGTACATTTCATATAACTTCTTTGGATTACGTAAGGGAATGTACAACATTTAAAGAAGTTGAAAATAATGTAAGGGCTTATTTGTTCTTACTTGGACGTTGGAAAAATTTGAGCTCAATATTCGGTATTCGATTTTTATATTATTAGGGTCAAAATAACTATTTATGCATCAAGGGATGACCAGTCGAGGACGAGTTCGCCACTCGAATGTAGCAACGGCTGATAAAATAGATTCTGAGACTAGTCAAAGATATTTACCTCCCTAGTTACAAATTCAATTTTTTCTACACTAGAGTAAAGTAAATAATTCGGTTTTTATTTTTTGCGTTTGATTAATATACTTTTGATATTTTAATAAATCACTAAAAATCTATATATCGTAGGTCTCAACTGATAAGTTGATAGAATAGTTACCTTCCTTAGGGGTCATAAATATATTTTCGGCAAAATCAACTTACTCCCCTACAAATAACGTTGTAATAAGCACTGAAGATAGCAAGAGTGGAAGGAAGTCTACTCCTTCTAAATATATTTAAACAATGTTATTTACAAGTGACGTGCATGCAGAGTTCGATGAAGAAAAATGGCCAATTTGTGTCTAATAATTTTGGACAAGACTGCATATTAATTTAAATATTATTCCTCGGAAGTAGATTTCCGGCTGAACATTCAGATCTAGAAAATCCAATTATTATAAATTGCAGTATCCTACTGCGCTAGTGTCTTTTATATCCTGTAATTCTTGCAGGCAACCAATTTCCTACATACCTTGCCTCTAATAATCAGCAACGAAGCTAATAAAAAATTCGTTCTTTAAACTTTAATAATAAATTTTCAACGTTTTACTTCCTCTTTTAATTTGCAATTCTCTATCAGTCCTGTATGTTTGCAATGCAGCAAGCTAAAAAAGAAAAACAAAATCTTAGCATAATAATGAGATTCAGCGCGTCTGTGATGCTATAGACGAAGCTCACAAAAAGTTGGAAATTTAAACGGTATTCAGGAACTTGATTAAAAAAGCAATGCCAGACTTTGTAGAAGGATTTGCAAGATTTCGAAATCCAAATAGTTTGCCCCAGACAGTATCTGAGAGGATTATATACTTATCGCCTACTCTGTTTAGTTAAGGGTATCATAAACGAGTGATGTTAGGGGTAAAAGTTTTTGGAATCTTATTTTTCGCTAACTTAAAAGATATTTTGGGAAGTAGAGTCATAGGTCAATAGCAATAAAAATTGTACGACCATTTTAGCTTATTTCAATATCTTCCCCTGGGTGTATTTCTAGAGGAAACTGTCAATAAAGTAAGTTTTACTCTCTCCTTAGTTATCAGTCATTCGACTGAATGGATTCTAATTTTGAGTTTTCCCTTTCGTGTCTTCATACTTATTATATCGCACGTCTGCCTAATGGCATTATGACTGCTATAGTGAAAGCCTCTTTGTCTTTTGACGTTTTCTTTGAATGTTTTCTTCAAAGATGGTTTTAGTCAGTCAGCCTTTCATTTTATTGGGTGTTAGCCTCTCCTGTTAATTTATTGTTGTTGAGGAATGACTTTTTTTCTAGTATTTTGCAAAAAAAGTAGAAGGTATAGCTTTAACAAGGAGTGGGTGAGGTTGAGATAGTTTTCTTGGCTTCAGAAATAATTGTATACATACAGTTACATTTACCGTCTTTGCGGAGTTAAACAAACGAATCCGTTTGAAATGCTTATAATTTTAACAACTCAGAATATAACTAGATATAAGTCATCACACAACCAAATTCACTAACCGATTAACAGCTTATCTATATGAACTTAATCATAACGTGCGTTTCTAAACGACGTAGTGACAAAATTAACATGCGTAATTAAAACATAACTAGTTCACTCATTTTAAACCAACACAGTTGCAATTGAAAATTTAATTTTTCTATTTTGCGTCGTTACTAGACCTAGTACAGCACCCGTTTGGGTTCGTTACTGAGAATTTTTGGATGCTTTACCAGGCTAGTGTATTTTACTTTTCTGGTGTTGGCGGCATAGTCTTCTTCCAAATTTTATTAATTTTACGTTTACGTCAACGTCAAATATCAAACTTTGAATTGGAACAATATGTTATTTGTGTAATATATCAACTTCGATTGTCATGAAATGTATATTATTATCAACGTTAACAGAAATGTTACAACGGAAAATACCGTGGAAGTGTTAGACAGCATTATGAAGAATATCAAAATAATTGCTACTTGTTTTTACTTTGAATGTGCTTTGCATGTCAAACTGTAATAAGAGGAAAACGTTATAACCTCAATTTTTATTACCATGAAATACACAATTGTTATAAACATTAATTGAAACATTGGAACTGTCTTTTGAAGTTAACGTAATATTGATTTGACACAATATTGTGATAAAAAGAATTACTGCCTGATACAGTAATATTATTTACAGCGTCGTCCGTATGGTGAGAACATCCCGGTAATTCCAAATTAAGATGATTGTCTACTGCATCATGGTTACAATCAGGTAAGTCCAATTCAGTTTGATGACCAAGGATTTGTGCAACTTCAAACTTTTTCTTCAAAGATGCATCAATATAACCCTCGGCAACTGCCGACGACTTCCACCCTCCGTGTCGTTTTACAGATAGTAAATCACCGCCTTGGTTAGCTAACTGTGTTGCACTGGATCTTCTGAAACAATGTCCTGTGAAGAGTTCAGGATTCGGTAATTGAAGAAATTCGGCAATGTTCCTTGAAACCTATCCGAATGGGACTATTAACACAGTGACCACCACGGAATGTTAAGAAGAAACGTTTATGTGTAACAATTTTCGGTCTCAATCCAATCTGGGTTGGTTATCATAAACTGTCTCGGTACATTATTTTTTGTTTTAGGAACTGCTACAGTAACTGAGTGAGGCCTACATTCAACGTCATCGATGGACATGTTTGTCAATTCTTCGCACCTACACGCACCGCTATAGCCCATTATTAATATAATCTAAAATTATATTAAGCATGTATAAAATTACAAAATAAATTAAATTTACACCCACTTTCATCGCCAGGTACAATTTATTATCTGCTTCTTTAATGAATTTGTTAATGTTGCTCTCTTCCAATATTTTTGATTTTTTTGGCACGTAACCTGTAGACATGCGTTTCAAAAACACTTGCAGTTTAACATATTTTCATATGTCACCATTCCTGTATATAGCAAGGCACAATCTAGGTTTTGAATAGGTGCTCCATAAAGTGGATGGTTTGTATTTTTTACTTTGCTCATCAAAATAGGCTAGTAACACATTCTCTGATATATTTTCAACATTTTTTCTATTTCACCATTCTAAAAATTGTTGAAACTGTTTCTCATATTGCGATCTGGACTTCTCTGGCAGTAAATTGGTAACAACATTGGCCGCACTTGCTCGAATTTCGGGCGGAGTACATGAAAAATTGTCAGAACTCATTTTCAACAAAAAATGACAATTCAAATTGAATTTTCCACGGCCTTCTTAAATAATACTAAATCATTGTACCCAACCTTTACAACATTCCCTAAATTTCAAAATTTAATTTCTTTTATGTAAAAAGGAATTAAAATGTGCAAAATAGAAAAATAGTATAAAACACTCGTTCAGAAAGCTCTTCCAGCACTTGTTTGTTCCTACACTCGCCGCTACGCGGCTCGTGTCGGAATTTCAAACGCGTGCTTGAATCGATGCTTTCTTGAACTTGTATTTTAATATACTATATTTGCTTGCAAATTATGTTTATTTTGACTTTACTATTTTCTCCAGCATTTTATGCACCGTTCTGGAAGCATGTGTTGGGTTACGGGAAACAAATGACTTGCCGAATTTGCTCGTTACTAAATGCGAGGATATGAAGCACAACTATTCTTCAGTCATTAAGAAAGTAGCAACATTTTTAGAGATAAAGCTAACGGATGAGCGAATTAAGAATTTAGCTGATCATTTGAATTTTGAGTCGAGGAAGAAAAATCAGTCTGTTAATGACGAAGAGCTTATAGCAATTAGACAGCAGCTAAATTTTCATTTGCAAACAGGACGATTTTCTGCGTTCTTGAACCGTAGGAAAATACAAATAAGAGCTATTTGCTGAAAGGATTGAAGCTTTCGATTTGTGGACTAAGAAGAACATCGATGGTATTGATTTTGGAAAAGAATACAAATGCGATTTATCATTAACAATTATTTATAAAAATGTTTGTTAATTTGGACTCCCACAACAAGAATATAGAAAAAATTTTATTTGGAATTTCTAATTTCTTAATAGCATAACTGAGATTCTACTGCTCCATTTATATTTACAAGTCATATTAAATAATTTAATACAGCTTACTTTAATTTCGTAAATCTAGCAAGTATTTGGTTTCCATTAGGACATTACATTTGGCCTGCTTGCCTGCGTGTCTGTCTCTCTGTCTGCCTGCCTGCCTGCCTATCTGTCTGTCTGTTGGCAGTATATCTCAAAAACTATTTGTTGGAGAAAAATTGTATTTTGCATGCGGATTAGTTGTCTATCTGGCATGAAACCGAGAAAAATTCGATCAAATACATACAGAGTGAGCACCTTTCAAAAATAAAATTGGTCCACTGAGGGATAGATACAAGTATTAATTTAATCATAGCTTAGGCAATACACTTGACAAAAATGAAACCCAACAAATGCAGGGTAATTGTTGCAATAAAACAAAGATGGGCAAGAATTATCTGTGCGCCGTTATTAGGCACAGTTCCGTGGCAGAGTGCGATCAACTGGTGCGATTCGCGTTGAATGCTTAGTTGCCTTTGAAATGCCTTCTGTAAGCACCGAAATCGAATACTTTTATTTGCAAATTGATTTAATTTGAATTACCTTTAATTGTTTCAGTATTATTAGGAGCGTTAAGATATTTTTACCACTAGTTGCCTTTAATTTTTCAAAATATTTAGTGCCACAACTTCCACTTGTTTTATTTGCAAAAGATAAAAGTGATAATTTGGACATTGCTCATGCTTTATCATTGGCGAAAGTGAGACCTAACAGATACAGGGTAAACATCACTAAAGAGACAGAATAATATGGTATCTTTATAACGCAGCAGAAACGGGTCCAATTCGAGCACACCCGTGGCTCAGTTATTCTAGCAGCGGACTAGAAACTCCCCTCAAAATATATTCGCCTGGGAGCGCGGAGTTCGAATCTCAGTGCACTATATTTTTTTATTTTCAAATTTATCTAATTCACGTGAGGGAAGTTCTGTGTAGGCTCATATACAGGTATTTTTCTTTATATATTTTTTCTGGTTCTATTATTTAATGAATTTTACATAAAAAACAAATTTTATCAGACGACTATGTCAGATATAACCTACGTAAAAGCGGACAAATATATCACCATTTCATATTATATCGAATTGCTGATAAAACTTTCACAAAGGCATACGTAGTACTTAAGTATTTCCTTTCTTTTCAAATCTTTACGAATAAATGAGAAATGAACTTTATTTGTATAATTCTTCACATGGTTTAAAGTTATATTCAAAATATCTGAGCATTTCGATTCCCTTCGAGTTAATGTAATATATAGGCTGACACTACCGTTTTACTTGCTAAACCTTTCATTTAATAAAATGTCTTTTCACAACAAACAGTTATTAATGAAAAATCGTTATCAGTCTACCAATAGTAGATACTAGAATGAAAATGTGCAATTTAAAACTTCTACAATTAGAAGAATATCCACATGGTGTCTGTAATTACAGTCATTACAACCATTTAAGCACATTTTGTAATAGCATAAAAGATTAGAGATAATTGTAGCCATTTGAACACGCTTAGAGTAATTACGGTTTTTGGAAATAAAACAAATGTTACCTCGCCATAATAGAATCTGCAAACTTGAAATGGCATCCACAAATTAAAATACATCATCTGGAAGTTTTCTTTCACACACATGCTTTGTGTTTCATTTCTCAGCTACACATTTCTCTAACAAACATGTCTACTTATTACTGGATGAGTTTAAAAGTTTACACAGTTATACGTAGCTTTAAGATAGAGGTTTTTAGGAATTAAACCTGCTTTATTGTAAATGAAAATTAAAACACATTGTGTAAAGGAGCATTTTTAGATATGAAAGAATGCCTATCTTCCAATATAACTAAGCAATACAGGG
This sequence comes from Agriotes lineatus, assembly GCA_940337035.1. Lineage (NCBI taxonomy): Eukaryota > Metazoa > Arthropoda > Insecta > Coleoptera > Elateridae > Agriotes > Agriotes lineatus. The sequence goes on along the minus strand of OW679196.1, from coordinate 78,156,279 downwards.
TGTTCCGAAAAATCGTTTACAAATTTTCAGGGATTGGAGAAGAAGACAAGTGAAGCAATTTTCGCTATGCAACATATGGTAGTAAACGTCTCCTTGTTATTGAAAAAAAAATTATTCATTACAGATTGTCTTTTATTGTAAGTTACAAAAGTAAAAACAACAAAATGGTACTTAACAACCATCATTCATAATAATTGCTCGAACTGTCGACCTACAACACCGTTGCAAGCGTAGCAGCGACGCACCATGTTAGCTCAAACTCTGGCCAAAATTCCTGGAGTTTCCCGGATCCTTCCACAGGCATCAATAATTCGGGCTACCAAGTCTTCCTGTGTGTTCACTGGAGTCGCGTGATGGAAAGATTTTGAGTTACGAAGAGAAATGTATCCTTAAAAGAAAAGATCGAGTGTTTTTTGGCAATTAAGTACATAATACGCGAAATGTCCCGAAAAATCGTTTACAAATTTTCAGAGATTAGAGAGGAAGGCAAGTGAAGTAATTTTTGCTAAGCAACATATGGTCGGAAACGTCTCCTTGGTATTAAAAAAAGTGATTTATTGCATATCTCTTCTTATTGTACGTTACAACGATAATTGATAACATGGATAAAACAGGCATAAACTTGCATAGTTTAATCTGCTGTTGGGTGATTTGCTGCTTGTTGATCGTCGCCAAAGTGACTACAATTCTTGTTAAGTTGCTATACCGTAGTGAAAATGGGAGACAAGTTCACGTTTGCAGAATTCGCTGACATGCATCTGGTGTATAGAGAAACCGGTGGCAATGCGAGGGCAGCGGAGAGAGTGTACCGTGAGAGGTTTCCAACAAGGCGTCATCCTTCGCACCCTACATTTTCTGCCGTTGATCGCCGGTTGCGTGAAACCGGATCAGTTAAGGTCAGAAAAGAGGCGTCAGGAGCAAGGAGACGTGTGCGAACACAATCTTTTGAAAATGAGGTGCTTCAGCGATTTGAGGACAATCTTTCCACTAGCACACGCGCAGCTGCCCATGCAATGGGTGTTCAGCATGTTCGTGTATGGGACGTGCTTCACGAGGAAGGGTTGTACCCGTTCCACAACCAGAAAGTGCAGCCACTCCTGCCAAACGACTACGAACCCAGAATGGAGTACTGCGAATGGTTCTTAGAGCGTTGCAATACGGACCCACAATTCCCATCGCGCATCCTGTTTACCGATGAGGCCACCTTCACGAGGGATGGGATTTTCAACTTTAAAAACAACCACGTCTGGAGTGAGGACAATCCGCATGCAAATCTGTCGAGAGGCCATCAACGATTCAGCATCAACATTTGGGCCGGCATTGTCGAAGATTGTTTGGTGGGCCCTTACATGTTACCACCTCGACTGAATGGCGAAATTTATGTAACCTTCTTCCAAGAAGTTTTGGTGGAGTTATTAGAAGACGTGCTCCTAGCAGTCAGGCAGGGTATGTGGTTTCAACATGATGAGGCCCCCGCTCATTTCAGTCATGATGTACGCCAACATCTGGATCTGACATATCGCAATCATTGGATAGGCAGAGGCGGGACCGTCAATTGGCCAGCACGTTCCCCTGAGTTAACGCCGCTGGATTTCTTAGTACGGGGACATTTAAAAAGCTTAGTTTACGAGACTCCAGTGAACACGCAAGGGGACTTGGTAGCCCGAATTATTGATGCCTGTGGAAGGATCCGGGAAACTCCAGGAATTTTGGCCAGAGTTCGAGCTAACATGGTGCGTCGCTGCTACGCTTGCAACGGTGTTGTAGGTCGACAGTTCGAGCAATTATTATGAATGATGGTTGTTAAGTACCGGTTTGTTGTTTTTACTTTTGTAACTTACAATAAAAGGCAATCTGCAATAAATCATTTTTTTTTCAATAACAAGGAGACGTTTACGACCATATGTTGCATAGAGAAAATTGCTTCACTTGTCTTCCTTTCCAATCCCTGAAAATTTGTAAACGATTTTTCGGAACACCCTGTATACAATATCAGAATTGTGAACACGCATACTTATGCTAGGTTGGCCATTTTGCTGTTGGTCACCTCATACAAATTAACGGTTTGCCAAACATTGCAACTTGCATCATCAGAATTAAAGTTGCTCTAAGAGCTAGAGGTAGCTACACAGAGTCCGTCACACTAATAATTATAGTCTCTCGAGTAAAAACCACTAGCAGTCTGCGGCGCGTGATCGGCTAAAGATCCGTACTTTATAACGTAAATGAGAGAATCCTAAGTTTTACTAAGTCTAAAACGGTTTTCCCTGTTTACAATTTCCGGATGTCATTCCATTTCTAAAGCTTTACATATCATTCGTAGAAGCTAGGGAGGTACACTCGAGTCTAAATGTTTAAGAGCCACAAGCGGGTCTTAATTATTATTACAAAAAATCTGTAAAAGACTTTACCCAGAACTTCCCTCATCAACATTGTGACACTAACTGCCGGTCTTATAAAGACCACTAATCTGACGTGAACTTTAATTCGCTGTTAAAATAAACAAAAGCGAATCAAAACGTCAGCGCTTATGACATTTTATTCATTAGTAAACACATTTTAATGCGCTTTTGTTTATTTTAACAGAGAATTAACGTCAGATTAGTGGCCTCTATAAGACTGGCTGTAAATCATTTTAAAAATAAAATTAAGTTAGGAGTAAAAATATTTTCACGTTTCTAATAAATTAAATACATTTTCAAATAAAAAAAATGTATCGCGCTGGGGTTTGAACCCGCTGAATCTGCAGGGCGCCCCTACATAGAGATCCTATCTGCATCGATAAAGCTAATTACGCTACCAAGCCGCTTTCAAATAAGTCCGGCGCGCGCCTCTTTTGAACAGAACGCTGTTATGGTTAAAATATTTTTACTCTTTTGTGACATTATCCTCTATCGGTTGAGTATTATTTTCGGAAAATGTAAAGCCTGATCTATGTGAAAGTTACTACTTCCCTCTATTTCAAAATTAACCCAAAAATAAACAAAATTTTATTTTTTTAAGGTGCTCACTCTGTATACAGTGTGTTTCACTTTTCATGGGGACGGTCATGTATCACAGAAAGTACCCAACCAATTTTGTTCAAATTTGCAAGGAATGTATATACCCTTAGTGCCACCCAGGGCACAAGAACACATAAGGTACTGCAATGCTCATTTGTTTTCTTAAAAACCGACTACCAAAGCTACTTGATCAAAAGGGAATAAGGTGTATAACATTTCTTATTCTAATTCCAAGTAAATTATTTAACAACAATGAAAAACTTAATGTGTTTGCTATAGCCATACTTTAGAAAAACGAAAACAGTTAAAGTAATGTTTAAAACTCAGCTATTATTCGAAAAATGACGAAATAAATGAACAGTATCTTTCAAGTTTGCGTTTTAATATCTTTCTAACGCATAGGAATTTTTGCATGAAAATTTGGCCAGAAGGATTTTCAAAGGCGCGGATTAAGATTATGTTAAAAAATTTGGCCGGAAAAATTTGCTAATATTACTTTGTAAAAAAGTAGCCCCTTCTTTTCGCCCTAAGATGGACGCCTATGGACCCATTCTTATGTCTCATTGTGTCCTGGGTGGCACTAAGGGTATATACATTCCTTGCAAATTTGAACAAAATTGGTTGGGTACTTTCTGTGATACATGACCGTCCCCATGCAAAGTGAAATACACTGTATAGTTGTATGAAATTGTACAGGTTTCATGCGACGTGGATATATAATATCTATCCAAAATATCGTCTTCCCCCTACAACTAGTTTTTGAGCTATACTACAGACAGACCGACAGACAGACGGAATTAAAAAAACTTCTGTTTCGTCATCTAGGGACCTTGAAACGTGAAGATCTGAAGAAATCTCGGAAGGTGATTTTTTCGTGATTACAATACTTCCTTCGTCGAGGGAAGTAAAAATCATTCTCTGAGTTCACAAGGTTTAAAGCACGCAAAGCCAAAAACTGTTCGGTATAAATGTGTTGAAAGTACTGGATTCAAAAGCACTGGTCCAGTAGATTACTGCAACAATTAATTTAAGGTTGTATTGCTGAAATATCACATATATGTAACATAATTCTGGATATTTTAAAGGCTAATCTAAAAAAATACTATCACTTCAAACAGACAAAAAAATTGTAAAAGGCTTTACCCAGAACTTATCTCGTCGAAATTGTGACACTAAATAATTTTAAAAATCAAATTAAGTTAGGAATAAAAATATCTTCATGTTTCTAATACATTAAATCTCTTGAACAGAAAGGCCTTATTGTTGAAACGTTTCCACTCTTTTGTGACGTTATCCTGTGTCTGTTGAGTCCTATTTTCGGCAAGTGTAACGCAAAAATAAACACATTTTTATTTTTTAACATGCTCACCCTGTATATATTTGTCTGAACTTGTACCGGTTTTATTCCAGGAATATATATAAGGTGTATGCAAAATATCATCTTCTTCCGACAAATAGTTTTTAAGTTATACCCAAAACAGACAGACGGAATTGAGAAAACTTTTTTTTCGTCAACTAGGGATCCTGAAACGTGAAGATTTGAAGAAATCTTGGAAGGTGATTTTTCGTCTTGCAGACGAGGGAAGTAACAACCTACTTATCTGTAGCATATGGGCACTACACAACAAATATTAGATGTACGACAACTTCCAGAGACATCTCGATAATACTATTTTCCTATGTAATTATGCTTTCTCGACTTCGTTAAAACATTTAAATTGTATTTGACCCAGTTACACCGGAGCTCAGTGACAGTAATTGGTAATTTCAATATACAGCCTGTTTGCACATTTATATATTGTAATATTTACTTGTAAGTAGACTTAGTTAAATTTCGAAGTACCGCGAATGTGCGTGACTTGTCGTCATATGTAAACCGCAATGTGGTATTTACAAACTTCGCCGGAACCAGTTTGAAAAAGCGCGAAAGACATATTAAATGAGAAAGCCTACTACGGCTGGGAAATAGTTGCATTGAATCCCGGCACGCATTTAGTAAAGATTAGTAATCTTTACTTTTACCATTTGTGAAATTAGCAAATGCATCATATTGCGTTATCCTGCTAATCAAAGCAGGATAATTTTTGACCTCGATCTACAGCCTTCGTAGCAACATATGACGTCAAGCATCAATTATCTGCGTGAGTATCGAATTACTTCGCCCGTTTATCTTACGTGTTTGAGTAGAAAGAACAGTTATTTTAGTTTTCTTAAAATATTGTTTTAACATAAATCTACGCCTGTCATAGTGATTCTGCTTTTGTTTAACTGGTAAATGCGTGCAGTGAGCTTAGAGCATATCTTTTCAGTGTTTCGAGCTACATTGTGTAAACTTCTGCAGTTACCCAAACTCCAATTGGCTGACGATATTTCATTACCAACATCAAGGGTGAATTATCAACTTTAATCCTCAGACTTGAAAATGCCAGTCTAGCAGATAGATAAAATTCAACAGCAAAAAGATAAATTCATATTTATTGCTTGACAAAACGATATTTAATTAAAGCCTGTGTACAAAAATACAATTTTAGGGCAGAGTCCCTAATATAAAATTATATAAAGGTCAAGTTCGGGACACTGCAGTCCTTGTTTGGCCTGATACTCGGTGGGGCAGTGCTGCAGAGTATCTTTACCGAAAACCCAGTCGTCTAGCACATCATTTACGGCATACTGGCTAATGTGATTAGCATCAAGTCTTCCGCAACTGCCCTACTTCCATACTACCACAACTATGTCTGATACCACAGCCGAGTTCTCTAACCACTTGAGTCGAATGTCTTAAAGCTTGACGGTACCAAGTCACTTTTAGGTTATTATTTTGTTTAATTACATGCAGTTTTAGGTAAATAAAAAGAAATTAGTTATTTCAATTAGATCTAAATTATTTTCACAACTAACAATTATATTGTTATTTTTTATACGTTAAACGGATACGTTTTCTAAGAATGGTGTGTCTCGCATCGATCTTACTTATTGTGGAAACATAAATACAATATTGCTGAAAATATAAATAAATTTGCAACACGCTGTATATTTAATTTTTTCTGAAAACTGTATCAACGTTCAAATTAATTCATAAATATCCTTGACACGACAACATTGTTGTGATAGTAGGTTAACTAGTATAAGCAACAATATATAAACTGTATTTCACTATACTTGAGAATGACTAAAGATGACATATAATAAACATTATGTGTTTATTTAACAGTGATTGTTATTGTCAAGCTTATTATAAACATGAATATGCAGGGACATTGGCTTTTCCTTCTTGACGCGGTTTAGACGCTAAGACCCCACGATTGTCAAAGACGAATGGGGAATCGTAGTGAAGTCAGCATAAGGTTTTAGTGACCTTTGGAATTACAAGGTTTCACTCCTATTTTCTGCCTTGAAAGCAGAGACTTCACCACCGAGCTACCACCACTGCTTGTTACAGGAGCTAAACCGTTTAGAATAGGTAAAAGGCATATAGAAGTCAGGTAGTTATAAGCGTGAGCGCATGTTCTGGACTCGTGATAAGTAAGGTGATTGAATTTGGGAGTTACGGGGACAAATTCTGATTGCGTTTACAAGCGCCACCTAGTTTTTTGTCTTTCAATGATGTATTAAGAGATTCCAACAGAGAAACCTCCTCACCGAAAGGAAATATAGAGGTATAAACATTTACTGACCAAATATGAAGTCTTTCAGCAGCTAGTGATACCAATTATTTAATATAGATACTGCAGTTGCTGCCATATTATTAATATCGCAAAGACTGTAAGTTTGCGGTCGCCCGTGTAAGATGCGTTGCAGCAACTACTGTCGGAAATGGTTGGAAGTAAATGCGCAGTGGTAGTCCACATGATGTCGGTAGTAGTTCCTGTCGAATATAAATCCAAATCGGTGGTAATTCAAGTCGGTTTGTACACCAAGTTGGTGGTATTTTAGTTCGGTGACATACCACATATTTGTTAGAAACTTTAAAAGTCGGTAGTAAACCAAGTCTGTAGTTTCTGTCGGTAGCGTTCAATACAATTGTCAGGAGTCGGAGGAAATCCATATCGGTGGCGATCAACATTGTTGGTTTTGTATACAACCCGTACGCGCCCAGATTCGGGTTGCACCTACCTTGTTTCGTCATGCTTAGAAGAACTTTAGCATAGTATATATTGAAAATTTGCAGTAAATAACATATACAATATTGATAGAACATATTTAACTTAGGTGGGTGCCGCAGTTCAGTCGGCGGAAAGATGCGAAAATGAAGGCGATAGTCACCGGGCGGTAGTGGCCAAAAGTTGATAGACATTTGTGCGCTCGAAATTGTAAGTCCCGACTTCAATGAAACCAAAATTAACAGACCCGAGGATAACGACGAGTGACATTTGAATCGTTCTACATGTGTCGGAAGGACGATAAAAAATGAAGAGCGGCAGTTCAAAGATTTTTTCCGTATCTTCGTCGGCGGCGGGCATTTATATATAGGATGATTGCGAAACAATATAAAAGCTTCTTTAAAATATATCTGATGCGAGGGTCGAAATGAAATTTTGCGGCACTCGCGACGAAATTGAATTTCATATGGATAGGCTGCACTTTGGGAAGTTGTATTTATCCGAACAAGGTTGTAATTTATCAAATCAGCACGATAAGGGGTCTTTCCAAACAAATATATTACCGAATGGTAACATTCACATCACACACAAACCCTTTGTTCGACTGCCTCTTGCCAATGGAATTTCCTTTTCCCCGAGCCAGAATTTGGCGCAAACAAACGTCAACCCCGTTTTCTCTTTTGTGCTGGCCAAATGCAGTGTCAGTGGGAATTTTCGAACAGCCTAACATATTTTGGGCCACCTCCACTACTACGGAACAGTAATTGTAGTATAGTTATAGCCATCAACATTAGAAATTGTTATAACCTGTACTACTAACATTCAGCAGTTAGAAATAATTGCACTGCAGCTTATTTTTGCATGTAACGTGTGAATGGTATGAAAGTTAGTAACTGCAACAAAAAGCATGCAAACACTTATTCACAGAAACGACAAATAGCAAATACATAACTATATTTTGACCAACCTAACGTAGTACAATTTTCATAGTATAAACTTATAAATCAGACTGTAGAACTTAAAAAAACATCAAGCTGATTGGTCTCCCATAGTATCCAAAATAATATATGTTGTTCCATCCGAAAAAAGGTGTGTATTTAATATATGTTTTATTCCCATTTATGAAAAAAAATACATTATTTTTATTTTCAGATTTAAGAAAAGCAAATGGAGAATTTAAAGTTTCAAACAAAACAAATGTTGCAAGGGTTTGACATTTTTTAATGTAGTAGTTTTTATAGAGCTCAACAGTTCATTAAAACCACTTTTATTTAATATCTCAAAAACCTAATTAGGTCTAACGCTATTCATTGCAATTACAACTATATATTCCAAACTCTGTTGAATGGATGCCCTTTGCCATCAAATGTGATTTTATAAATACAGATTAGAAGCCGCGTAGCGTGGTTGGGAAGCCACTAGGGTTGCATCAAGCAAGTCCTCGGTTCGAATCCCTCTGGGGCCAAAATTTTTCAGCAGCCTTGGCGAGTAGAATCGGTGAGACCATTCACAGTTGGGCACTAAATTTACTGTACTCTACTCAGAACTACAGACCTAAGAAATAGAGTAACAAGGTGAACACATCACCATGAAACACACCTCACACAATGGTTGCTACGCAATCACAAAAGGTGAGCTCCAACTTTGTATCCCGAATAATTTGGTGAAGAGTCAGTCAAAGGCTACTCACAAAATCATTGAAACCGATCAGACAGTCAATTTTGATTGGCCGTTTCTGACAAATTGAACAATTTTCATTGGTTCGTTCATTATAGTGTTGAATAATCCTCTGCAATATATCTCATTTTAGAACAGAACGTCATCTCATTACAGGTAGCAAATGCAGAAATTTTCAAACGCTGTTAATTTGCATATAATTCTATAAGAATCCAGTTATTGTATGGTTCTCATTTTCCTTAAGCAATTGCACTTTTATAGAATTTTGTATAAAATAAGATTGTGTCTATACTTGAGCCGCATAACAGATAGAGTGGAGCAGTCAACCCAAATAACATATTACAAAGGTCACTCGATAATATTTTAATTATAATTACTAAAAGGATCAGAGATGGCGACCCTTACAATTAGAACTAATTTCAATTAACACTAAATAACTTTCTGAGGTTATGCAAATATTAAGAGATCAAATTCGAGGTTATCAGGTTAGGTTTTCCGTCAGTTTTGACATAGACTGACGCAAAACCTAACCTGTTTACCTCGAATTTGACATAGACTTAGAGTTCCACCAGCACATTATTCATACGATTGAATTTCCACAGCCCGCTGACGATCAGTTTTTTTATCTCTTGATATTTGTATCATAACTTCAAAAAGTTATTTAATTTCAATTGAAATTAGTTTTAATTATAAGGGTCGCCATCTCTGATCCATTTAGCAATTATAATTAAAATAGTATCGAGCGACCTTTGTAATATGTTATTTGGGTTGCCTGCTCCACTCTATCTGTTCGGCGGCTCAAATAAAAGTAAATTCTGTAATTAACAAAACAAGCGGACAAAATTAAGATTGCTAAAAAAATATAGTAAGAACAATTATTGACTTGAATATTAACTGAAAACAATTCGGGAATAGTAATGAAAGCTATAAATAATAGTTATTTATGCACCAAGAGAGTAAATTACGTGAGAATGTAGATAATGCCTGAGCCGCTCGAAGGGAGCCGAGAGCATTTCAGTAGAGCGATACCGAAATTTACTCTAGACGTACATAATAGTTATTTATGCACTTAGAGCGAAAAATGATGCATTAGGCGTGAGTTCGAAAGTTTCGGGCCGAGCGCAGCGAGGTCCGAAAAAACTCGAACGAACGCCTAATGCATTTTTCGCTCGTGTTGCATACAAAATTTTTCCTACGACTGTAAAATTTTCGAAAATAGGTTTAAACTGGTGTTTTTTGCCATTTCTAAAATTTCCAGCGACGTGCAAATTTTTACATCAGAATTGGATATTTTATCGCCCATTTCTTATTTTTCTTGACACTTAAACACCGACAATACACAAAATAAAGCACAAGTAACTTTAAATCGCGAAAAAAAGGTTTAAATCAAATTCTCAGTTACAGCTGTCAACTTTGACGTTTTCAAATAGCTGACCACTAGCCGACTTAGGTATATAATCATGAAAGCTTATATAAAATTTATGTATGTTGTTATGTATTACGATTCACGATTATATACTTACATATGACGGCTGCCGCGATGAACTGATTCAAAACAATCAATTTTTGACGTACGTCAACAAGGCGGATAGCTTGATTTTAGAAGCAGTCGTAGGAAAAACAAATTTCAGTGCTCAAATCTACGTTTCTCAATGGTTACTTTCAAAAATATTATCTAATATTTATTTTTTCACTGATCTGCTGTCAGGGAAACAACTTTGTTTGTCATAAAATATAATAAATATACCAGGGAAGAGAGTGCCATTATATTCCTTGGGGGTGTAAAGATGTCTATTAAAAGTCACTTACGTAATAGTTATTTACTATACAAGTGGGATAAATGCATCATTAGTATACGAGTGTGTAAGCTGCAAACTAGTGCACTATAACTGGCCAAAAATGAGAAAACTGCATTATGAAAAATGTCAGCTTTGTCATTTTCAAATAGCTATTTAAGTAACAAGGAATGTAAGGACTTATTAACATTTGAGGTAGGCAAGTACAAGCCAAGACGAAGTCGCGGCTTGTTACCTGTCGAAAATGTTAATAGGCGATACATTCCGAGTTATCTTATTATATTTTTCCCGTTGCTTATCGAATTTTCCTAGATTTTTGGTTTGTCACCTGTCACCAGGATTAGTTTTCGTGAGTCGTGTTACCTGTTAGTGTCACATAAACACTTGCAATTTATAAACAAAACGTCTAACTCTGCATCTTGCTTTGCTAATTTTATTATCCTAGGAACTTAATAATAAAATTAAGTTCCGTCGTCAAGAAAAAGCAGCAAACAAATATAATCACCGAATTACATGTTTTGTTATTAAGGCTTACATGATCAGCAGCGGGAAAAATATTTTAGTAGGTACCCAGCAAATATCATTACGTCATTCATTTGACACTATATCCGATAGGTAATGATGCAGTTAAACCACTAGTGGTGTAATGGAAGATCATTACACCACTAGTGATGGAATGAGCTCCATTACCTAACGGAAATAGTGTCAAATGAATGACGTAATAAGTCCTTATCAAAGCAGTTGTAAATATACATAATTTTATTTCTAGTTGGGAAAAATTATAGCGATAGTACAGGTAGTTCATAAGGTGTCTATAAACTATAATTGTAATGCCGTTCAAAATCAGTTCCTTCAATATTTTTCTTAGTCCATGCATCAAAGTGTTCTATCAACTGGCTAGAAAATTCTTCCTTGTAGTTCCCCACCTTGCCAGATCTAATAAATGTGCCATCCTCCTTGAACAAGTTGAGCCTTCTTCTGGTTGCTATAAATTCTTGGGCGTTGACGGCCTTGTTATTTTTCATAGATTCAAGGCTTAAATGGTTGCATAACTGCTGCACTTGCTCACACGTCAGCTCTTTCCCAAAGAAGTTAGCTACATCCTTGATAACCGCTGCAAGGTCTTTTTTCATATCCTCGAATTTAAGGAAATGAAAATTCGGTGAGTTTTTATGCTCCCAGTAACCCAATACATGCTTCCAGAACGAACCGTATAATGCTGAAATTAATAAAATTGCTTTAAGGGCAAGAGGTCTTTGTCATCTTACCTTTGTCAGATAAGAATATTTTAGCAAAATCTTCAAGAGTACCGCTATACTTCCCAAACAGCCTATATTGGTAATAGCACGAAACACAGGCGTCTTTTGGATTTCTCATAACGTATATAATCTAAAAAAAAATTTCAGTTTCACTTTTGAGATGCCCGATTTGTTAGCTACCTTGGGCGATTTAGATCCGTTTTGAATCTGCTCTGGTAATAATGAAAATGGAAGATGTGTTTTTATGAACCTGGGGCTTTTCTGTTCTCTTATGTATTCTATGTTCGCATGTTTCGCTGTAGGGACGGTTCCCAGGTCTTCAGGATTACGTATGATAGAGATACTACAATAGATTTTTAAACTATAACATTCTTCATTTATGAACGGCTTCTAGTTTATAATTTACTCAAAAAATGGAAATCTAGAGACCAAATTCGTTTCTGCACCTTTAAAGTCCAGATCGTTTGCTATCAACCAGACCATTTCTTGAGTCCAAGTAGTTCCTAAAATGCTTTTTAGTAATTTGAAATGCATTTTTGTTATATCCTAGAATATTATTAACATTATGGTAACCGTCAAAAGAAAATAAATCAGTAAATTACAGTAATAGTACCGTAAAGAATTACTGTACTGTGCTGGTACTACTAGTATAAAACAGTAATAACGAGATACACAAAGGATTTATAGCACATGTATTAAGCTACTAAGTCGTGCAACTGTACCTTCCAACAAATTTCAGAGTTATTTCCAAAATTAGGCACCTCCTGGCACCGCTACTTGAAGGTTAGATTACAGTTAAAAATTGTGTAGTTCTTTTCCCTGACCCCAAATATGTATATTTAAACACCAAGTTTGTGATCCTAAGTTATTTAGAAGCCGTGATATTGATAATATACTTTTATTTAAAATCGGCATTAGAGTACCTCGAAATACTCATTAAAATGCGAGAAATCGGCATTAAAACAAACAAACAAACAAGTAATCCATTGTTTTACGACTTTTTTGTAGGTGGCGAGGCGACAGATAAACGTCAACCGACGTTAACATAACCTACAAATGTTGGTTGAAATGTTGTAATTTCACTATTTCTGGATTTCAAATAAAACATAATGCACTCCTCGGCACTGAAGTTCCTTTTTATCCCTCATGTGGTTTATTTGCCTTGGCCTACGGGGCTCGGCAATTAAATCCACATTCGTGATAAAAAACTAAACTTCAGTGCTTTGGTATACAAACTACTAATATTCAAAAAGGCCGCTAAAGAATTCAAGATGGCCGACGAAGGAATTGGTACAAATACCGCAAAGTGTAACTTTCTAATTAATAAATTTTACGGCAAATTCAGATGAGGGGATACAATTATTATTCCGTTTTGTATGCTAGTGTACGAAAAAATATTGTACGAAACTCGTATGAAACATGAAAGTGGCTTTTCCATACTCGTCTAAAAATTCCGGACTCGGCCTAACGGCTTCTCGGGAGACATCTCACTCGTACTGAAAAGCTACACTTTCTATACTCGTAACGTAAATTACTATTGCCGGTCCCTGATGCCTTCGTTACTATGGAATCAAGTATGTGTTATTGTTTGGATAAGTCAAATAATAGATACTAATGTCATAATTGTTTTGAGTTTTTGAAAGTGAATTCGCAAGTTTGAAGGTATGGACTTGGATGTCGTAAAAAAAAGATTGTACGATACACGACCGGAAAGTATTTTAACGACATAGCACAGAAGGCAGTCTGTAACTTCTTTTCGTCTTCATACGTTTAAATTACTTATTTAATGTTACCAAATCGTACAATTCTAGAAAGACTATTCATTTTAATGCAGGAACCAATCCAAATAATCAATAACGATAGAGCAGAGCTAGAAATTTGTATAGGATGAGTGGTAGGCAGGAGAGACAGCAAAAAAATGAGAAATGCAAGTGCGTTGCCCATCCGAGAAAACAGGTTTAAGGTGGGGAAGAAGGAGGGGGGTCACGATTCCATGAGTTACATCAGTGATATACAGAAAATTCATGACCTATTAAAATTTTAAGTTCTGAGTTGATTTCTTTTTGTTGGAGAGATTATGAGATTGTGCGACGGTTATGCTCTTATCTTCGTAGATTAACATTACTACTTTATACTTCAATTCTCATAAAAAGCGAAATCATTGTATTTTATAGCCAGTTTTGATTTCAGGAGAGTTTTTCTTCATAAAGGAATGACGCTGCTCTGTGAAGATAGGAGCATAAGCCCCACTCTAATCATCTATCCAACAAAAAAAATCTGTAAAAGGTTTTACCCAGAGCGAAGCAGATCGTAACCACATCGATTTTTTCGTCAGCGCTATCGAGACATTGGAACGAGTGCGGCGCACGCCTCTCTTGAATAGAAAGGCTTATTGTTGAAACGTTTTGACTCTTTTATGACGTTCTCCTGTATCTGTTGAGTCCTACTTTCGGCAAGTGTAAAGCCTGACCTATATGAAAATGATTACTTTCTTCTATTTCAAAATTATCGCAAAAATTTAAATTTTTTTAAGGTGCTCAACTTGTATATATTTGTCTGTACTTGTACCGATTTCATTCCAGGAATATATATAATGTGTATGCAAAATATCATCTCCGAAAAAAAACTGCTATGAAATAAAAACTGGGTATAAATTACAGTACTTTCGCTTTTAAATAAGAACTAAAATATGAATCAGTAATGTTAATCAAAAAGATGGGAGCATGACCGCCCCATAAACTCAAAATTTTCAATATTAAGGTCATGACGGCATCCTCGTGAAGCGTTATTTTACACGTATTTTCTCTATCTCGCTGGTGTAAACCATGGAATCTGTTAAGTCATTTTGCGGTTGTAGATGCTTAATTGCATTTCACGCCTTTAGGGCAATTTGTTGCTAGGTTAAAACCATTTTCAATCTTGGCGAACATTTGAGTCAGGTCATTTTGGTATTTTAAATAGCCACCTAGGCTTTAGGGCAGCGTGCCCGTACGCTAAACCCTTTTAGTTCTTTATTTGGCTCCATCGCCTAATTCCAGAATCATGATTTCGCACATATTTAGCCCCAAGCGCAGCATTTCTCGTCGGTTGGAGCTCCCCTCTGATGGCGCTGTGGCAGCCGAGCGTATCGCCCGCAAGAATTCCGAATCTTCTAGAAAGCACGCCGTTGAGGCGTGATACCATTGGTGCCGGCATTAATTTGTTTCATTTTATCGCCCCGCGAGTGGCTGCCGAGGTTTAGTCACGTGGGGACGCGACCAAGGTGACCTTTGCCAGCGCTTCCCTCTGGGCATTCAGCCGAGAGCCGTCGATTGAGTAAGAAGTCGGATAGTGTGTGAATTCGTGCGGCGCTCCCGCCCTTGGCGGGGGCGTCAGTCTTTTTTCCGGCGAGTGCTGCTTCAGCAATTACGTGACAAACGTTTTCGCCTTAAGTGGCAGTGAACCGCAGTCCGTTGCAGAGCACGCTTGTGTGGTGGTTGTGTGTGAGAGTTTCGAATTGTCTTCGGCGTAGCGTGGGTGTTTTTGAGCACAGTTCCTGCTTCCGTAAGTAAGGGGTCGTGCCCCCTTCATCTCGACCTACGAGGATCTGTCCCGCAGAACGAAAGTGGCCCATTTTTCGTCGTCCCGTTGTACGCGTCCTGACGCGCTTCACGTCGCCATTAAGGCGGATGTGCACTCATCCCTATAGCCGTCGAACATCGAAGGTACCTGCCACCTACGACTGCAGCCTGTCGCAACTCGACTGTACCAGGCTCCCTAACCGCCTACATTATTAAGGTATGTGTCTTTGAACTGATTACCGCTGTGAACGCGAGCGAGCCGTCACATCTCTGGTGCCTACAGGCACTCTCGTCATATTTGTCCATGTCGCGAATGCTAATTTGATCTTTGCTGTTCGCTGCATAAGGCGTCGCGCCAGCATATTTGTGCATTCATTTAGAATTGCAGACTGTCCGTGTCGCGAGTGCTAATTTGATCTTTGCTGTTCGCTGCATAAGGCGTCGCGCCAGCATATTTGTGCATTCATTCAGACTTGCAGACTGTCCATGTCGCGAGTGCTAATTTGATCTTTGCTGTTCGCTGCATAAGGCGTCGCGCCAGCATATTTGTGCATTCATTTAGAATTGCAGACTGTCCATGTCGCGAGTGCTAATTTGATCTTTGCTGTCCGCTGCATAAGGCGTCGCGCCAGCATATTTGTACTCATTACTGCTCATTACTGTTCATTACTGTTCATTACTGTTCGACATCTGTCGCTAAGTTTAGAGCGCACGCCAGCTGGTGCCCCTAGTTATAATCTAGTTTAGATATAGGGCGACGCACTCTGCTGCCCCATTGTAACCCGTCAGTCAATACATGATTTGTTAGCTAAGGGAACTATTGTTTTGTTTCGACTTGTGCATGTTCTGTTACAGATAAACGCCCCCCTTCATTGTACTGATTATTGTGCGACGGAACGAGGAAGCTTTGAGCGTACAGGTGGGTGAGACAGCTGCGTAGTCGCGGTCGGATTGACACCTAATTACAATCCTTGCATAAGGCAATCCCGAAATTGTTATTTGACCTTGCAATTCTTGAGTAATCCTATCGGCGGAGTATTTTGCGTGCTTCGCTCCCGTCTAACCGTCCAGGCCCGGTTAGCCGGGTTAACTAGCCTATTCTGTAAGCTTTTCGTTAGCTCTCAACGAATCGTTATATCCGAGATTTCGTAAAGTGAGCAAGTTCGTATTAAGTAAACCCGACTTCGTTAACAAATTCGTAATACCTTCGGTACGCCGTTCGTTGCGGCAGAGGTTCCCGTACGATAGGCTTGGGCCTGTCGTTACGAGTTGAAACGAATTCGTAAAACGTTTACGCTTGCGTAGTTGGTGATTAGTTGACAGCAAAATATCAACACAATCTACAAAAACTTTGCAAAATCGTCGAAAAGCAAGCGTATTTATAAATTACTAATTTTAATAGAAATGGACGATAATTTTATACATCGCTATTGGAGAAGAGCGTGTAAACAGGTATATTATTTTATTACTGTTGTATTTGATAGGCAAATTATAAGTATAATTTTTGAGAGAAAATCTGCGCCTTCGAATCCTTTTAATCCACCTGAGCAAAATTTTATAAAACTATTGAGACTATCGCGTGACTTGGCTAGAAGATTGTGTGATACGTTGACTCCACATTTATTAGAAAATTAAAGGTTAACTGCTATTCTAAAAATTTTGTTAGGCTTATTTTTTTATACACATGGTTCTTACCAAAAATATGTGGGTACAAGTTACTTGGTTTGAGTCAATCAAGTGTTAGCCGATGTATCAGTCACGAGATTGAAACGATTCAAATGCCATTTATGACTATTTATTAAATATATGGGTGAAGTTTCCTATCACGCACAGGAGAAACGAAGAACAAAATTGAGATTTTATGAAAAATGTCAACTCACTGGTATAATTTGTATAATTGATTGCACACATAGAGCTATAGTAGCTCTTTCTGCTGAAGACGTGGTTACTACATGGCGATCAAAAATAAAATTTATTACGCGAGCCCATGGAAATTATGACCATTTTCTGTACATTGCACTTTATAGAGCTACATTTGAACTACAATTAATTGTATTATTACTTCATGTAACTTTAACAGTCTAATAAGCTACACATATATGCAAAAATTGGTAAGTTAAACCAAATTTATACATTAAATTGATAGGTAACATTAAAATAACATGTGAATAAGTTAATAAATAATAACTAAGATGTTCAACATAAATTTTCAACTTGAAAAAAATTCACAGTTCTATGTCAACAAACAGCATGCTACAGATTAGGCAAGTTTAATTATTGTTGTCAATGGCTCCCGCGATCAAGTTTATTTTTGATGTCCCTGTAATTCATTACACGCAACCAAAAACGTTTTTGACTGGCTGCACATACAGAATATTTGTAGCAACGGTAGTTAAAGTGCGATAAATATATATCTAGTTATAAATATGAAAGAGACAGATAGCACGTCAAAACGACTTATAAGGTTGACAAGTAGATGACAGGACTTAAGACGGATTGCCTTATCTGTACTACTCTAGTTAAAAACATTTCCACTTTCGTTACGGCTTGTTTACGAAAGTATTGTTACCGATTTCGTTGAGGCTCCCGTACAGAATATGATTTATAACGAAAATCGTTTCACCTTCCTGTACGAATCCATTCCTAACGAAAATCGTTTAGATAACGAAGTAGGTTAGTGAATAGCACTGTAAGACAGGCTTGGTGGCGCCCTCATGATTTCGACATACCCTAGATATATATTATGCCGTAACACGCTTGCCCAGAACGTATCGTGTGACTCACGCCCGACTCCCTGAGCGTTCCAGCCGTGGCCTATTAGCCTATTTCGAACCGATTTCAGGGCAAGTGTGCCAGTTTTTCAGGACTGATTCCGTGGTGCGATGCTCACCTTGGGTGGGTGTCGTAAAGTTCTTTTTATACCGTAACAGGCTAATTTTGGCGCCCAACGTGGGGCCTGTTTTTTTTCTGATATTCGTCTTCTCGTTAAGCCCCTTCGTTGTGCGTCCTAATTTTGGCAGCCCAATTGTCGCTTGTTGCTGTTATTGGACTGGAGTAGTCTCGTTAAGCCCATTCGTTGTGCGTCTTAATTTTGGCGCCCGCCTCTGGGGCATTTTAGGCATTGTAGCCTTGTTGTGTCATTTATATCGTTGTCACAAATGTTTTGTTTCGTCATTTCGAAGTGGTATGGACTGGTAAACCGTTTTTTTTTCTTAGTAGAATATTTTACCGAGCTTCTTTCCTTGTTTTCTATTTGTCTTTTCCTGTTTTCTTCTGTTTTCTATATGTCTTTTCTTGTCTTTTCCTGTTCTTAGTCTATTTTCATTAGTTTTCTTGACCGTGTATATGTTTTTTCTTAGTTGTCATTTGTCTTTACGTTTCTTTTCTTGTTTTCTTTATGTTTTTTCTTGTCTTTTCTTATTTTCTATTTGTAGTTTTGTGTTTTCTTGTTGTTTATCGTTTTTTTGAGTTTTATTTTTGTGTTTTTCCATGTCTTTTCGTATTTTGCGTACCTTTTTCGTCATTTTTACCGTCGTTTCTTGTTTTTCTTAGCCAGTTCATACTACCGAGATCTTTTGTTGCATTTAGTGCAGATTTTATCCCGTATTAGTCGAATTTAGTACCAGATGTTGTTGAGTGAAGGTACCGACCTTGTTTTTTTTAAGTCTTTTCGAAGGCTTAGTTGGGAGTTTCGATTCCCTGTCGCTTACATTGTTTAGCCTTGGGCTAAGTTGACACTTTTGTTGTACCGAACTGACGTTTATCGATTTTGACGTTCACGTTAGCGAGGTTTATCGATTTTGACGGTGATGATTACCGATTTTGACAATTTTTCTTTTGCTATCGTTTGGTGTTGTGCCGCGTTGATTTTTGGTGAGCAGGTTGGAATTCATTTTCAGCTTCATCACTGCGTTTTGGTTTGTTGATCAGTTGTGGATTGTTGTTGGTGTGCTTGGGGAGATTCGCTCGTGCGGTTATTACGTCCCTCAGGCCATCTTCTTAGTTGGTTTGACGTAGTTATTTTCGTTGGCCTTTATCTCATACTCATTATTATCATGTACCGCCCAACCTTGTTTACCGACTTCTTCGTGGACACCCCTAACAGTCATAGTAGTGTTTTGTACACTTCCCGTTAGCATTTAACGAGCTTTTGCCGCTGGTCGGAATGATTCGTATTTGTTGACGATTTGTTGTCATTTACCGTACCCTTTTTGTCTGATGACGTCATGTTGTCAAGTATCGTGTTCTTTGTGAACAGTTTCGTTGAAGCTTCTGAGCTTTGTGTGGCAGTAATGCGCATGCTGTCCGCGCGAGGTTCCGTTGGTATTCAAGTATTAAGTATTTAAAGGTTTTTGACTTTTTTTTTGTAGTGATGCCCTGTTGTTTTCGTGGCCTAGCGCTCTTTTACCGTACCGTTGGCCGTCGCCATTTTTAACCACCTATGTGGGATTACATAAAGAGAGCGTGTTTCTGGTCATTTTGTTTCGTGCGGACTCTGTCGTAGTAAGGTAGTCCCTTTGGGCCGCATGGAGTTCTGAAAAAGATTTATTGGGCATGCGTCATCGAACGCCTACACCCTTGGAGACTTGGTTCTTCGTGATTTTCTTTTGGTGTTCGGTGTTGGAGTCATTTTCGAGCTCGCGCTTTGCGGTTTAAAAGTCGACTTGGCTCCGGCATCGGCATCGATTGAGGATTTCGGTGGACTGAGTTTTTCCTATTACTGATCATGACTATTTTGACAGTTTCTGTCACAACCATTTCCCTTTTTTTTTGGTGGTTCATCCTCTTCTCTTGGGTACTCATACCAGTTGTGGGATCCACACAATGCGCCGATCTCGTGACGCGCAGCGTGCCCTCTTCAGGTAACCCTTGGGTGGGACTCTGGACTTCCATTTCTATACCCCCCCCCTCCCTGTGTTCTTTTGGAACGGTTGGTCGGAAGTGTCCACAGGTGTAAGACTTATTTGTACCCCATTTAGACCCATATTTTGTACACGATTGTGATCCAATTTACGTATTTTCTACTGGCGTATCCAGTCTTTCTTCTTCCTCTTCTCTCTTCCCACCTTTGCACCCTATCTGGTGGCCAGTGTGCGTAATCCCTTTGGGGGTGCACTCTATCGTATCGAATGTTTTTTTGTTTTGTTCGTTTTTCGTTGTTGCGTTTTCGTTTGAGTTCTCGTTACGTTGTCGCAAAATGCCTCGTTGTTTTATAAGAGACTTCGGGGAACTCTCTTTCAAGTAAGGGGAGTGTTAAGTCATTTTGCGGTTGTAGATGCTTAGTTGCATTTCACGCCTTTAGGGCAATTTGTTGCTAGGTTAAAACAATTTTCAATCTTGGCGCACATTTGAGTCAGGTCATTTTGGTATTTTAAATAGCCACCTAGGCTTTAGGGCAGCGTGCCCGTAAGCTAAACCCTTTTAGTTCTTTATTTGGCTCCATCGCCTAATTCCAGAATCATGATTTCGCACATATTTAGCCCCAAGCGCAGCATTTCTCGTCGGTTGGAGCTCCCCTCTGATGGCGCTGTGGCAGCCGAGCGTATCGCCCGCAAGAATTCCGAATCTTCTAGAAAGCACGCCGTTGAGGCGTGATACCATTGGTGCCGGCATTAATTTGTTTCATTTTATCGCCCCGCGAGTGGCTGCCGAGGTTTAGTCACGTGGGGACGCGACCAAGGTGACCTTTGCCAGCGCTTCCCTCTGGGCATTCAGCCGAGAGCCGTCGATTGAGTAAGAAGTCGGATAGTGTGTGAATTCGTGCGGCGCTCCCGCCCTTGGCGGGGGCGTCAGTCTTTTTTCCGGCGAGTGCTGCTTCAGCAATTACGTGACAAACGTTTTCGCCTTAAGTGGCAGTGAACCGCAGTCCGTTGCAGAGCACGCTTGTGTGGTGGTTGTGTGTGAGAGTTTCGAATTGTCTTCGGCGTAGCGTGGGTGTTTTTCAGCCCAGTTCCTGCTTCCGTAAGTAAGGGGTCGTGGCCCCTTCATCTCGACCTACGAGGATCTGTCCCGCAGAACGAAAGTGGCCGATTTTTCGTCGTCCCGTTGTACGCGTCCTGACGCGCTTCACGTCGCCATTAAGGCGGATGTGCACTCATCCCTATAGCCGTCGAACATTGAAGGTACCTGCCACCTACGACTGCAGCCTGTCGCAACTCGACTGTACCAGGCTTCCTAACCGCCTACATTATTAAGGTATGTGTCTTTGAACTGATTACCGCTGTGAACGCGAGCGAGCCGTCACATCTCTGGTGCCTACAGGCACTGTCGTCATATTTGTCCATGTCGCGAGTGCTAATTTGATCTTTGCTGTTCGCTGCATAAGGCGTCGCGCCAGCATATTTGTGCATTCATTTAGAATTGCAGACTGTCCGTGTCGCGAGTGCTAATTTGAACTTTGCTGTTCGCTGCATAAGGCGTCGCGCCAGCATATTTGTGCATTCATTCAGACTTGCAGACTGTCCATGTCGCGAGTGCTAATTTGATCTTTGCTGTTCGCTGCATAAGGCGTCGCGCCAGCATATTTGTGCATTCATTCAGACTTGCAGACTGTCCATGTCGCGAGTGCTAATTTGATCTTTGCTGTTCGCTGCATAAGGCGTCGCGCCAGCATATTTGTGCATTCATTTAGAATTGCAGACTGTCCGTGTCGCGAGTGCTAATTTGATCTTTGCTGTTCGCTGCATAAGGCGTCGCGCCAGCATATTTGTGCATTCATTCAGACTTGCAGACTGTCCATGTCGCGAGTGGTGGCGCCCTCATGATTTCGACATACCCTAGATATATATTATGCCGTAACGCGCTTGCCCAGAACGTATCGTGTGACTCACGCCCGACTCCCTGAGCGTTCCAGCCGTGGCCTATTAGCCTATTTCGAACCGATTTCAGGGCAAGTGTGCCAGTTTTTTAGGACTGATTCCGTGGTGCGATGCTCACCGCGGGTGGGTGTCGTAAAGTTCTTTTTATACCGTAACAAATCATAGCCCCCCCCCTTCCCCATAAAGCAGTAAAAAAAGGATGCTAAAGGTGGTAGATACATTATCAGCTATAATTTATCAACGGCGGCAGTAATAATCACCCGCAATAATTTTGACAAATAACAACCCGAAAGTGCGTTGCCTAGAAAAAACCCGAGGGGCAGCCGATATTTATTTTAAATAGAGGGATATGATTTGTCAAAACCATAAGGATTGATCGCTGTCCGCGGTTAATGCGGGAAGATAAGTTCTTAAATAAATAAATAATTTTTGTCGAAGCGAGAAGTCATTCTTCTGAAAAATCAATTTGACACTTCATTATTTACTTGTAATAGGATACTCCTGAATTTTAATTAGGTAGTTTCCATTTTGACTGAAAATCACTCGGGTCGTTTTCACTTTAAGTGTGATCTGATTTGTCAAATTGATACACGTGATCGAAAAGAATCCAATTGGATTGGTGTACAATATAAGGAAGGACTTATCTTGTAAATAATGCATATAAGAAATTTTTAAAATGGTTGCCGCTTTGTCTAAAATTGATTAGGAAATCCAAAAATCCTTTAAAAATTCTACCACCTAATATTATTAAGATATGACCACCCTGAGTATTTTACTGCAAACTTCAAAACTACTAAAATGTTACGATCATTAAAAGTGATTTTTTTTAAAGTTCATAAATTATTACATACGGAAAAACTTTTCAAAATGTAATAGAAAGCTCTAGTAAGCCATAGATATTCTCTTACGAGACACCCTTTGTACAGCAGATTCGACACATACCTGATCTAGGATATGATGCCACGATTACATCGCTTTCTCGTATTTCAAAATTTGCGATGGTTTCTGAAAGTTTTAAATACGTTTTAGGTAACCAAACATCTTGAGCGACTTCAACTAAATTCGGCATATGTTCTTGTGTAATCCGATCTACTTCGTCCTTCTCCATAGTTACGTCGTTCTTTCGATTCTCCATGCTGAGAGAAAATCACATATCACTATTTTTTCAACAAGAAATTTGACTAGGTCAAAAGTTACAACAGTCCAGATATAATATAAAAGAACAATAGTAATCTATTTTTATAATAGGCTACATGTTAGCGTTCTTCGGTATTTTAAAGTAATTGCAGCATTACAACTGTTGTAGATTTACAACTGGAAAATTAAAATTTAAAAGTATTTACCTTTCTTCGCTAACTATTGTGACAATAGTTAAAAGTACCTGAAGGTTTTATTTAATTTCACAAGTTGCTTCTTTATTTCCAATGCAGCTCCACTGATACACGAACGCGATCAGGGTAATAAGGAGCAATATATATACTGCTTTTATAGCTTCGTCAATTGTTTCTTCCGTTTTTTTTTGTTGTTGCTAGAAGTTTATATATAATACTAGACATTATACATATCACAGAAGGACTCCGCGAAACCTTGAATTAGTAGTTAATTGCTATAGAAATAAGGATACCATATTTACCAGAAACTTATTTTGTCAGTGATGTATCAGTACCTGTTAAAAACCCCATTTTTGTTCATTAGTTGTTATCACGCAGTTAATTACTATGAAAATTGTGATAACGCTTTTGCTAGAACATTATATAGAAGTTTATATACCGGGTGCTGACTTGCGCGACGCACCATAGGAATTTGCATAGTAAATTCTTTATGTTCAATTATTTGCTCCCCTAATTATTTTAGAGCTAAAGTGTAAATACATTTTTTGTAGAGAAAAAAATACTGCATCCATTCATACTGTTGCTAACAATTTTTCATTTTCTAGAACCGAAAGAATGCAAAAAATCAAACTAGCATTTTTACAAAAATCAGTGATGCCATGGAATTATTGAAACAAGCCAATGCTAACGCAAGTGCGTGCGGGGCGATCATCCAGTCACTGTCGTCAAAAGATTGAACGTATTGTCGTTTTTCACGTTTTGATGTAAGTTCTGAACCTCATTATTGCACCTACAATTATTTAATAACGTGCCTGTAGTCTTAAACTTAAAATGAATCAGTCTATTAATGGTTGTACTGTTTGGAATTTGCCGATACGGATATTTTACAATAAACAAGGAGCTTACTTAACGAACGTCCACCATACTTATAAAACCATTTTTGTTATGGACAAGGTCTAGGTACCTTAGAGACATTAAGCAGAACATAATTAATAATGAATTATTATAAACTTCAAACATCAATAACAAACAAACAAACAACACATATTGTCGCTCCGCACGCATTTGCGTTGGCATTGGCTTGTTTCAATAATTCCATGGCATCACTGATTTTTGTGAAAATGCTAGTTTGTTTTTTGCATTCCTTCACTTCCGGAAAATGAAAAATTGTTAGCAACAGTATGAATGGATGCAGTATTTTTGTCTCTACAAAAAATGTATTTACACTTTAGCTCTAAAATAATTAGGGGAGCAAATAATTAAACATAAAAAATTTACCATGCAAATTCCTATGGTGCGTCGCGCAAGTCAGCACCCGGTATACTACACGCTATACTTATACATATTACAGAAGACCCTCAAGAGACCTTCAATTAGCAGTTCATTGCGATAAAAGTAGCACCTTTATCAGGAGATTATAGTGGCAGTGATGTATTAGTACCTATTTGAAAAACTATGTGTTTTGTTCATTAATTGCTTATCATGCAGTTAATTACTATGAAAATTGTGACAATACCTTTGCTAGAATATTCTATCGATAGTGGGCTGTCACGGCCTACTTAAAAACCTCCAGTAAGTTTTCCTTTAAATTGCAATTTAAGCATATATCAGTATTAAGCTTAAGAAATGGCACATAAGATAACAAAAATGCAATATGACGACACAGCAGGGCGTATAATACTAGCCGAACTTGTAAACGAGTTTCGCGAAAATTATGTTTTGGTGGGTGAGGAAAAAACTAGTTTGCCTGGAGATTATGTAAAATATGCAGAATCTTTAGATAATATGCAGATACGGGACAGTGACACTATAGTTGTTTCATATCCAAAATCAGGTACTTTATCAGATATTCAATATTATAATTTAGAAATCTTTAGACTCCCAATAAACCAAAGGATGTTTTTAAACTTTTAGGCACAACGTGGACACAAGAAATGGCCTGGATGATTGTAAATAACCTCGACTTTGAAGGCGCTAAGGTTAAACTAGCTATGCGTGCCCCTTTTCTAGAGTAATAAATTTTATATTAATTTAAAAAAATAGTTTTTACTTACAACTTGTTTTTGATTTAATTATACGTCAACGGTTTCGGTCTACAACATAAACCAATTATTGCTATATCAAAAAATAAAAGCTAAGAGAAGGACATTAGTTTGAAAGTCAGCTATTTAACGCCTTCACAATTGCCTTCTTGTTTTAAAATGAGAAAACTACATTTAAATTGTGAAAAACGATACTCAACACCTACGTACAATCTCATGTTCTAGGTTTTGCATGATGAGTAACTGGGAAAAACTTGACAAAACATTAAACACAAGAACTCCAGATCATATCAAAAATTCTATATCCTTTGTCGAACAACAGAAGGATCCAAGACACATGAAAACTCATTTACCGTTTCATTTATTACCTCAACAAATTAGAAATGGTGACAAGTCACCTAAGGTAGTAATTAATTTTTAAAAGTAAAGTATGTTGGTTTCTAATCGAACTTTCTAGATAATCTATGTTGTAAGAAATCCCAAAGACGTTTGTATTTCCTTTTACCACCACTGCAGATTATTACAGAATTTTAATGCAAGCTTGGAGGAGTTTGCCCAAATATTTTTGTCAGACAAAGGTAATTATTGTTGTTGCAGGAATATATTATACATAATGACTTTTATCTTGCGTGGAAATGAATCTAATGTTTTTTATAACAGCCTTTTATGGTAGTTATTGGAAACATTTATTAAGTTATTTGAAAGAAAGAGGCCGCTCCAACATACTCATAATCAAGTATGAAGACATGAAGGAAGACTTGCCGTCAATCATACGAAAAGTTGCAATTTTTCTGAACGAAGTGGTAACGGAAGAACAAG
Organism: Agriotes lineatus; assembly: GCA_940337035.1. Taxonomy (NCBI): domain Eukaryota; kingdom Metazoa; phylum Arthropoda; class Insecta; order Coleoptera; family Elateridae; genus Agriotes; species Agriotes lineatus. Next base: position 78,129,875 of record OW679196.1, on the reverse strand, counting down.
TGCGAATCCTAGCCGATCACTTAAGCTTTGACTCGATGAAAAACAACAAGTCTGTAAATTTCCAGGAATTAGTAGACACCAAAAGGAAACTGAACTTGAGCAGTGGCGAAGGATCATTTATACGAAGAGGTGCTTCAGGCAGATATAAGGAAGAAATGAGTACAGAACTGAATGATAAATTCAACGAGTGGATAAAGACAAACATTAATGGAACCGAATACGAGAAAGAGTTTAATTATTCTGAATGAAATCGCCCAATTGACAGATGATCGTATGCGCCATATTTCGTTAAATAATTTATAAATATTAATTATAATTTCCCTGTATTAGTGTTAAAATATTAGAATGCTTTCCATTTATACAATAACACGTATAAAATATATTTATTAAAAGTCGTTATTAATTTATTTAAAAAGCTAAAGTACTAATATCGGTCTTGTCAACGATGCTGAAGGAAGACAATTTATCATCATTATGATATGATTTTCTTTTAATGAACAGACCGAAGTAAGACCTGGTAGAACTTTGCTTTACGACATACACCTAGTGAAGCAGGATTTCAACACCTAGGTTTCGACGGTATTCGTACAGCGTACAACAGCCTACGGCACTGTATGGAGAAGGGAGTTTTGCACAAATTGCTACAATTGTTATTCCATGTAAAACACTGCCACGGTTCTTAAACATGGCTGAAACTGTGACAAACTTCCAAGTAACCTTGGGGCAAATATCGAGTAATAGAAGGCAATTAAAGAATAGCCTGACAGTCCTCAAACTATCTGTAAAAGGTTTGTATACACAAATTATATGGCCTCCGTCATTAGTGGTATATCGCTGGAGGAAACTGAGAGAATCTTATAAGACCATCTCTCAACATTTTAGAATTGCTACAAAAAATAGAGACTTACACCAAACCCAAACAGAACCGAGTGTTAATGTTTCCATCTAACTAGCAAATGTGCCAATAGTCAACTAAATGTATAAGTCTATGGAAACCCTGTTACACACAATTCGACCCAAGTTGTTATAGGAGAAAACGGTGCTTGAAACAGACAAAAATAACGTGTAACAATAATTTGCTGCAGATAGCTTTCAATCTAGACGAGAGCGGTTTGTTTGCTAAAAATAGGGGTAAGTCGAGAATTAATCATGGTCAGGGCGTCACGAACTCTTAAACTCAAAAGCACGAATACGCCGTTTTATACTTCGAGCTAAAAGGAAAACTACGTTTTTCATATTGAAGAAACATCAATGGACCCACAAAAAAAAGGTGAAATGAATCTGTTGATTTACTTCCTTCTCAGCTATTAATTCTCTATCAAGCTACGTTCTGCACGTCTACCTTAGAACAAAAAACCAATTAATATAAACACTGACTTCAGCAAGGCTTTTGATACCATTGATCACGTTATTCTTATGTCCAAACTTGCTGGAGCCGGTGTACATGGCAACTTACTGCGGTGGCTTGAGTCCTATTTAACCAACAGATTGCAGACTGTTGTAGTGAACGGGTATTCATCAAATTACAGCGCCATTACTTCCGGTGTGCCACAGGGTTCTCATCTGGGACCCCTGTTGTTTAATATTTTTATAAATGACATGTGCAATTGCTTCCACCACTCCAAATTTCTAATTTACGCAGACGATCTCAAAATTTTTCGCTCAGTAAAGAGTGCTCTTGAGGTCAAATTGATACAAGCAGATATTGATCGACTTTGCGAATATTGTGCAGTTAATAAATTAAAAATAAATACCAAAAAATGTTTTCACATCTCTTTTACTAGAAACAGATACAAGGTGCCTGCTTCTTTCTCCATTTCACGCGAAATAGTGTCGACCGCTGTGACCATCAAGGATCTTGGGGTCATCTTCGACAACAAGTTAATTTTTGACCAGCACATAGATTCAGTAGTTCGCAAAGCCTATAAGATGCTTGGATTTATTAATAGAAATTGTAGAGATTTTCATAAAATTTCAACCTTAAAAGCCCTATACTTTGCATTTGTCCGCAGTCATCTTGAGTTTGCTAGCAACATATGGGCTCCACAATACCTAACGTATATCAACAGAATAGAGAGCGTACAAAATAAATTTCTGAGACTTGTTGCTTGGAAATTTCCGGGTAGCATATGTTTGCTTACTCCTCTCAGGCAGCGCCGTGAACTACTGCATCTATTCACACTACACAAACTGGTCAATAATAATATTGACTGTGCGGAACTCCTGAATCTACTTAGTATACGTATTCCCGTTCACTCAACAAGAAGCAATGATCTGTTTAGTTTAACATTTTGTAACACCAACTCTACGGATAACTCTCCACTCATGCGCTTTGCAAAATATTACAATCTCTATAGTAATAAAAATCCAAATATAGATGTCTTTCAAAATTCATTTTTAAAATTTAAAAATCTTTGTCTTAGTCTGATTTAATTTCGCTACTTCGCCTAACCTCCTTTTATTCTTTAAGTTAGTTTTTACTTTGCGGTGTTTTTTTTTAGCTTAACTATATTCTGTAGGGTAACTGTAATTGGTCTTTTTGACTGTTGTTACCCCATTTAAATGCTAAATAAATAAATAAATAAATAAATAAATAAATAAAATACTATATTGAACACACCAAGTTACACAAAATTCTAGTGCAATAATTTTAAGACTAATTTAAACTAATTATTGCTGTACGTAACGTCAGAAGAATAGAAACTATGTAAATATTGAGTTCAAATATGCAAAGTACAGCCATGAAGACGTTCAAATTCATTGAAGGGGCTCTAAATTGTAAATACAATAGTATCCAACAATAGTATCACTTCCGACATAATCAAAAATATAAGCATGGAAGCACTTTAAAGAGGTCGATAACTTGTCGACACAAAACACAAATTTTACACAGTATGAAAACGTTACTCAAATACACATTACTATGGCAAAAACGCAGAATTCGTTACTATACCTCAAGCCATATAGGGTAGGCTGTAGCGTTCAGTAGTCCACTTAGCAGATGTACGATACACATAGAAAAATTGAGGAGAAGGCGTTATTGCTATGTCAGAGAGGGATGATCATTCACATGTAACGAGAACATGCACTTGGGAGAAGACGCAACAAGAAGCGGTTCGTGGGTTCGGAGGCAGCCGGTTTAATGGGAAAAAAGCGTCAGGTGATATCTTATTCTATATAATATCGATTTTTGGAGGAAATGATGGTAGGATACATAAAGACATATTTTGGGTTACCCTGGGTACCTTCACGGTAATCCAAAATATGTCTTTATGCTCATACCAACTGAATAAATCCGAACTAAATCGAGTGCCCCACAGTCAATAATTACAACAGCGTTACCACCTGGGGCAATATAAAAAATAAAATAGCTTAACCAGAGTTTTGACAATTCACCAAGCTACCTCTTCCGTGAGCTTGAGGAGTCGCCGGAGATGCTACATGCCCGCTGGAATGTTAAAACCGTACTGAAGATCGAAAATTAAATTTGCAGCTCAACGACTTTAGTAATCCCCTCTCGCGGGGTGTAACGCCTAAGAAAATTTTCGATATCCGTTATCAGCGGTATGACGGGCGCCATTCATCCATTAGCATTGCGTAGATACGCGCCCAGTTCTGGGATTTGAACCTACCTTGTTTCGTGGTGCCTGAAATAACTTAATTAACTTCAAAATATGTGGAACTGCACTACCCTTTACAAAAATAACATTAATGAAAATAGGTACTTTTAAGTGACCGAGTAAGGTGGCCAAAAGAATTCCTATGAATTCTGCCTGCTTTTGGTGGAGTTACTCAACTACCAACGAGGATACATCCCAAAACTTATTTCAGAACCAACATATTCATACCATGAACAAAATTTGCGGTATTTTACGATTGAAGAACGTTAGTCCAGTATATATTCAAAATTTGGGGTAAATAACACGTGCAATATTGATAAAACATATTAAACTTAGGTGGGTGGCGCAGTTCAGTCGACGGAAAGTGTGAAAATGAAGGCGATAGTCACCGGGCGGTAAGCGCCAAAAGTTGATAGAAATTTGTCAGCTTGAAATTGTAAGTCGCGGCTTCAATGAAACTAAAATTAACAAGTCCAAGGATAACGACGAGTGAAATTTGTGTCGTTCTATATACTATATGACGAGAGACGTTTAAGGACTGCGACGGAGGGACGATAAAAAATGAACAGCGGCAGTTCAAAGTTTTTTCCGGATCTTCGTCAGGATGATTGCGAAACGATGAAAAGCGGGACGATATAAAAGCTTATGTAGAAATATCTAATGCTTCTTCTTCTTTTTCATATCCCATTTATGCCTTACGGCGTTGGGTCCCCTGTCCATCTCCTGTAGTTGTTACTCTGCCTCGCCAATATCTTGACTTCTTGGATGGATTTAATATTCAGTGTCCCCTCGTATTTTTCTCTTGTCGCTGGGATTTCTAGCTTTTCTAGTTTAATTTGGTTATATTTTTTTTTGTTGGATTTGTTATAGGTTTCCTGATTGAAGTGTTTTCTACCAGTAGTCTATGATTAGTATTAAGCTCTGCTCCTCTAATTATCTTTACCTCTTCCATTGTCCCACATTCTGCCTCTTTGTTGTTTCCGACATGAGCATTCCAGTCCTCCATTATAATGAGACTAGCAACCAGTGAGACAAATGTCTCATTTAATAAAACAAAAAAGACCGTTTTTTCAAATAGAACGCGTATTAAATAAAAACAATAATATTTTTTAAAACCACGTGATTGAAATTCGGTTCGCGACCTGACATGACCATTCCAAACATATAACTTTAATAACTTTTTTTCTCTATCTCTTACGGTTTGGCTGCTGAAACAGCGTCCCGGACAGACAAGTCTATTAGATAAAGGATGTCTGTTTTTGTTTTGTATTTTTTCTGTAGTTTTTCGTAGAAGTGTTCCTTATCATTTAGGCTGGCACGTTCTGTTGGCGCATATATTTGTATAATTCCCACTTTTTCTTGTAGCTCTAGGTTTACAGCTAGAGCTTATGGCCCCCCAACTTGTCACCAGCAGATTCAGAAATTCTCAAACCCAGACTATTAATTCGTATATAATTCTATAAGTATCAAGTGATTTAAGGTTCTCAGTTTTTTTTCAAGTAATTGTACTTTTGCAATATTCCCCTGCTGTGAAAATATATAAATTCGGGTATATAAAATTTTGTATAAAATCAAATGCTGTAAGTAGCAAAGCAAGCAGACAAAATTTGGATTGCTGAACAAATATAGTAAGAACGTTTAAGTATCTAATTGCATATTAACTGAAAACAATTCGGTAACAGCAATGACTGCTATAAGTTATAATTAAATTATTTATACACCAAGGAAGCAAACTACGTGAGAATCGGAATGTAAGTAATGCCTGAGCCGCCCGAAGGGAACCGAGAGCATTTCAGTAGAGCGATAACGAAGTTCACTATAGACGTGCATCAAAAATCAACCGCAAATCTATTTTTCTTAATGGTTAATTCGAGAAATATTATCTAATATTTATTTTCTCACTGATCTGTTGTCGGGGAAACAAGTTTAAATGTCATAAACTATAACATACCAGGAAATAAATAAGTGTAATTTTATCCCTTTGGGGAGTAAATAATTCTGTTATGTATTAAAAGTCATTAATATACGTGTGTGCAAATTACAAACGTACGTAGCACGAGTTACATAAGCGCACTATTTCCGTTAGTAAAGCAATTACACCACTAGTGGTGTAATGCAAGTCATTACACCACTAATGATGTAATTAGTCTCATTACCTAATGGAAATAGTGTAAAATGAATAACGCAATAAGTCTCTATCCAAGCAGTTGTAGATAAACATAATTTTATTTCTGTTTGGGAGAGAATATAACTATAGTATAGGTAGTTCATACAGTATCTATAAACTGTACTTGTAATGTTGTTCAAAATCAGTTCCTTCAATATTTTTCTTAGTCCATGCATCGAAGTGTTCTATCAACTGGCTAGAAAATTCATCCTTGTAGTTCCCCACCTTGCCAGATCTAATAAAAGTGCCATCCCCCTTGACCATTTCGAGCCTTCTTCTGGTTGCTATAAGTTCTTCGCGGTTAACGGCCTTGTTATTTTTCATAGATTCAAAGCTTAAATGATCGCATAACTGCTGCACTTGCTCACACGTTAGCTCTTTCCCAAAGAAGTTAGCTACATCCTTGATAACTGCTGCATGATCTTTTTTCATATCCTCGAATTTAACGAAATGAAAATTCGGTGAGTTTTTATGCTCCCAGTAACCCAATACATGCTTCCAGAACGAACCGTATAATGCTGAAATTAATAAAATTGCTTTAAGGTCAAGAGGACTTTGCCATCTTACTTTTGTCAGATAAGAATAGTTTAGCAAAGTTTTCAAGAGTTCCGCTCCACCGCCTAAACAGCTTATTTTGGTAATAGTACGAAACACAGGCGTCTTTTGGATTCCTCATAACGTATATAATCTAAAAAGGAATTTCAGTTTTACTTTTGAGATGCCCGATTTGTTAGCTACCTTGGGCGATTTAGATCCGTTTCGAATCTGCTCTGGTAATAATGAAAACGGAAGATGTGTTTTTATAAACCTGGGGCTCTTCTGTTCTCTTATGTATTCTATGTTTGCAGGTTTCAGTGTAAGGAGCTTTTCGAGGTCTTCAGGATCAACTATGGCACAGATTCTACAAAAGATTTTTAAACTATAACATTCTTCATTTATGAACGACTCTTAGCTTATAATTTACTCAAAAAATGGAAATCTGTCCCCCAATTCCGTTTCTGCACCTTTAAAGTCCAGATCGTTTGCTATCAACCACACCATTTCTTGAGTCCATGTAGTTCCTAAAATGCCTTTTAATAGCTTTAAATACATTTTTGTTATATCTTACAATATTACTAATATTATGGTAATCAAGGCGTTTATGGAAAACATCTTTACGGTACTGGTACCGTAAAGAATTACTTTACGGTACTGGTACTATTAAACAGCAATAGCCAAATACACAGAGATGTTATACCACATGTATTAAACTACTAAGTCGTACAACTGTCCCTTCCATCAAATTTCAAAGTTATTTTTGGCAAAATTATATACTGCTACTTTAAGGTTAAATTACTTTATTATTGTATTAGCTTGTAAAGTTGTCTACCGATTTAACAAATCTGTAGGCAGCTCTTACTGTAAGTGTGTTTACTGGACTCAAAGGTTTCCAAGATGAGCTATAGGCGAACCTTGAAAATTGCCTAATCGTCCAGTAATGTCTCGTTTTCAGTACCGAAGTAAAATTCGAAATTCACAAATTGAAACAGTTCAAAGCTCCAGGACATGATTTAATAAGGAGCAAAATTCTGAAAATGTTGCCAAAGAAAGCTATCGTCCTAATCACCACAATATTGAATCGCATTCTGAGCATTGCCTACTGTCCCATCCTTTGGAAGTATGCCCACATCCTAATGATACAAAAACCTGGTAAGCCACCTGAATAGAAAACATCCTACAGACCGATTAGTTTGCTTCCCATATTAAGTAAGGTATTAGAAAAGTTACTACTAAAAAGAATGAGAGAAGACGTAGAACTGTCGACTGTAATCCCCCGACATCAATTTGGATTTCGAGAAAATCACTCAACTATCCATCAAACAAATAGAATTGTAAATACTATTGCTAAAAGCTTGGAAGAGAAGAAATACTGCACGACAACATTCCTCGATGTATCTCAAGCTTTTGATAGAGTATGGTATGCAGGACTGCTGTACAAGCTAAAACAATTAATCCCAAACCCATAATACTTAATCCTACGATCTTACCTATCCGACCGCTACTACTCAGTGACATACATGAACACACTTTCCGAGTATTATTCCATCAACTCCGGTATCCCACAAGGCAGTGTATTTGAGCCGATCCTTTATCTCCTGTTTACGTCTGACATACCAGAGACCTACAACACCCTAATTGACACATTTGCTGACGACACTGCCATCTTATCTGTTCACGAAGATCCAAATTTAGCCAGCGAACTCCTCCAAGAACACTTAAACCTTGTCAACGAATGGTTAAATCGATGGCGAATATACATAAAAAAAAATCAAATCTACACAAGTTACCTTCACCACCAAAACTACCACATGTCCGACAGTTAATATCGATGGTGCCACCATTCCTGTGAAGAAAGAAGTGAAATATTTGGGACTTCACCTAGACCAGAGATTAACATGGAGAAAACACATACAGACAGCAATTAAACATTAAATTTAGGCAGACGTATTGGCTGCTCGGTAGAAGTTTATCATTATCAACTGACAACAAACTGCTGCTGTACAAAACCATACTAAAACCAATATGGACATACGGCATTCAGCTATGGGGATGCGCCAAGAAATCCAGAGGTTTCAATCCAAGATCATACGCTCAATAATCAACGCACCCTGGAATGTTACCAAACCATCAACGAAGACCTGGGAGTACCTTTCGTGCAGGACGAAATCCACCGATTTGCTGCCAACTATCACGCAAGCACCCACGGACACCCGAATGACCTAGTGGGCCACCTCTCAAACGAAGAAATTCCAAGAAGACTACAGAGAACCTGGCCAACCCATTTATTGTTGCAATAAAACATACTCTCCACGATTAAAATACATAAAATAGTACACTAAGCTGTAATATATGTAGGAGTAATATCAATGGATCATTATCTCTTTCAATGTCTTGAACTCTAACAACCCATTTGCTTAATACTCATCCAGAGTAGATGTAAATTTCAATCGATGCCAATAAAAAAAATGTACTTGTTACTGCAGTAAGGCAGGCAGGAGTGTATAATTACATGATGTTGGTAATTAGGTTATGCTAAAATAACGGTAGGTTTTCAACGTAACAGTAGTCCAGTCATTTGGTGGTTTTGCGTGGAAAGTTTGCCGAAAAGTCGTTCTCCAAGATGGCGAAGCTATGGGCAAAAAATATATAGAAATATCAAAACTCCGAGAAGACTCTGTCAGTCGCACCAAAGGACTGGACTGCAACCTTTCAGGTCAGCTTAAGACAGGAAATGTTTATAACATTAAGATCCAATTCTCGTGCTCTTTTTCGTACCGTTTAGTGCGTGTTTAATTTTACTTGTCGTTATCAACAGAAGCAGACGTCCTCCACCCTCTTAATCTGTAAGATTCATAACTCCATTTCTATTTTTTTCGAGCCAACACCATACTCTACAGGGTGAGTGAACATTCACACCCCAGTCCTAGTATATGTGTTCTACAATTAAAAATAAGACAAAATTGAGGAATACAAAAATTCCCAAGCGAAGCCGTTTTCAACTAAAATTAAAAAATACATATATTTTTTTAAAGTTTTGTTTAATCTCAATAAATTTAAATACAAAAGATACTCATTTACAACAACGTGCAACAATGTTTTTTCAACACGATGGAGCGCCTGCACATGCTACATTACAATTGCGAGAAATTTTGAATCGCCGTTTTCTTAATAAATGGATTGGGCGGCGTAGACCAATAGCGTGGCCACCCCGGTCTCCCGACTTAACTCCAATAGATTTTTGACTGTGGGGATACATAAAAGAAAATGTTTAGTTTACGGTGCCTGTCGTAGTGGAAGACCTTATTTCCCCAATAGCAGAAGTAAATGATGATAATTTTAATTCTGTTGTCATAGGTTACATAAGTAAATGTGTTGCTGATGTTTATTTCTACCCAGATAGTTTATTTTTCTTATATTTTAAGTTTTCTCTTGCATTTGAATTTATTGAGATTAAAAGAAACTTAAAAAAACTGTTTATTTCAAATTTACTTGAAAACGGCTGCACTTTCGGAATTTTAGTATTCTTCATTTTTGTCTTATTTTTAATTTATGAACAGATATCCGAGAGCTGGAGAGTGAATATTGACTCACCCTGTATATTCAAAAACAGCCGCATCTATCGTTCACGTTACATTGCTTTATTGGGGAGACATCTTAATAGCTGGGTTCGTATAATAGTAATTATTAAAACGAGAATACAATTCATCAATCACGTGACCCTTTTTAAACCAATTGGAAGAATAAAAACCCTTGGATGTGTATCACAGCGGTGATACAAAACAAAAATTCGTTTCACCTTATTGTGGTCTGTTGCTATGCAAAAGTGTGGTTACCAGGTTAGGTTTTGCGTCAGTTTGTGTCAAAACTGGTTACCAGGTTAAGTTTTGCGTCAGTTTTGACACAAACTGACGCAAAACCTAACCTGCTAATCTCGAATTTGACGTAGACTTACAGTGTATTCTCTCACTAAATACGACTAGCGGTATGATTAGTAATCGGTTATATTTCTCATTGAAACCGAAGGAGCAAATTCAATTCGCCCTTCGGACTCGTTGAATTCGCACCTCGATTTGAATTCGAAAATATCACCGATGATAATCATACCACTTGTGGTATTATGGCTGAGAATACAAATCATTAATCACGTGACGCTTTTTAAACCAATTGGAAGCATAAAAACCCTTGAATATATGTGTACTACAGCGGTGATACAAAACAAAAATTCGTATCACCTTATTGTAATCTGTTGCTACGCAAAAGTGTGAAAATGTTGGTTACCCTGCTGTCAATTTTAATTCTATGTCAAATTTGACATAGACTTAAAATTGACCGCAGGCTAACCAACATTAACAGTTTTTCAATTCATTGTATTCTCTCACTAAATACAACTCGCGGTATGATTAGTAATCGGTGATAATCATGCCACTTGTGGTATTATGGTTGAGAATATAATTCATGTATCACTTGAGGTTATTTCAACCAATGAGGTGCAGGCAAATGCCTAGTTACACATTATCACAGCGGCAGTAATTTATTTTCGTAATTGTTTTTACGAGCGATCATAAATGGTTGTTTCAAAACTGACGAAAAACCTAACCTGCTAACCTCGAATTTGACATAGGCTAAAAATTGACAGCAGGGTAACCAAAATTGACAGTGCCAAACTAGAAAAAAAATTTTTGATTATTTGCATTTCATTCAATATATTCTCTTTCCAAATATAATTCGTGCAATGATTAATGATCGATGGTTTTCAGGATTTCAAATTCTTATTAGAATATGGCACAGGTTAGTCTTCTGGCACATATTCGTAGCACCAACAAATGGACGCTTTTCTACGTTTACGTGTTCAAAAGTAAATTCAGGGTGTCTTCAACTATAATTATAAAATTATCAAATATTTACTACACAGTGATAACACCACACTGCTTGTTTAAAAAATCAGTCGGTCATACTTATTGCAACAATTGGAATTTATTTCAACAATTGAAATGCTAATGGTTCGAACACGGAGTAGGGATAGCTTAAAATGGTTGTAGAATTATTGGCTGATAATTGTGTCTTTTTGTAAAATCATTTGCAATAAATTACTAGAATTATTGAGAAATGTTTGTATCACCCTGTAACTTATTGTTATGCCCCCTCTTTTCGATATATTGGAGCCAGCCTGGCTCAGATTTGCGACAGCTGTGGGCCGTGCGTCAATTACTGTATTAATAACCATATAGTCCACTGAAGATACAAGAATAGAGCAGAGAAAATTTCAACATTCTGTATTATTGATTCGAAGTAGGTACGTTTATCTATTTAACTGATAAATATACTAAATTTATAAGAATAATACGATAATCATATATAATGCAACTAGTGGGTTATGCAACTATTTTCACAGACGAGCGTTACTTTTTATGAAGAAAAACTGCCATGAAATCAAAACTAGCTATAAAATACAGAATTTTCGTTTTTAAATAAAAATTAAAATATGAAGCAGTAGTGTTAACTTCAGAAGATGACCGCCCCATAAACTCATAATCTATTAAACATATCAACTCAAAATTTTCAGTATTAAGGATATGAACGGCATCCTCGTAAAGCTTTATTTTACACGTATTTTCCCTATCTCGCTGGTGTAAACCATGGAATCATAGCACTCCTCCCCTTAAAAAGGTTGAAAAAGAAAGCTAACGGTTTATATTATCAGCTATAATTTACCAAGGGCAGTGATAATCACCCGCAATAATTTTGACAAATAATAACTCGAATGTATGTTGCCTAGAAATAACCCGAGGCGCAGCCGGGTCGTTTCCATTTGAAGTGTGATCTGATTTGTCAAATCGACATACGTGATCCAAAATAATCCAATTGGAGTGGTGTCCAATATATGGAAAAACTGATCTTCTAAATAATGCACGATTGAAAATTTTAATAAGGTAGGATTGCCGCTTTGTCTCAAATTGATTTAGGAAATCCAAAAAACCTATAAAAATTCAACCAACAAATATTATTAAGATATTAAAAGTGGACGCAGTTCATAAATTATCACATACGGAAAAACCCTACAAGACATCTTTTGTAAAGCAGATTCTACACATACCTGATCTAGGATATGATGCGACGATTACATCGCTTTCTCGTATTTCAAAATTTGCGATGGATTCTGAAAATTTTAAATACGTTTCCGGTAACCAAACATCTTGAGCTACTTCAACGTAATTCGGTTTATGTTCTTGTATAATCCGATCTATTTCGTCGTTCTCTGTAGTTAGCTCGTTCTTATGGTTCTCCATGCTGAGAGAAAACAACATAGGTATTACTATTTTTTGAACAAGAAATTTGAC
>OW679196.1:77765722-78117110 GCA_940337035.1 Agriotes lineatus | reverse complement strand
ATAGAAAGAAATAATGACAAAAAATAGTTTCACGGAAAATTAAGAAAAGTCCTCCAGAAGAAGAATACATAGCGGTTCCAAAATATAAAACATAGGACAGCGGAATTAAAAGATATATACAAGAAACGAGGGAAGGAATGTGTGGTGGTACTCAGAGAAAACAGAAGATAAATACAACGAAAAAATTGAACAGGCCCACAAAGACAAGAAAGTAAGGAATCTATACCGGGGTGTGAAAAATGAGAAACGATGATATCAACCTTTAAAAAATCAAGGAGAATTGATAATGGACGATGAGGAAATAATTAGGAGACGGAAGAAGTACCGTAAAAAAACAGAAGATATGGACAGGAAGAAGAAGGTGGTAGCGATGGAAAAGACTACCGAACCGAATAAAGTGACGAGTCTCCTATAAAAGAAATTGTAAAACAAATTAAGAGAAATAAAAACCCTGAATCCGACAAATTTACTGGAGCAATATTTAAGTATGAAAGAAAGAATTTAATAAAAAAAATGAACATAATATGCCTACTGTTGAAGAAAGACTGCGGAAATTATAGAGGAAAAGATCTACTAAATATTGCATATAAAATATTTGCAATTTATATAAAAAATAAATTAATTAGAATCATAGAGGACAAGGTAGGGGAATACTAATGCCGATTTATGAAAGGAGGTGAGAATCGAACAACTCTTTTGGGCTAAGGTAAATGGAAATGGAAATCAAAACAAGACATACATGCTATTTACGGATTTGGTTCGATTTGGTACGAATATGGTTCAATAAATAGATGCGAGCTACATAAAGTAAACGGCAAAATAGGCAACAGCCTTAGCAAGAACGACATTGTGATGCATCAGGAAAATTCGTTTAAGAGGATTCACTGTGATCAATGCGTCCATAGCCTTCAAAAAGAAAAGAAAACATGCGAATACTATTAGCAGACGTCTAATAGAAAAGGCATCAATGCCTAGCGTTTGCTTTTGCAATCACAACAAGAAGTTTAGATGAAACAAGAAAGATAGAAGCATGAAGTGGGGGTGGAAATTCAAGCGAAAAATATACTATCAAGAATGGTAAGAATTTAATGGTTGGATTATACAACTATGGAATTAGACTGGTGGTCATTTTCAAATACAGTGAGGAAAATAGATCAAAAGATGATATAAGAGAGAAAAGTACTAAGGACAATTTACGGAGAAAGGCAAGTTGGAGGAAAATGGGAGAACAGGATGAACAGTGAAATAATTGAACTATATGAAAAGAGCCAAATATCACGAGAATATTAAAAGCGCAGACGATAAGATGGCTACGACATACAATGTGTTTCACTTGAAATGAATGTATCTAAATATCTTCTATATTCTTAAGCATAAGGATTTGTAATTTTGATTATTTCTACAGACCCTTAAGAGGAATTAAGCGGAGGCCATAAAAGCCTAAGGACAGCAGCCACCTTCGTGAATCATAGCGGAGCCCTAGCTGTGAGCTCAAAAACCGAGATCGGGGAACTATCGGAAGAAGCGCAGATTCCACAAGCATCACATTATCTGGCTTCGAAGAGGCTTTCAGGGTAGACTAATCATAAGAAAGGAATTGCTGCTGGGCCCTTAGAGGCCTCAAAATCTGTCTGTAGAATCAGGATTACAATGTTAGGAGTGCATTTTTCTAAAATTCGATGATATGCATTTTGTTTAGCGTCCTTCACGAGTGCTTTGTTTACAGTAGCTTTATTTACTTACGCTAAATCACATAAGCCACGGAAGTTATTGTGGATATGACTGTTATAATTACGCATATTAAATATGTGCTACATGATTTCTAGTGAGGTTAGGTCACTATAAGTGGTGGCATAAAGAAATTTGTCATAACTTTAAAAATTCCGTGCAAATGCATTCGATAGGTTGAATAGGCAGCTTAAAAATAAGCGCATTCAATTAAACTATAACAATTTATGCAACTCAGCCAATATATTAAAAAATACATACAAAATAACAAATAGGCTGATGTAAGAAACCAACCCATAAGATAGGACAAATATGTTTAAACTAAATATTAATTTATAAATATTTGAATAATAAAAAAAACTACTAAAAGCTGAGCTAGCGACGGGCATATAATAACCATGTAAAGACCTTTGTTTATCGATACTAAGCTAGTAAAAAGTTCAATGCTGGAATAAAATGCGACTTGGAAGTGACACAGCCGGCTCATCTCGAGTCTAAGTGAGTGTGAACCTGGCTCAGTATTTACCAAGTCTTAAATCCAGACTCCACCTTTATTTAAACTAAAAATAATAAAACTTTGAAGAAGGGATACAATAAATCATGTTATTTAAATAGTATAAACAGGCTACTGTTGTTCAATAGACCCATTTTTCTACCGTTTTCACATCTCATTCTGATAATAAGTAAGTGGTGCATTTCGATGTACTCACCCACCGCTTATTTATTATTATTACAAGCCAGATCATATATATATGAGCCACATTTTCTTTATCGACTTTATGTGAGTGATCTTTACTTTTAGTTATTTCAATATTCTTCAATGTTTAACTTTAGTGTGTGCGATGCCGTTATTTTTTTCTTTCAAATATACTTTCTGTATGAATCAGCATTTATTAAATACTTCTAATTTACAGTTTAGTTAATTAAGAGCTGTTATTGGAATCGTAATTCATTCGAAAAGTTTCTTTTTTTTTTGCTAAAATGTTGTCATATATCTTTGTTACTAAATTTTTGTCTTTACCACGGTAAGAAGGTAAATTACATCAGTCACACGTCTCTTCTGTTCTTTTTGATATTCTCTAACTTGCAATATTTTTCGTTGCTCTTATATAGTTGATGTTCTGATAGCTCTAAATAATTCGCTAGTTAATCGTCCTGTTCAAAATGCCTTTCACGCATGACTTTTTTCGATGTTTGAAGATGTTCTAAACTCCTACTCTATTTCAACGACAGAGGGGATTGTATTACGAAAAATTTATTTGGCAATGGTTATTACACCTCTATATTTTTGAAGAGATTCATTCATTTATTCATAATCTATAGCCTCTTTTACCTTTCGGTGTAGAGTACCATTCATACCTCGCGGGAAGTGCAACGGAGGTAATGCGCCGCACGCGACTTACACTACGCTCCCCCGCATGCAAACATACCACACACAACTCTAACTTATCTAATGAGTTCAAATCCCGCGCCGCTTCGAGAAAATTCTCGGTTACGGCCAGATTTGAACCCATGTCCACCTGGTTGCTAAGCAGACAACAAGCCCACTCAACCACCGAGGTGGCCTTTTGAAGAGATATACATAAGTATAAAATTATGTTAAGCTGTTGATTTCTTACCGAGTTGTCTCTTCGAAGAGGATATAAAATGCGTTGGAAATGAAGATAATAATATGTCTCCATCACAGAAAATTGCTTTTTACAAAATTGTTCAATTGCTTACAAATTGATTAATTAGAATGTTAAATTATGAAAAAAATTGAAATTGGTTTTAATTTTTCTTTTTGTGCTTTGTATCATTTCGAAAGTGTAATTTTCTAAATGCTTATTTTGTACTATAGCTAACATCACATGTTGCATTTTTTCTCGCAGTATCAATATAAACAATTACATTTTATTAATTAATATCAGAATATACTGGCATAAATTGTTTTTTCTTTTTAAAGTCAAATAGTTTTACAATATCCAGATCGCAAAGTAGTTACAACAGCAATTAATCTATTTGAAATTAGAAAAATCCCCAACTAAAAAACATTGACAAAATGTGTAGCATTAGTGATCAACTGCAAGTATTCTTATAAAAGTACTTTTAGGAAACATTGCAGGATATAAGGAAGATAATTGCTGGGATTGTCTAAGCCGTACTTCATTCAAGAGTTTTTTTAAATTAGAGAAATTTACGAAAACGGAAGAAAGTAAAAAGAGTAATGGAATGTTATACTTCTACTGTCGGGAATTTACTGCAAAACGAAACAGCTGCTTAATTACATCTTAATTACTCCTTTTCATTTTTCATGGTAACAACTTGTAGTTTGGAAAAAGGATGTTTGGCAGGTATTAATGTCTACGGAAGCCATCGTAACACAATTCGCTCTTCTTTCAGCAAACTTTCATAAAATAAAGGGAGCTGAACATGGATAACCTATAACGATTTAGCTGCAACCTAAATTAATAATGTGGTGCTTTATAAGAAACTAATTATTTCGAAAATTAAAATTCTAGTGAAGAGCAAGGCTTATAGAATTACCTTTAATAATTATTAAATGGCATGTTGCAGGGTCATAATACTCTATGCATTTGGGTTGTTGGATAAATGATTTTGAAATTATATATTTCTACCATCATGTTTAAAGTGCCGTTTATATCACTAATTGTATTACACCTTACTTTGGTGACGTATAATAAAAAAGTTAAATCAAAGTTTATTAAACGTTTTTATGTCAACGCAACCAATAATATCTAACACAGTGTAGTAGTAAAAATTTTACCGAATTAAATTTGGCAAATAATTATGATACTTCTGTTGTAAACGTAAAATGGCATGATTTTAAAATGTGTTTATGGCACCTGACATGTTGTTAGATAACTTTCATGCCACGAAGTATTTTTTTACACTTCTTACACGAAGCGAGCTTAAGGTCGAGTATGTGCACTGTGGAGTGCAAACATTACAAAGATTAATTAACTTAACTGTAGTCTCAAGTCAATAAGCAATTGTGTAAAAGGCTAATTTAATGCTACAGAAGTAAGTGAAAGGTTGTGTGCAGTATAAAGTATAATCTAGCCCCCACTTTGATGTAATTCGAGTATTACAGACGTCGAAGATCCCAGGTTGAAGGCAGTCAGCTTCCAGTATTATAGGTTGCAATTCTAACATATTACCAGGGTGTCGAGTGGCTAACTGAAATCCGAGAGCATTAATTAACTTGCTCTGCGGCGGAAAGTCAGCTACATCCAAGGGCAAAGGCATTGACCACCAGTCTAAGTTGCATGTTACCTTCAACGCTTGGTGATGTGCCATCTGAAATTGCATTCTACTTATGGTGGTTCTGTTGCAACGAAACCCAGCGGATTTACATTGGGAAGTCGATAAATATTACCCTAACTCAACTTTCATGTCGTGGTTAACGGTCTGCATGGGTCTAAACGGAGTCGGATAGTGCTTAGCACTTCCGCCTTACCATGCATTTTACTGCTTCGTAGTCAATTTTTGCAAGCGGGATGTGGTGGATTTCGGCTTAACCGCTCAGACTAAGAGGAGTCAACCTCAACAAAAATATAAAACTGGAATGGCGCCAAAGCGGTGGGGATACAGCTATATAACTTTGGGGCATCCCGTCCCAATCCAAGGTAGAAAAGCTTAAGCCTAGAGATGTATCGCCAAGGAGGTGCTTGGTCTCTAGGAAGTGGATTCTAGATACTAAGAAGGGCCAACTTTACTCACACTAGGTGCAGAAATTCCCTAACGATAGCAGCGTCTCGCAAATGAAAGAGGACGACGTCGAACAGTTTGAGGAGACTATTTCGAAGCCCCAGCTGAAAGATAAGGAGCGACTGAGCGGAGCTGCAAGAAAGGTCTTTAAGTGGCTGCTTCAGCTAGGGCACCATTTAGAAGAAGCACGAGCGAAAATAAAAGTCTTTAAACAACGCGGAATAACGTCAAAGAGGACAAGGTCTTTACATTCCACCACTGCGATGGCCGGTAAGAAGAAAGGCATTAAACGATAGCGCACCTGCAAGTGCGGTCAGTGTTCTGTTCTGCGGTAGACAGCAACTCCCTCCACAATCCACCAAGATGGGCATCATTAACGGAAAATACCTCGAATATAACCTCACTACGGTGGGGATAAAGACCATCCAAGAGGCTATACTTGACGCCATTGCTCACCTAGAAGACGGCTCTTTAAAGCCCAAACTTCTAGGCAACACTTTCAAGGACGTATTGCTACAGATGATCTGTGCTGACAAAGACACCGCGAAGTGGCTGAAGCAATGAATCGATGGCAGGTTAGATGTTAAAGCCTTGGGAGGCAGCGAACTTGAAGGCCGTCCTACCGAAGGTAGACATTATGAACACTTAGCTTCGAAATAACCAAAGGGACACCACAGAGAGGATCCTGAAACTGATTAAAGGGTAAAACAAAGGCTTACACACAGAGTTCTGCAGGGCCTTCAACAGAATGAAGCAAGAGACGACCACTTATCTTATGGCAGTTGACCTTGCCTCCTATGGGATATTAAATAGGTCTACCTTTAAAGCAAGCTACAAATTTGAGAAAGTGGAAATTATACCTAAGGGACAAAGTCCAAATGCCCAACGAAAAGCACTGCCCAAAAGTATTCGAAAGTTCAAAGAAGAAGGGCTGTGCAGCTACATCCAAACCTACCGGAGAAGGAAAAGGGTTTACAAGAAACTCTCCAATTGCTCAAGAAGGTAGTGAAGCCTCAAGAAGAATCAAGGGATAAAGAGCGCTTGTCGCATTCCCAAGACTCCCCAGGGCCTAAGTTCCCAAAGAAGTAAAAAACTCAAGGCAATCGCCTTTCTAGAGATGAATCTTCAGCACAACAAGGCCGCCTCAGATGTGCTGAACAACGCATTCACCAAAAAACTATTCACTGTGTGTTAATACAAGAGCCATATGTTTATAGAGGCGTAGTGTGCAGACTAGCAACATCAACAGGTAGCGTAACTTACTGTAAGGATACCAATACACCTAGAGCAGTATTGCTCGTTAAACCCATAGGAAGATGATTTCCACTAACACAATTTCTTTCTAGAAATGGGGTAGACAAGAGGTAGTAAATTGCCTGGACTTTCTTTACAGGGGACTCCGAAGAACTGCCACCTGTGCAGCTATGTAACATCATTCAATTCTGCGAATAGAATAGCATATGCATATAGCTATTGATACCATTTAGAACTAG
Organism: Agriotes lineatus; assembly: GCA_940337035.1. Classification (NCBI taxonomy): domain Eukaryota; kingdom Metazoa; phylum Arthropoda; class Insecta; order Coleoptera; family Elateridae; genus Agriotes; species Agriotes lineatus. The sequence goes on along the minus strand of OW679196.1, from coordinate 78,110,178 downwards.
TGTCCAGACGTAAATTTAAACATAAATCGAAACAAAACGGGCATTGTTCGCTTTACTAGACAAAGGAAGCTATACCTAAAAGATGGAAGGGGTGAACCATTAACTTCAGCAAAGATGTTAAATACTAGACTAAAAGTTGACGTAGAACTCACATTTTGCGAAACTGCAAAGAAAAGCAGTATTTGCAACTCATGCATGTCTGTCGTAGATTTGTAGAAATGAATTGGGGTATAAAACCAAATAAATGGTATATTGGTTACATGTGACTATAATAAGATCCATGATCACCTATCCATCCATTGGTTGGTGGCCAATAACGGAATAAACTACTACTCGGTTACAGCTAGAGAAAATACAACGCCTCGTCTGTCTTGAGTATAAAGGGTGCGATGAGCATCTGTCCAACTGCAGCTATGGAAGTTATGTTAGGATTAATGCTCCTATACCTACAGGTACTTAAGGAGACAATATCGCATGCGCTCACGCTCGGAAGGACAAATATATAAAAGTCAGGTAACCTGACAGGCCACTTAAAAAATGTAATGGCCCACACCGTATCGGCCATTATGCCAATAACACAAACCTTGACCAACCTTTTAGAGTGATCATCTCAGATAGAAAAGGATCGTTCTCCAGAAGACCCATTTTTAAGAAAGAATGTATCCAATAGTACACAGCTGGTTTTAATATGGAGGGAGGGAAACCAGATCAGGTGTCTATGGACTCGGTCGGCGAATCTGCGAACCCTTAGAGATTAAAACTAATATCTTCCAAGCTAAGTAATATGATAAGACAATGAAAAGGTGATGAACTCGCTAGATGCGAAGAAATGACGCTATTTGCTGAACCTGAACTCCGTTGTGAAGTGCAGAAAAACCACATAAAACATGATGGCAGGCTATGAGTGAAGTAAATAAAATCGTGGTACTGGGAAAACTTACGTGTACAATGCCTAGCAAGACACTTTTTAACTGTTTTGCAAAACAAATCAAAAATTGATTTGGCCGTCAGCAAGATGGAACTAAGTCACTGGCCTACTCACAGGCCGTACATCGGTACTGGTACAGTTGAGAACCAAATATGTCGCTTATGCAATGAGGCAGGAGAAACGACAAAAAATATTTTATGCAGTTGTATTACTGCCGGTCGACACAGACACAACCCTTTCGGAAAGGCGATTACAGCACCCAAGGAGGCTCCAACTGGCCTAAAACCTAAAGAAATTCTAAGGTTCATCAACAGCCTACAACTTCTCTAAACATAGCAAGCGAGTTACAAGTTACAAAAGAACCGTTAAGGGTCGAAGTGACGAAAGGCGCAAAAAGACCAAAACTCTCTACCAATAATGCCAATACCAATGCCAACATATTACCAGAGAAAGTACTCGTGGAGTATTGCAGCTTTAGCTGATGATCGTCACTGTCGATATTCCACTGAATAATGTCTACGTGCAAATGCAGTAGCAACAACAGCCAAAAAATGCTTTCTCGGAGGTGGCAACCGTGGTTTTTGGAACTTATTGTGACGTCTCGTATTTTTCGGTACCGACACCTTTGAATTTCCGCGTTTTTTTGCTTTATTTTGAAATCTCTTAAGTCAGAGGTAAATTGCGACAGGTACCGCCACCTGTTGCGCGCAAGGAATCATTAGACGAACCAGTCTTTAGTTTTCTTCGGAAAGTACCTCTTGCCTGGGCGTTTTTGGCGCACATGACGTAAGTCGGCTTAATGTGTTATTATTCCTGTACCGGAGGCCCATTGTCTGATGTTAGATTGTCTACGTGATCAAAGCCACGTATGATTGTTGCGCAACTTGGCGTAACCCGGAGCTTTCTGTATGAGTTAGAGAGAGAAAATAAGAAGCGTTTGGAACCGCGTTTCTTGGCGTGATATTGGCAAATTCATTCTCGATCTGACGTTGTTAACACACCGAAATAAATAGTTGGCGTTTGTAAAAGCCCTTGTTCGGGGGCTGCGTATTTAATTGCTTATCACTCTCGTCGAAACAGTGCATTTGTGTGTAAATAATATACTATTTTTGAGCGTATTGGATATGAGAGCTGTACCCAAGTTAATGTACACGGTGGGTCAGCGTTGAATCGTTGAAGCGTCCCGTTCCCAATACTTGCAGAGCAAGGATTATTTTGCGCACCAGCTCTTATGAATCCTCTTTGATCTCGTCTTTCGCAAGCAGACGAAATTAGCTACATGGTGAGATATTCCACCCGTCGCGTTCAACACCCGCATTTTTATGGTGATTACACCTAAAGTGAAACGTTCAGATTGACATTGAACAACGCCGTTTTGTACTACGTTATTTGTTGTGAGAACTGTGTCGCGCGTTTTAAATTTAGAGAAGCGTTAGTTTTCTAGCTACATGACCTAAATTAAACGGCCCGATTTGTGGTCTGTTCACCGCTGTGAATCTTTAACACAGTGCGTTGTGAACTTTCTTTATTGTTATGATTCAGACAATTGTTCATGACTAAATGTTTACTAACCCCTACATAAGATGCGTTACTATTCATGTTAATATTTTTGTGAATATTTAGATCCAATAGATCGTATTAATTTAAACTATTTTATATAATTTTTCTTTATGTTTATATACATATATGTCAAATATTATTTTTGTGTGTTGTGTCGCTTATTTTATAGTGCCCAGGAAATTGCAAGAAAATCACCAAAGGTAGGTGAAACTTTCTGCAGCTGTGGAATATCTCCCATAGGCACCGATGCCAAGTAACGGAATTTGAATTTCGGATTTTGGTCAAGTGCAAGTTGGATGGAGTACTAATCAACAATTTCTGTGGCACCTGTTTGTTTTTCCCATTCTATTTGTCATAATGACCACCCTAGTGACAGCAACTGGCCCTAACTTATGTCGTCCCACGGAGTTCTTAGTCGGACAACAGCCTGTGGAGACGCAATTAAGGTGAGCTTTACTTTTTTTTAGTTCAGTCAACTGTCTTAACGATCAGTTTAGACCGGAAAAGATTGCCAATTTCGTACATCATACATCGCACATAATCAACCCTCCAAAGATTTTCGAAGTACCGGTAAAACAAAGCAGCGATAATGATTTACAATATATGATAAAAAAAGTCATACTCGATGCAGAGTATTTCTTACAGTAGGTAATAGCACTTTGCGAACAGGAGATCGAAAGACAGCTTCGGCGTTATTTATTTATAATACAAAGTTCTTAGGTATCAATTAAGTGCATACTGGGAAACGTTCGTAAACTCAAAGTTCAATTGTAAACAAACAAACCTACAGTAATAGCGAAATGTCTTACGTATGGTAAGATGTTAATTGATGGTATGTTTTGCAGATGCCATCCTGAATTTTAACTTTGATAAATTGAACGTTTTTAATACTTTTTGTATCTTTTTTTATTGAAAACAACAAAAAACGGTCGAGCACCAGGGTCAGGAGAAATAAATATCGAACTACTAAAAGCCGGTCCAGATAAATTAATAACAGCTATGGCAAAATTATTTAACAAATGCCTGCAGCAACCAGAGGTACCAAAAGAATAAAAAGTTGCTCATACTACAAATCTATATAAGAAAGGAAATTAAAAAAAATGCGCCAACTATAAAGGAATAAGTGTTTTAGACTATATAGGAAAACTTTATGGTAAGGTAATAAAAGAGAAAATAGAGGAAGAATTTGAGGAGCAGGAGGAACAATGTGGGTTCCGAGCAGATCGTTCTTGTGTTGACAACGTTTTCTGTTATTCTTCTTAATATAGAATTTCGATTTAGACTGCGTAGTATTTGTAGATGAACACGCAGCCTTCTCTGGCTTAATGTGCCTTGCACCTTCTGAACTCGATGAAAAACCAGCGCGATGGCCATGATCTTTGGCTCTTTGTTCTAATTTATCATTCTGAACAACTTTTCTTGGTAAAATTTTGCCGTATCATGAACAAAAAGGGTAGTTTACCTTAAAAGAAAATAGTTTTCCCTTCACTGTCAAGACCGACTTGTTTTTTTAAAAACTGAAAATATTCTTAAAATTCTCTTCAGACAAAGCAGGACTTAATCCCACAATATTAAAATAAAATTTTAAAATGTTTAGTCCATCTCACCTCTTCTAACGCCAATCCTGGGACACACTGTATGTAAATTGAACGTTAAATACGTTTTCAGTTATTCCTTACAACACCAGTAGCTATGTTACACAGTTGATGCTTTTTCGCTGTTGAAATTCATTAATCATTTTAAAACCAGGTCTAATATTATCTTTAAACACAACTACTTAGTATTAATAAATGGCAGAACATTAATTGTGTTAGTGTAAAAGAATCTAATTCTTGTGTTGGTTTTGAATTACCCGCAGTACTTGCATATAATTTCCAGCAGAAACTATAGTAACTATGCATTGAACATATTTTGTTAAACATTTTACTAACAATATCAAAGTGTAAATCGTAAACTACGTACTCACCACTTTTATCTATGTCAAGTGCTGAGTAGTGAAGAGCACTTACCTGCAAATAAAAAAGAATTTTAATTGAATATTTCAGCAGTACATTGAAACACATACACCTATTACTTCAATTATATGATACTATCAATATTCTAACAGGGTGAAAACGCTTTTAAATAAATTAGTATTTGATATAAAGAAATTATTTGTCGCACTGCTTCACCAAAACAAGTTAATCCACAAATATAAATGTTTAGGGACCGCATACTGGAAAAAAGTGAAATACATCTAATCTCTGTGTATCTTAAACTTCCCCATAATGTAAGAGCTTTATAGTAAAAGAGAATACTGAAGTTTACTAAATAATATAAAATATTTTTTTCTTTTGCTGTAATAAGATATTAGGCTTGATATAAAGCCAAAAAGTACACAAGTAGTTTCCAAACGTTCGTTGCTCTTAATTTCGATAAAAAATGTCCCCTGCGGAATACATACTTTATTTTAACTAAAAAATATCAAATACGATAACAAAATAAGCCAGACAAAGGTCAACCCTGTCTATTAATAAATTAATACAAATAACAGTAAATCAGAGGTAGCTCGTTTGTATAAATGGAGAGAAACCACAAAACTTCAAATTTAACACATCAGTTTCCAAGAAAAGGCATAATGCATTGTGTGTTAAAAAAAAACTCATTTGCTGCATGCCATGATTAAATTGAAGTTTGTTGTAACATGATATATACCCATTGAAGCACATTAACTACCATAAGTCAGAGAGAACTATATCTTGACCTTGAACTATTTTCGCAAAAATATACAAAACACTTAACAACAACAATTTTTATTGACCGTTATGATTAATACACTCGAAATTGCTGTGTAAATGCCATCTTATTTTCCTTTTTGCTTGATAGTGATAAACTTAATGCAGTGAAGACTTCTGCGTGTCACAGTGACAAATGTTTTCATAAACAAAATGCAATCTGTAACAAACGACTTCCGGGATTGGACCGTGTCATGATTGAGAACGCTGAACCGCGACTGCGCTTGCCTATAAATTCTTGCCTTTCTCCTTCCGATAGTTAGTCGAGTTTCGCCTCTGACGTGGTTCACACGTTAAGTTACCGTGCTCTTCTATCCCTTCCCTTGCAAAGAGTTTCGCCTCTGGTGTGGTTAGCACGTTGTGTCATCGTGCTCTTTTGCTTTTTCCTCCTGATGAAGCCCCTGACGAAAGTGGGCGAAACGTTGAGTTATTAGATCTCAACCATGACACGGTCCAATCCCGGAAGTCGTTTGTTACTTAATAACAATGGCCGTGAAAGCTTCAGAAATCATCCAAAATGTAATCTGACATTCACTTACAGACTTAAGTTATGACATGACTAGATTTTTTATCTTTCGTGCCACGGCCTACCCTAAATGAGTTTTCTTAACACACAGGCCAGAAATAATCTTTTGATCTTCCGAAAAAATTGGATTTTTAAAATGTTTGGAATATTTTTCAAAATTTTACATACCAAGACTCCAAATTCAAATTTCTTTAGGTGACAGCTTAAAATATGTCTAATTGAAAGAGAATAATAGTAAATGTTAATTATTTCTTTAGATTTTTGAGGCATGACTCTTTTTAGAAGAAGCATTTTTCAGTAAATAATATTTAAATGTATTCTGAAAACTATAAGCTATCCCTGTTAATGAATTGCTCTCACAAAAAGCTTTGTAAAATGTTTTTTTAAGTTGTCTAAATAAGGAGATCTTTCTATAGTCAGTTTACATTTTAAAAACTTCGGATTTTTTAAATTTGTGATTCAATATTTTTAACAACCTCTGATTAACAGGATTTGATTTTCCAAATAATTCTTAACTTGATGGCAATTTTTTGGTGATCGCTGTACAGATCATCACTTAATACGTGCAGCTTAAAATAAAAAACAACAGAAAAAAAATATTATAACAATTTGATCAAGAAGACATTCTCTAGAACATAACACGATGTTCTTCATTTTATTATTAATACAAATTAACTGCCAACGCTATCTATGATTTTTTTTAAATTACACCATATCTTGCAGTTAATGCGAGTCAATAAAAAATTGCATTCTCTTTGCATATGTTCAATTGTTTTATTTAAAATTTTTTTTTAATAAAACCCAAGAATATGGAAAAAATATAAAAATCTAACGTACAATAATTGTGACAAATGTTACAATTGCATATTGTTTACTAGTGTGAAGAACAGTTTGGTATTATCGATTTTCCTTTGCATTATTGAAGAAAATAGTTAATTATCAAAATTCATAATAACGTTTACCTATTCGCGCCAAGAAAAAGCTGAAAACATTCTTATGTAAGGGATAAAAACAATTAAACATCTACAAAGAGAATCAAATTTTCTGTGGATTCACGTCAGTACTAGATATTGTGTAATTCAAAAAATCATAGATGGCGTTCCCAGTTGTTTTGTATTAATAATAAAATGAGGATCATCATGTTATGTTCTAGAGGAAGTCTTCTTGATTACTCTGTTTTAATGTTTTTTTATTTGGAGCAGTTTTCATTTTAAGCCGCTTATAATAAGTGCTTGACCAACCGATATAGAACGTATTAGCGACAGAAAACTTTACAAATTGCTCTTAGAATACTAAAAAATAGTTTGTTCCTGTTTAGGAACAGCCACTTTTATGATTTTGTTTTGTTCATACTCAAGAACATTAGGCAATACTCTAAAACTAACTACATTTAATTCAAATGATTGTTTTATTGGTATAGAATGGTACTTAGTCTTCGTAGGCGTATTCCAGTCCTCCCCATTGAGAGTGAAATTAAAAATTTCAGCGATAGCGATGATGACCCTGATTACGAAAGAGATTTAAGTACTGATAGTGAAGAAAACGAATCTGAGGAATAATGAAAAGATTAACCTGTGTCCTCTCCCACTAAAAAACAACAAGAAAAAATAAAAAGTTGTAAATATGTGTGGCAGAAGGTATGTCCTTCAAGCCCATTTTCAGTAATTTCACTGTAAATCATACGACACTCATTAATGACCAATAGAAAAATTAGTTCACAAGCCGTAACCAAGACAACAACAAAATTTCTTGGAAATTTTTTGTAGGTAGACCAACTTAACTGTGAGGGTTATGAGATTATAATTATGTGATAACTAGGTTCGTCATGGGCTGAGTTCGCGATATCACTGAAGGTATTGAACATTCAGGTTCAGGGAGGTTATCTGCTATTATTACAATATCAACAGCAAAGCGCAGATGATTTAGTTTGGAGTCATCAGTTATTATACCTTATCATATTAATTTGAACAATTTGAATAAACGTAGAAGTTTGGAAAAATCAATTTGATCCATGACAAAAGATGCCCTAAAACCGAAAATATCTATCTATGCTTGTAGCAGGATGTAGCAAGACGAGTCTAGAATATGCAAAGTTTGCCAACACAACAAAATTTTCTGTCGAGTAAATTGTGCAAACACTCGTTACAATTCATATACGTACGTTTCAGCGAGATTTGCAGGAACAAGTTGTTTATTAAAACAAACCTAAAAGCTCCACTCTCATCGTGTTGTCAGTTCGGGTGCGGCGCCGGAATTTTCGAAACAACATTAGCGTGCCGTAATATTTTCTCATTTAAATACTTGGGTAAACGCCTTGATAATGTACCATTTAATCCACATAGACATAAAGCTATTCTCTGAATTCTAAAAATTGTTCTAATATTCAGAGAAAATACAGACACGAAAAATCGGTTTATATAGTCAATAAAAATAATTAATTTAAATTGTCACATTGCATTTTAAAAGTTGTTTAATTTGTGTTAGTATAAGTAAAATTAATAGCAATAGATAAACTGTTTTTATTAATTCTCTAAACGAAAATTGAAATTCTAATTTCAGATTTAGATACTAGCATTTTTTGTACTTCCCTCGTCTAAACGACAAAGGCAGTAGTGTAATCGTGAAAAAATCATCTTTCGAGATTTCTTTAGATTTTCACGTATCAGGGTCCCTGGATGACTCAAAAACTATTTGTTGAAGGAAGACGATATTTGGCATGTGGAGTATATATTTACCTAGCGTAAAACCGAGATAGTTTAGGTCAAATATATACAGGGTGAGCAAACTTAAGAAAACTAAATTTTGTCTATTTTTGATTTAACTGAGGAATAGATAAAAGTATTAATTTACACATAGCTCAGGCTCTACCCGTGACAAAAGTAAATTCCAACAGGTACAGGGTAATTGTTGTAAAAAAACAATGATTGGCAACAATAGCTGTTGAAGGTAATGCAGTGCTTGCGTGGCGATATGAGGCTTACTTGCCGTTTCCAGCAGATATTTTCTTCCGTAGGCGCTGAAATCTCGAGTTCGAATCCCGCCTGCAATGATTTCTTTATTTGCAAAATTTATATAATTTGCACTACCAAGTCTTACCTTTTATTGTTTTAATATTATTAGAAAAGTTAAGATATTTTTACAACTAGTTGCCTTTGATTTTTCAAATTATTTAGTGTCACAACTTGCACTGGCGAGAGAAGTTCTAAGTAAAGCTCTTTACAGTTTTTTTTTAAATTATTCATTGCAAATTTAGAAAATATTCTACATTTGAATAATCAGTAAATGGTGGAGTAATTAAATTAACATGAGAGGGGTCCAGCCATTGCTGGTTTCTCAATAGAGCTATAAGATCAAATAATAAGTGCAGTATTTTCATTTTAAAGCAAGCCGAAATATTTGTGAATTATATTGCATTAGTAGCTTTTTATACAAATAGAGCAATAGCAGTTAGTTATTAGTGTAGTCTCACGGCAGCCAAAATCATGAGTGATAAATTACTGAACTTACAACCACTAATTATGAAAGTATCCAGACGGATTAAATGGGAGACGAACATAATTTACAAATTAAATCTAAAAATTAATTAAAACCAGACTTTGTAAACTTACAAGGGTTATTAAATTTAAATAGTTTTCCCCAGGCAGCGTCTATGAGGATTACGCACTTAGGCTTCTGTTTAGTTAGAATTAAGGGCTGCTATAACGCTCCTGTGGTAATTACGGCCTTTAGAGGAATGTTCAATGAAAACCGCTCAATCCTAGACTTGATATGTATAAACGTAGGAATTTTGACGTTGATAAGCAATCATAAACGGCAATTTCGTGGTAATTCATGTTCCTTTGTGTACTTTACCACGCCAAATTACCCTCAAACCTCGATTTCGAGAAGCAATTTTTGGAAGCAGTCAACATGTCGCATTATATATTAAAACCGCAATTACAAAATTAAAAACAGACATCTCGAAAAGTGGCAGAACAAATTTAATTTCTTATATAATAGTAAATCAAATTTTGTTCTGATATTAAGATTAAATGAAAATAAAGTTACTTAACTGGTGGATGGCTTCTACAATGCAATTTAAAAACTAAAACAAAAGGTCGTCCTGTAATTTAAAAAAAAACATATATTATTTGAAGGGAACATGTTACGAAGTTTCTCTTCTGTACAGACGCTATTTTAGAATTTTCAATCCGAGATTGGATCTTTAGCTATTATTGAATTATTGAAACTAACTAGGTTTGTTTGGGAATTAACGCCGCCACTGTTTTTATCCGCTCGAAGAAGAGGTGGTGAGACTGCTAAGGTCGTCTCTACTTAAGTTCAGCGCGTGGAGTGCCATACAGTCCCCAAACTTCTAACAAGGAGGTTGGGTGTGATGTGAGTCTTACTGTTCCGAGAATGCAGCTGTGAGGAAAGCCCTACCGTGCAAATCACAAGTATATAGGATGTACACAGCTCCCACAAATGTGCCCTATATTCTTAAATTTCGACATCGTGTCACTGAGTAGTCTGTCGGGGAATTTTATTTCGATCCCTGTATATGATATATTATAAGGATACGTGCAGATTAACGCAAGTTTGTCAATCATCATTCTTAAAGCTGCAAACTTTTGGCTGATAATGTGGCGTTCCGCCCGGTCAGAATTGCATGTGTGATTTACGTCCAACTTCGTATGTACGTAGTGTATCTAAGCAGTAGCTAACGTGGTGCATGTTGCGAAATAAGTGTTCAGTCCTTTAAGCGATTTGTGCTGGCTTGCCTACAGGGTATCAATATTGGTTTCCCTTATAGAATTGTGTCCAATGTTTCCATCTCAAGCGATGTGACGCTCAGCAGGTAGAATTACTAGGGATTGTTTTGTTACCATTGTTCGTTGCGGTTCTGGCCTGCAGCTAAAGTCCGCTTAAATGTACTTCTATTGAGATTAGTTCTCCAATTTACTATGTAATTTTATTTTGTAAAGCAAAGTATAGTTAAGATTTTCAAGGATCATGAATGTGGTCTGTAACTTCGAGCTGTGTAATACCTTTCACCAACATTAAGTGAAACAAGATTTCTAATATGTATTTAGAATTTTTTGAAAAATCTCAAACGATATGACTTAAAAATACTTTATTCCAGATTACTATGGCCGAATAATACAACCCTGTTTTAATTGACCCGATTTTATATCTATGGACGTTTTTGGGATTCCTAATAACGAGAACTGATTTTAATAAATCTGCATAAAACAACATTTTATTCATGTTCTAATTGTAACGTTTGTTTTCAATCTCGAATTTCTCTGTGTGTATTGGATTCTTTTATTCTAAAAACCAAAGGCAAGTTCGATACCAATGTAACATAAAAAACAAAATGTTTGAGTAATGTTACGTAATTTGCATGTTGAAAAGTTGTTTACGTTTGCTGGGTAAAACCTAAGGAACATTATTGCTTATTAAACATCCTTGAGTTATGCATTACGCGATTTCTTGTTGAATAGATTTATAAACAATTATTAAATACAAAGCTTAGATAATGCAATATAAGTATTTGAGACGAGCTCCGTTTTTAATATAGTAGTCAAAGTATATTGGAGTACTGTTGTGTATTAAATAACTTAAGCTAAAACAAAAACGTACTGTAGATTAGATTAATTTGATATTCCTTTTATTAGCAGAGAAATCTTTCACTCATCTCCAGGGATCAGAGCAACTTATGAGCCATGTATTAAACTTTCCTGTAGTAGTTCAAATGTCTTTAAACCTCCATCATAAATAAAATACATCTTATATTATAAGAGCTGATGCCGCAGGTCGCCGGTCGTCCGACCGTAAGCCCTGGCGCGCGCACATGCCGACCGCGCACAAGTGGCGACGCAGCAAGCATTTGTATTGTTAACGCTGGCAGGGCAGGACGTCGGCTGGCTACCAGCTTAAGCAAGCATTTTTATTGTTACCCGTTTTTTTACGCTGGCAGGGTCAGACGTAGGCTGGCCAACGCGTTCTAGTATTGACAATAATACCTAAATAGATATCTATCTAAAGATCCTTTTGTAGTTTTTAACGATGTTGTATTGATTTTTGACTAAATGTGCACATGGATAACTCCACTCCAAATGAAACAATCTCATGTATAATAAAAACTGATCATTAATATAATTATAAGAAAACGACTTTAAATAAATTGCAGGGGTGATTATTAGTTAATGCAGTTACACTGTAGTGACAACCGAAGATATAAATAATGAGAATGGAGGTGTACATGGTTTACCGTCAGACAAGCTTTTTTTATTGCTAATCAATAGCATATTGATATGTTGAAGAATATTGGACATTTAGACCCTGCCGTTTGCCAAAGGCGAGTTGGGAAATTGTATAGTGGAATGCAGCACTAGAATTCGTGACTAAGTGAAAGAACAAATTCGGTACTTCAGCTCTGTAAATCAGAGGCTCTACATCTACATTGCGCTTTACTTTCTATTAGGTGCGTTAAGTGTAAAAGCCTTAAGATTTTAAAGAGACCACATTTATTTTGGTTAGTTTGTGTTTATTTAAGTAGAATAGCATCATTACTAGTATGATCTTAATTGCGCATTAGCTATATAATGCGTACTGGGTTTAAGGTTAATGGAAAGTAATTATAAACAATTTATACTAGCGCCATTATTAACAAGAACAAGTTGTAAACATTTCTTGTAGAACCAAAAATTGCTATTGTTTCTATTTCAAATGTTACGTTTGTTAAGTCTACATAATTTAATAGTCATTTTAGATATTATATAGTTCTTGTTTAAACAATAAGAACAAATAGTATAGTGCTAGAGGGGAAACTGTTGCGTTACTGGTTAATAGATCGTGAAATGTATTTAAAACTGTTCTAAATAAATATTAATTAGACCAAACCAAATAAATAACTGCGGCGACAGATATTTCATGCAATAATAAACAGATAGATATATTAAACCCTTAAACTCCCTTTATCTGCATGTTATGATACAAACAGGAACTTAATTAGGTAAATGAAGAACGAGCGACAAATTATGTAAAACTTATATACTGCATCTAAATCATAGCGGGGTTATCTCGTCTGTAACTGATGTGCAACAATTTGTTACTTCATGGAAGTTGTGTGACATCACATTAACTAATGGAAACCATATAATGTTAATTCTGGAGAAAGCACATTTTAAAATTACTTATAGCCATTGGCAATTCTTAGTCCTTAAAGTATATGCAGTTAAATAGAGTAAATATCTTCTAAATTATCACTTCGTAAATACCGGTGTTTCGGTAAATTGTTGAAGATATAACTTTCAACACTCTGCGCAACACTAACGTAAAAGATTAAAAGTCAATAAAAATAAGTTTAAATAGCAATAATTAAAAAATCGATAAACGGCTTTGGTTAGAACTTCCCTCTCAAGTGGACATTGTGACACTAAATAATTTTTAAAATCAAAGAGAACTTGTTGTTTTTCCGTTCCAAATAATACGGAAACAATAAAAGAATACCCTTGAATGCGAATTACATCAATTTTAAATCTCTTACCGGAGGGATTTGAACCACGGCGCTTGCGACTGCGAACAAATCGTTGACCAATTTCTCGCAACCCTACGGAGCCCTTTTCATATCGTTACGTTTCAGCTGGATTAACCGTTACGCAGGGAATGTATTAAGTTTAGTGCCAAACTGAGGTGCGCTTCAACCAAATCAGGCAATGGCAAATTAATTATATTCTTTACATCAATAAACCAATGCAGATAATTCTTTCACTAAAAATTTCTTAATTCCTTTTTAAACATATCATATACTTATGGGCAATAGTTTTTACGACATAAAGCGATGCTGATATTTATGCAACACATTCCCCGTGCGCTTTGTTTAAATAATTTCTGTGGCATTTGTTAAAAATAATTTTGAGATTAATTTGATATCATCTAAATCTAAATACGCATAAAATTCATCACTTTTTAGTAGGTACTAAAGAAATTTCGAAAAATATTTTTTCTGGGTTCTTGCAATCTCAGAAAAAAATTGAGATCTACACATTTATATCGGCAAAGTAATTCCAGATAGTGTACATTTTTTTAAAGGTATATCTTCGAATGCACAATGAATTTATTTGAAGGTTTGGGACTTACGCGGTTCGCGGCCTAAAAGGTTCAACATAACGCACTTATTCTTTGCACATTTTTGACTTGCAGAACATTTATTCTGTATATGTTAGGTCCAATTTTTGTCAAGGATTAAAGCCTACGCTATGTACAAATTATTACTTTTATGTATTTCTGAGTTCAAGCAAAAATTAACAAAAATTAATTTTTTAAGGTGCTCACCCCGTATATATTTGTTTGAAATTTTCTCGGTTCCATGCCAGGTAGATACATAATACGTATGCAGAATATAGTCTTCCTCCAAGAAATCGTTTTTGAGTTATACCGCCAACAGACCTGCTTTTCGTCATCTAGGGACCCTGAAACGTGAATTTGTGAAGAATTCTGGGAAGGTGATTTTTACTTCCCTCGTCTAAAAGACGAAAGAAGTATTGTAATCGATAAAAAATCACCTTTTGAGATTTGTTTAGATCTTCACGTTTCAGGGTCCCCAGATGACGAAAAGCAGGTTTTCCCAATTTTGTCTGTCTGTCTGTCTGTCTGCCTGTTGGCGGTATAACTCAAAAACGATTTGTCGGAGAAAGACAATATTTTGCCTACATATATATCTACCTGGCATGAAACCGAGAAAATTTCAAACAAATATATACAGGGTGAGCACCATAAAAAAATAAAATTTTGTTTATTTTTCATTTCACTTAGTAATAGATACAAGTAATAATTTTTACATAGTGCAGGTTTTATTCTTACTAAAAATGGGAGCCAATAGATACAGAATAAATGTTTTACGATACAAAAAGGAAGCACAAATTAGCGCGTTACTAAATATAGCTGCGACGCAGAAATTCGAAAGGTCGGTGCCCCATGGCGCAGGTAGAAATTGCACAGTCCCTTACAATATTCCACAAAAGGTTGGGGATGCACACACTGTCCGCCTGCCGTTCGAATTCGTCCACCGGTAACGTTTTTTTATTTTAAAATTTATGTAATTTACTAGAAACGTGAAGTAATTTATACTCCTAACTTAATTTGATTGTTAAAATTATTTAGTGTCACAATGTCGACGAGGGAAGTTCTGGGTAAAGCTTTTTACAGATTTTTTCGAATTGTTGATATTCGAAGATCGTAATTAGGGCGTTGCATCTTAGTTTGTAGCTTGCATTATTTCTTTGAATTGCGTCTTATCTTGGGCGTTTCTTATAGTACCTTCCAAGTCGGTACATGCCCATTCTTCAATTTTATTGAGCCGGCTTGTAGGTGATCGAACGCTCATCCTGTCTTTCGTGATCTTCTGCCGCTTGAGATATACGAGGGGTGTTCAAAGTGTATTGCAATTCGGGCATTGAAACGACTAATAGCAATTAAATTCATTTATTACTTCTCAATGTAGTCCCCTCTAAGTTCAATACATTTTCCCCACTTCTCCTTTAGCGACGCAATCCCCTGAAAAAAAAAGTTTTCTCTTGTCCTGCAAACCACGCTTCCGTCTCCTCTTTAAGGCTTTCGTCGTCCGAAAACCGGCGCCCCCGAAGATATTTCTTGAGGTTTCGGAATAAGTAAAAGTCGCTAGGAGCCAGGTCCGGACTGTAAGGTGGGTGGTTAAGTTGTTCGAAGCCGCAGTCCTTCAGGGCAGCCTGTGCAACTCTGGCCTTGTGGACTGGAGCATTGTCATGCAGTAGAAAGATCCCTTTGGACAGTTTTCCACGTCTCTTATCTTAAATTACGCTTCGCAATTTTTTCAAAATTTGTGCATAATATTCTGCATTAATTGTAGTTTTGTGTGGCATATAATCGATTAAGAGCAGCCCTTGGCAATCCCAAAAAACAGACGCCATGATCTTCCCAGCAGAGGCCTGTGTCTTGAATTTTTTCGGAGCTGGAGATTCCGCATGCTTCCATTGCATCGACTCTTGCTTCATTTCGGGGTCCCAGTGGTGAAGCCATGTTTCATCTCCAGTCACAAGTCGAGCCATAAAGTCATCTGGATTGGAATTAAAGAGGTCGAGGAGCTCGCGTGGTGCTTCCATTCTGCAGTGCTTATCCTGAATAGAAAGATTTCTGGGCACCCACCTGGCTGACACTTTCGACATGTGCAGAGTGGCATGGATGATGTTGTGAACACTCCCTTGTGAAACACCAATCTCTTGGGCAATTTCTGATACCTTTATACGCCTATTTGCGAGTACCAATGACTCAACCCGAGACACATGTTCATCATCGGTTGCAGTTTTTGGTCCTCCGCACTTTGGATCATCTCCAATGCTCTGACGGCCGTGTTTGAATTCTTTAGACCATCTAGTGACCGTAGCATACGAAGGCGCATCCGATCTGTACACTTTCGATAAGCGATCAAAAATTTCCTTTGCATTTACACCCTCTTTACACTCAGCCATATTTCACAACTGACAGAAGGAAAACAAAAGCAGATAGGACAACCAATTTTTGCAAGCAAGAGTAACTAGATCTAATGTATCAAACAAAATTTGCACGAAAATCTAAACTTTGCTAGATACCCCCAAGTTGCAACACACTTTGTACGCCCCTCGTATGACAAAAAAATTGCAGAACACTCTTTTATATTATACCTAGTTATTAGTCGAGCTTTTACACTAACTTTCAGAAGTAGAAGAGTTTGTTCGATGCTCTGTCCATGAGACCCTCAACATTCTTCTCCAATTCCATATTCCAAAAGCAAATTCTGGTCTCATAGAAGAGAATAGGAAACACGAGTGTACTGATATTTAGTTATGCTGAGATTTTATCACAGTGTTTATTAAAACAGCTCTTTTAGCTAACGCAATTAGCTCCTTACTTGCAAAAGTACAGACCAAAGACATATAAAAATATCGAACACACGGGGGATTTCATTAATCTAATTTTGGTTCTTTTCTGAACGTTTCCATCTTCCATTATCTTAATAGTAGAGAAACCACATTTTCGCCATCTGAGGTCTTCTTTTAATGCTTTCTCACACTCCTCTGGATCAGATACATATGATTACATGGTACAGTATAAAGAGTTGTACATTTCAGATAACTTCTTTGGATTACGTAAGAGAATGTACAAAATTTAAAGAAGTTAAAAAGAATGTAAGGCTTATTTGTTCTTACTTAGACGTTGGAGAAACTTGAGCTCAATATTCGATATTCCATTTTTATATTTTTAGGGTCAAAATAACTATTTATGCATCCAGGGATGACCAGTCGAGAACGAGTTCGCAACTCGAGTGTAGCAACGGCTGATAAAATAGATTCTGAGACTAGTCAAAGATATTTACCTCCCTAGTTACAAATTCGATTTTTTCTACACTAGAGTAAAGTAAATAATTCGGTTTTTATTTTTTGTGTTTGATTAATACACTTTTGATATTTTAATAAATCACTAAAAATCTGTATATCGTAGGTCTCAACTGATAAGTTGATAGAATAGTTACCTTCCTTAGGGTCATAAATATATTTTCGGCAAAATCAACTTACTCCCCTACAAATAACGTTGTAATAAGCACTGAAGATAGCAAGAGTGGAAGGAAGTCTACTCCTTCTAAATATATTTAAACAATGTTATTTACAAGTGACGTGCATGCAGAGTTCGATGAAGAAAAATGTCCAATTTGTGTCTAATATATTTGGACAAGACTGCCTATTAATTTAAATATTATTCCTCGGAAGTAGATTTCACGGCTGAACATTTCAGATCTAGAAAATCCAATTATTATAAATTGCAGTATCCTACTGCGCTAGTGTCCTTTATATCCTGTAATTCTTGCAGGCAACCAATTTCCTACATACCTTGCCTCTAATAATCAGCAACGAAGCTAATAAAAAATTCGTTTTTTAAACTTTAATAATAAATTTCCAGCGTTTTACTTCCTCTTTTAATTTGCAATTCTCTATCAGTCCTGTATGTTTGCAATGCAGCAAGCTAAACAAGAAAAACAAAATCTTAGCATAATAATGAGATTCAGCGCGTCTGTGATGCTATAGACGAAGCTCACAAAAAGTTGGAAATTTAAACGGTATTCAGGAACTTGATTAAAAAAGCAATGCCAGACTTTGTAGAAGGATTTGCAAGATTTCGAAATCCAAATAGTTTGCCCCAGACAGTATCTGCGAGGATTATATACTTATCGCCTACTCTGTTTAGTTAAGGGTATCATAAACGAGTGATGTTAGGGGTAAAAGTTTTTGGAATCTTATTTTTCGCTAACTTAAAAGATATTTTGGGAAGTAGAGTCATAGGTCAATAGCAATAAAAATTGTACGACCATTTTACTTATTTCAATATCTTCCCCTGGGTATATTTCTAGAGGAAACTGTCAATAAAGTAAGTTTTACTCTCTCCTTAGTTATCAGTCATTCGACTGAATGGATTCTGATTTTGAGTTTTCTCTTTCGTGTCTTCATACTTATTATATCGCACGTCTGCCTAATGGCATTATGACTGCTATAGTGAAAGCCTCTTTGTCTTTTGACGTTTTCTTCTGAATGTTTTCTTCAAAGATGGTTTTAGTCAGTCAGCCTTTCATTTTATTTGGTGTTAGCCTCTCCTGTTAATTTATTGTTGTTGAGGAATGACTTTTTTTCTAGTATTTTGCAAAAAAGTAGGAATGCCTAGCTAGAAGGTATAGCTTTAACAAAGAGTAGGTGAGGTTGAGATAGTTTTTTTGGCGTCAGAAATAATTGTATACATGCAGTTACATTTACCGTCTTTGCGGAGTTAAACAAACGAATCCGTTTGAAATGCTTATAATTTTAACAACTCAGAATATAACTAGATATAAGTCATCACACAACCAAATTCACTAACCGATTAACAGCTTATCTATATGAACTTAATCATAACGTGCGTTTCTAAACGACGTAGTGACAAAATTAACATGCGTAATTAAAACATAACTAGTTCACTCATTTTTAACGTTGGACATAATTATACTTTAAACCAACACAGTTGCAACGGAAAATTTAATTTTTCTATTTTGCGTCGTTACTAGACCTAGTACAGCACCCGTTTAGGTTCGTTACTGAGAATTTTGGATGCTTTACCAGGCTACTGTATTTTACTTGTCTGGTGTTGGCGGCAGAGTCTTCTTCCAAATTTTATTAAATTTATGCACTACCTACTGAATTGTTTGACTAACGTCACTGTATGCGGCATGGGCATATGTGTAGTTTAGCGATTCTCCGCAGAGCTCTGTATACCCACGAGCGGGAATTTCAAATTTGCAATATAACATCAGTTACTACGTTGACTACAATGCAAATGTTTGATTAAATTTTACGGCATTTCTTAAAATTTTACAACAATAATATAACCCTCCCGTGTATTTTTTACTTTGATTTTCTATTGTGTTCTTTGATCAGGTTCCTGCTAGTTTTTTCGTGTATTTTCTCAATTACATTAGTTACGTTCACAGTATAATTTGTTGATTAATTTATTCGTTATTATTGCTTATGATTTTGTTTGGTATTTTTAAAATAGAAAACGGTACAATAACGTGCAAATATACCAATTGGGGTAGATCTTATCATGAATTTACCTCCAACTAAGTTTTACGAAAGAAATGGTCTGAAAGCTAAATTTAAATTATCGTACTGGTGCTTCAAACAACGTACCTTTTTAGCGATTTTTATTTTCAATTTTTATTTAAATAGGTATCCACAAACACCGGGAAAGAATTGTTAGTTGTAGCTTTCAAGACAGGTGTTTCCGAGGTACCTCTGGGTGAAGACTATAAAATCACATTGCACTTCCTTTATTACATTTTTAATTACGACATTTACAGATAGATATCTAATAAAAGAAATAACTTTTAAATGTTTAATTTTAAATTTATTACAATAAATTACACATACACTTACAACCTTGCAATAACACACAGAATAAAATACTTCATTACTATTACCACCTGGAACATCTTCCAAATGTGTAAGAAATATGATTATCTGCATATCATGTGCTATTTTAGAGCAAATGTGTGGACATTACTCATGCTTTATCATTGGCGAAAATGAGACCTAACAGATACAGGGTAAACATCACTAAAGCGACAGAATAAGATGGTATCTTTATAACGCAGCAGAAACTCCCCTCAAAATAGATTCGCCTGGGAGCGCGGAGTTCGAATCTCAGTGCACTACATTTTTTTATTTGCAAATTTATCTAATTCACGTGAGAGAAGTTCTGTGTAGGCTCATTTACAGATATTCTCTATATATTTTTTCCGGTTCTATTATTTCATGAATTGTTAATAAAAAAACAATTTTATCAGCATATATCACCATTTCATATTATATCGAATTGCTGATAAAACTTTCACAAAGGCATACGGAGTAGTTCAGTATTCCCTTTCTTTTGAAATCTTTTCGAATAAATGAGAAATGAACTATATTTGTATAATTCTTCACATGGTTTAAAGTTATATTCAAAATATCTGAACATTTCTATTCCCTTCGAGTTAATGATATATATAACCTGACACTACCGTTTTACTTGCTAAACCTTTCATTCAATAAAATGTCGTTTCACAACAAACAGTTATTAATGAAAAATCGTTATCAGTTATTACTACTCTACCAATAGTAGATACTAGAATGAAAATGTGCAATTTAAAACTTCTGCAATTAGAAGAATATCCACATGGTGTCTGTAATTACAGTCATTACAACCATTTAAGCACATTTTGTAATAGCATAAAAGATTAGAGATAATTGTAGCCATTTGAACACGCTTAAAGTAATTACGGTTATTGGAAATAAAACAAATGTTACCTCGCCATAATAGAATATGCAGACTTGAAATGGATTCCACGAATTAAAGTACATCATCTGAAAGTTTTCTTTCACACACATACTTTGTGTTTCATTTCTCAGCTACACACTTCTCTAACATACATGTTTACTTATTATTGGATAAGTTTATAAGTTTACACAGTTATACGTTGCTTTAAAATAGAGGTTTTTGGGAATTAAACATCTTTTATTGTAAATGAAAATTAAAACACATTGTGTGAAGGATCATTTTTAAATATGAAAGAATGCCTATCTTTCTATATAACTAAGCAATATACAATATCAGAATTGTGAACACGCATACTTATGCTAGGTTGGCCAGTTTGCTGTTGGTCAACTCATACAAACTAACGGTTTGCCAAACAAATCAACTTGCATCATCAGAATTAAAGTTGCTCTAAGAGCTAGAGGTAGCTACACAGAGTACGTCACACTAATAATTATAGTCTCTCGAGTAAAAACCACTAGCAGTCTGCGGCGCGTGATCGGCTAAAGATCCGTACTTTATAACGTGAATGACAGAAACCTAAGTTTTACTAAGTCTAAAACGGTTTTCCCTGTTTACAATTTCCGGATGTCATTCCATTTCTAAAGCTTTACATATCATTCGTAGAAGCTAGCGAGGTACACTCGAGTCTAAATGTTTAAGAGCCACAAGTGGGTCTTAATTATTATTACAAAAAATCTGTAAAAGGATTTACCCAGAACTTCCCTCGTCAACATTGTGACACTAACTACCGGTCTTATAAAGACCACTAATCTGACGTTAACCTTAATTCGCTGTTAAAATAAACAAAAGCGCATCAAAACCTCAGTGCTTATGACATTTTATTCATTAGTAAACAAATTTTGATGCGCTTTTGTTTATTTTAACAGAGCATTAAAGTTAACGTCGGATTAGTGGCCTTTATAAGATTGCTGTAAATTATTTTAAAAATAAAATTAAGTTAGGAGTAAAAATATATTCACGTTTCTAATAAATTAAATACATTTTCAAATAAAAAAAAAATGTATCGCGCATGTGGTTTGAACCCGCCGCATCTGCAGGGCGCCCCTACATAGAGATCCTATCTGCATCGATAAAGCTAATTACGCTACCAAGCCGCTTTTAAATAAGTCCGGCGCGCGCCTCTTTTGAACAGAACGCTGTTATGGTTAAAATGTTTTTACTCTTTTGTGACATTATCCTCTATCGGTTGAGTATTATTTTCGGCAAATGTAAAGCCTGACCTCTGTGAAAGTTACTACTTCCCTCTATTTCAAAATTAACCCAAAAATAAACAAAATTTTATCTTTTTAAGGTGCTCACCCTGTATATAGTTGTATGAAATTGTACCGGTCTCATGCGAGGTAGATATATAATATCTATCCAAAATATCGTCTTCCCCCGACAACTAGTTTTTGAGCTATACTACAGACAGACCGACAGACAGACGGAATTAATTAAAAAAAACTCTCTTTCGTCATCTAGGGACCTTGAAACGCGAAGATCTGAAGAAATCTCGGAAGGTGATTTTTTCGTGATTACAATACTTCCTTCGTCTTTCAGACGAGTTCACAAGGTTTAAAGCACGCAAAGATAAAAACTGTTGGGTATAAAAGTGTTGAAAGTACTGGATTCAAAAGCACTGGTCTAGTAGACTACTGCAACAATTTAAGGTTGTATTGCTGTAATATCACATATATGTAACATAAGTCTGCATATTTTAAAGGCTAATCTAAAAAAATACTATCACCTCAAACAGACAAAAAAATTGTAAAAGGCTTTACCCAGAACTTCCCTCGTCGACATTGTGACACTAAATAATTTTAAAAATCAAATTAAGTTAGGAATAAAAATATTTTCATGTTTCTAATACATTAAATCTCTTGAACAGAAAGGCCTTATTGTTGAAACGTTTCGACTCTTTTTTGACGTTATCCTGTATCTGTTGAGTCCTATTTTTAGCAAGTGAAAAATAAACACATTTTTATTTTTTAACATGCTCACCCTATATATATTTGTCTGAACTTGTACCGGTTTTATTCCAGGAATATGTATAATGTGTATGAAAAATATCATCTTCCCCCGACAAATGGTTTTTAAGTTATAACCAAAACAGACAAACAGACAGACAGACGGAATTGAGAAAACTTGTTTTTCGTTATCTAGGGATCCTGAAACGTGAAGATTTGAAGAAATCTTGAAAGGTGATTTTTCGTCTTTCAGACGAGGGAATTAACAACCTATTTATCTGTACAATATGGACACTACACAACAAATATTAGATGTACGTCAACTTCTAGAGACATCTCGATAATACTATTTTCTTATGTAATTATGCTTTCTCGACTTCGTTAAAACATTTAAATTGTATTTGACCCAGCTACACCGGAGCTCAGTGACAGTAATTGGTAATTTCAATATACAGCCTGTTTGCATATTTATATATTGTAATATTTACTTGTAAGTAGACTTAGTTAAATTTGGAAGTTCCGGGAGTGTGCGTGACTTGTCATATGTAAACCGCAGTGCGGTATTTACAAACTTCGCCGGAACCAGTTTGAAAAAGCGCGAAAGACATATTAAATGAGAAAGCCTACTACGGCTGGGAAATAGTTGCATTGAATCCCGGCACGCATTTAGTAAATATTAGTAATCTTTCCTTTTACCATTTGTGAAATTAGAAAATTGCATCATATTGCGTTATCCTGCTAATCAAAGCAGGATAATTTTTGACCTCGATCTACAGCTTTCGTAGCAACATATGACGTCAAGCATCAATTATCTGCGTGAGTATCGAATTACTTCGCGCGTTTATCTTACGTGTTTGAGTAGAAAGAACAGTTATTTTAGTTTTTTTTAAATATTGTTTTAATATAAATCTACGCCTGTCATAGCGATTCTGCTTTTGTTTAACTGGTAAATGCGTGCAGTGAGCTTAGAGCATATCTTTTCAGTGTTTCGAGATACATTGTGTAAACTTCTGCAGTTACCCAAACTCCAATTGGCTGACGATATTTCATTACCATTACCAACATCAAGGGTGAATTAACAACTTTAATCCTCAGACTTGAAAATGCCAGTCCAGCAGGTGGATAAAATTCAACAGCAAAAAGATAAATTCATATTTATTGCTGAACAAAACGATATTTAATTAAAGCCTGTGTACAAAAATACAGTTTTAGGGCAGAGTCTCTAATATCAAATTATATAAAGGTCAAGTTCGGGGCACTGCAGTCCTTGTTTGGCCTGATACTCGGTGGGACAGTGCTGCAGAGTATCTTTACCGAAAACCCAGTCGTCTAGCACATCATTTACGGCATACTGGCTAATGTGAATAGCACCAAGTCTTCCGCAACTGCCCTACTTCCATACTACCACAATTATGTCTGATACCACCGAGTTCTCTAACCACTTGAGTCGAATGTCTTAAAGCTTGAGGGTACCAAGTCACTTTTAGGTTATTATTTTGTTTAATTACATGCAGTTTGAGGTAAATAAAAACAAATTAGTTATTTCAACTAGATCAAAATTATTTTCACAACTAACAATTATATTGTTATTTTTTATACGTTAAACGGATACTTTTTCTAAGAATGGTGTGTCTCGAATCGATATTACTTATTGTGGAAACGTAAATACAATATTGCTGAAAATATAAATGAATTTGCAACACGCTGTATATTTATTTTTTTCTGAAAACTGTATCAACGTTCAAATTAATTCGTAAATATCCTTGACACGACAACATTGTTCTGATAGTAGGTTAACTAGTATAAGCAACAATATATAAACTGTATATCACTATACTTGAGAATGACTAAAGATGACATATAATAAACATTATGTGTTTATTTAACAGTGATTGTTATTGTCAAGCTTATTATAAACATGAATATGCAGGGACATTGGCTTTTCCTTCTTGACGCGGTTTAAACGCTAAGACCCCACGATTGTCAAAGACGAATGGGGAATCGTAGTGAAGTCAGCATAAGGTTTTAGTGACCTTTGGAATTACAAGGTTTCACCCCTATTTTCTGCCTTGAAAGCAGAGACTTCACCACCGAGCTACCACCACTGCTTGTTACAGGAGCTAAACCGTTTAGAATAGGTAAAAGGCATATAGAAGTCAGGTAGTTATAAGCGTGAGCGCATGTTCTGGACTCGTGATAAGTAAGGTGATTGAATTTGGGAGTTACGGGGACAAATTCTGGTTGCGTTTACAAGCGCCACCTAGTTTTTTGTCTTTCAATGATGTATTAAGAGATTCCAACAGAGAAACCTCCTCACCGAAAGGAAATATAGAGGTATAAACATTTACTGACCAAATATGAAGTCTTTCAGCAGCTAGTGATACCAATTATTTAATATAGATACTGCAGTTGCTGCCATATTATTAATATCGGAAAGACTGTAAGTTTGCGGTCGCCCGTGTAAGATGCGTTGCAGCAACTACTGTCGGAAATGGTTGGAAGTAAATGCGCAGTGGTAGTCCACATGATGTCGGTAGTAGTTCCTGTCGAATATAAATCCAAATCGGTGGTAATTCAAGTCGGTTTGTACACCAAGTTGGTGGTATTTTAGTTCGGTGACATACCACATATTTGTTAGAAACTTTAAAAGTCGGTAGTAAACCAAGTCTGTAGTTTCTGTCGGTAGCGTTCAATACAATTGTCAGGAGTCGGAGGAAATCCATATCGGTGGCGATCAACATTGTTGGTTTTGTATACAACCCGTACGCGCCCAGATCCGGGTTGCACCTACCTTGTTTCGTCATGCTTAGAAGAACTTTAGCATAGTATATATTGAAAATTTGCAGTAAATAACATATACAATATTGATAGAACATATTTAACTTAGGTGGGTGCCGCAGTTCAGTCGGCGGAAAGATGCGAAAATGAAGGCGATAGTCACCGGGCGGTAGTGGCCAAAAGTTGATAGACATTTGTGCGCTCGAAATTGTAAGTCCCGACTTCAATGAAACCAAAATTAACAGACCCGAGGATAACGACGAGTGACATTTGAATCGTTCTACATGTGTCGGAAGGACGATAAAAAATGAAGAGCGGCAGTTCAAAGATTTTTTCCGTATCTTCGTCGGCGGCGGGCATTTATATATAGGATGATTGCGAAACAATATAAAAGCTTCTTTAAAATATATCTGATGCGAGGGTCGAAATGAAATTTTGCGGCACTCGCGACGAAATTGAATTTCATATGGATAGGCTGCACTTTGGGAAGTTGTATTTATCCGAACAAGGTTGTAATTTATCAAATCAGCACGATAAGGGGTCTTTCCAAACAAATATATTACCGAATGGTAACATTCACATCACACACAAACCCTTTGTTCGACTGCCTCTTGCCAATGGAATTTCCTTTTCCCCGAGCCAGAATTTGGCGCAAACAAACGTCAACCCCGTTTTCTCTTTTGTGCTGGCCAAATGCAGTGTCAGTGGGAATTTTCGAACAGCCTAACATATTTTGGGCCACCTCCACTACTACGGAACAGTAATTGTAGTATAGTTATAGCCATCAACATTAGAAATTGTTATAACCTGTACTACTAACATTCAGCAGTTAGAAATAATTGCACTGCAGCTTATTTTTGCATGTAACGTGTGAATGGTATGAAAGTTAGTAACTGCAACAAAAAGCATGCAAACACTTATTCACAGAAACGACAAATAGCAAATACATAACTATATTTTGACCAACCTAACGTAGTACAATTTTCATAGTATAAACTTATAAATCAGACTGTAGAACTTAAAAAAACATCAAGCTGATTGGTCTCCCATAGTATCCAAAATAATATATGTTGGTCCATCCGAAAAAAGGTGTGTATTTAATATATGTTTTATTCCCATTTATGAAAAAAATACATTATTTTTATTTTCAGATTTAAGAAAAGCAAATGGAGAATTTAAAGTTTCAAATAAAACAAATGTTGCAAGGGTATTGACATTTTTAATGTAGTAGTTTTTATAGAGCTCAACAGTTCATTAAAACCACTTTTATTAATATCTCAAAAACCTAATTAGTTCTAACGCTATTCATTGCAATTACAACTATATATTCCAAACTCTGTTGAATGGATGCCCTTTGCCATCAAATGTGGTTTTATAAATACAGATTAGAAGCCGCGTAGCGTGGTTGGGAAGCCACTAGGGTTGCATCAAGCAAGTCCTCGGTTCGAATCCTCTGGGGCCAAAATTTTTCAGCAGCCTTGGCGAGTAGAATCGGGCTCGGTGAGACCATTCACAGTTGGGCACTAAATTTACTGTACTCTACTCAGGAACTACAGACCTAAGAAATAGAGTAACAAGGTGAACACATCACCATGAAACACACCTCACACAATGGTTGCTACGCAATCACAAAAGGTGCGCTCCAACTTTGTATCCCGAATATAAAAGATTTTTAAACTATAAAATTCTTCATTTATGAACGGCTTCTAGTTTATAATTTACTCAAAAAATGGAAATCTAGAGACCAAATTCGTTTCTGCACCTTTAAAGTCCAGATCGTTTGCTATCAACCAGACCATTTCTTGAGTCCAAGTAGTTCCTAAAATGCTTTTAGTAATTTGAAATGCATTTTTGTTATATCCTAGAATATTATTAACATTATGGTAACCGTCAAAAGAAAATAAATCAGTAAATTACAGTAATAGTACCGTAAAGAATTACTGTACTGTACTGGTACTACTAGTACAAAACAGTAATAACGAGATACACAGACGTTTTATAGCACATTAAGCTACTAAGTCGTGCAACTGTACCTTCCAACAAATTTCAGAGTTATTTCCAAAATTAGGCACCTCCTGGCACCGCTACTGGAAGGTTAGATTACAGTTAAAAATTGTGTAGTTGTCTTCCCTGACCCCAAATATGTATATTTAGACACCAAGTTTGTGATCCTAAGTTATTTAGAAGCCGCGATATTGACAACATTGTTCTGATAGTAGGTTAACTAGTATAAGCAACAATATATAAACTGTATATCACTATACTTGAGAATGACTAAAGATGACATATAATAAACATTATGTGTTTATTTAACAGTGATTGTTATTGTCAAGCTTATTATAAACATGAATATGCAGGGACATTGGCTTTTCCTTCTTGCCGCGGTTTAAACGCTAAGACCCCACGATTGTCAAAGACGAATGGGGAATCGTAGTGAAGTCAGCATAAGGTTTTAGTGACCTTTGGAATTACAAGGTTTCACCCCTATTTTCTGCCTTGAAAGCAGAGACTTCACCACCGAGCTACCACCACTGCTTGTTACAGGAGCTAAACCGTTTAGAATAGGTAAAAGGCATATAGAAGTCAGGTAGTTATAAGCGTGAGCGCATGTTCTGGACTCGTGATAAGTAAGGTGATTGAATTTGGGAGTTACGGGGACAAATTCTGGTTGCGTTTACAAGCGCCACCTAGTTTTTTGTCTTTCAATGATGTATTAAGAGATTCCAACAGAGAAACCTCCTCACCGAAAGGAAATATAGAGGTATAAACATTTACTGACCAAATATGAAGTCTTTCAGCAGCTAGTGATACCAATTATTTAATATAGATACTGCAGTTGCTGCCATATTATTAATATCGGAAAGACTGTAAGTTTGCGGTCGCCCGTGTAAGATGCGTTGCAGCAACTACTGTCGGAAATGGTTGGAAGTAAATGCGCAGTGGTAGTCCACATGATGTCGGTAGTAGTTCCTGTCGAATATAAATCCAAATCGGTGGTAATTCAAGTCGGTTTGTACACCAAGTTGGTGGTATTTTAGTTCGGTGACATACCACATATTTGTTAGAAACTTTAAAAGTCGGTAGTAAACCAAGTCTGTAGTTTCTGTCGGTAGCGTTCAATACAATTGTCAGGAGTCGGAGGAAATCCATATCGGTGGCGATCAACATTGTTGGTTTTGTATACAACCCGTACGCGCCCAGATCCGGGTTGCACCTACCTTGTTTCGTCATGCTTAGAAGAACTTTAGCATAGTATATATTGAAAATTTGCAGTAAATAACATATACAATATTGATAGAACATATTTAACTTAGGTGGGTGCCGCAGTTCAGTCGGCGGAAAGATGCGAAAATGAAGGCGATAGTCACCGGGCGGTAGTGGCCAAAAGTTGATAGACATTTGTGCGCTCGAAATTGTAAGTCCCGACTTCAATGAAACCAAAATTAACAGACCCGAGGATAACGACGAGTGACATTTGAATCGTTCTACATGTGTCGGAAGGACGATAAAAAATGAAGAGCGGCAGTTCAAAGATTTTTTCCGTATCTTCGTCGGCGGCGGGCATTTATATATAGGATGATTGCGAAACAATATAAAAGCTTCTTTAAAATATATCTGATGCGAGGGTCGAAATGAAATTTTGCGGCACTCGCGACGAAATTGAATTTCATATGGATAGGCTGCACTTTGGGAAGTTGTATTTATCCGAACAAGGTTGTAATTTATCAAATCAGCACGATAAGGGGTCTTTCCAAACAAATATATTACCGAATGGTAACATTCACATCACACACAAACCCTTTGTTCGACTGCCTCTTGCCAATGGAATTTCCTTTTCCCCGAGCCAGAATTTGGCGCAAACAAACGTCAACCCCGTTTTCTCTTTTGTGCTGGCCAAATGCAGTGTCAGTGGGAATTTTCGAACAGCCTAACATATTTTGGGCCACCTCCACTACTACGGAACAGTAATTGTAGTATAGTTATAGCCATCAACATTAGAAATTGTTATAACCTGTACTACTAACATTCAGCAGTTAGAAATAATTGCACTGCAGCTTATTTTTGCATGTAACGTGTGAATGGTATGAAAGTTAGTAACTGCAACAAAAAGCATGCAAACACTTATTCACAGAAACGACAAATAGCAAATACATAACTATATTTTGACCAACCTAACGTAGTACAATTTTCATAGTATAAACTTATAAATCAGACTGTAGAACTTAAAAAAACATCAAGCTGATTGGTCTCCCATAGTATCCAAAATAATATATGTTGGTCCATCCGAAAAAAGGTGTGTATTTAATATATGTTTTATTCCCATTTATGAAAAAAAATACATTATTTTTATTTTCAGATTTAAGAAAAGCAAATGGAGAATTTAAAGTTTCAAATAAAACAAATGTTGCAAGGGTTTGACATTTTTTAATGTAGTAGTTTTTATAGAGCTCAACAGTTCATTAAAACCACTTTTATTTAATATCTCAAAAACCTAATTAGTTCTAACGCTATTCATTGCAATTACAACTATATATTCCAAACTCTGTTGAATGGATGCCCTTTGCCATCAAATGTGGTTTTATAAATACAGATTAGAAGCCGCGTAGCGTGGTTGGGAAGCCACTAGGGTTGCATCAAGCAAGTCCTCGGTTCGAATCCCTCTGGGGCCAAAATTTTTCAGCAGCCTTGGCGAGTAGAATCGGGCTCGGTGAGACCATTCACAGTTGGGCACTAAATTTACTGTACTCTACTCAGAACTACAGACCTAAGAAATAGAGTAACAAGGTGAACACATCACCATGAAACACACCTCACACAATGGTTGCTACGCAATCACAAAAGGTGCGCTCCAACTTTGTATCCCGAATCATTTGGTGAAGAGTCAGTCAAAGGCTACTCACAAAATCATTGAAACCGATCAGACAGTCAATTTTGATTGGCCGTTTCTGACAAATTGAACAATTTTCATTGGTTCGTTCATTATAGTGTTGAATAATCCTCTGCAATATATCTCATTTTAGAACAGAACGTCATCTCATTACAGGTAGCAAATGCAGAAATTTTCAAACGCTGTTAATTTGCATATAATTCTATAAGAATCCAGTTATTGTATGGTTCTCATTTTCCTTAAGTAATTGCACTTTTATAGAATTTTGTATAAAATAAGATTGTGTCTATACTTGAGCCGCAGAACAGATAGAGTGGAGCAGTCAACCCAAATAACATATTACAAAGGTCACTCGATAATATTTTAATTATAATTACTAAAAGGATCAGAGATGGCAACCCTTACAATTAGAACTAATTTCAATTAACACTAAATAACTTTCTGAGGTTATGCAAATATTAAGAGATCAAATTCGAGGTTATCAGGTTAGGTTTTCCGTCAGTTTTGACATAGACTGACGCAAAACCTAACCTGTTTACCTCGAATTTGACATAGACTTAGAGTTCCACCAGCACATTATTCATACGATTGAATTTCCACAGCCCGCTGACGATCAGTTTTTTTATCTCTTGATATTTGTATCATAACTTCAAAAAGTTATTTAATTTCAATTGAAATTAGTTTTAATTATAAGGGTCGCCATCTCTGATCCATTTAGCAATTATAATTAAAATAGTATCGAGTGACTTTTGTAATATGTTATTTGGGTTGCCTGCTCCACTCTATCTGTTCGGCGGCTCAAATAAAAGCAAATTCTGTAATTAGCAAAACAAGCGGACAAAATTAAGATTGCTAAAAAAATATAGTAAGAACAATTATTGACTTGAATATTAACTGAAAACAATTCGGGAATAGTAATGAAAGCTATAAATAATAGTTATTTATGCACCAAGAGAGTAAATTACGTGAGAATGTAGATAATGCCTGAGCCGCTCGAAGGGAGCCGAGAGCATTTCAGTAGAGCGATAGCGAAATTTACTCTAGACATACATAAAACAAATTTCAGTGCTCAAATCTACGTTTCTCAATGGTTACTTTCAAAAATATTATCTAATATTTATTTTTTCACTGATCTGCTGTCAGGGAAACAACTTTGTTTGTCATAAAATATAATAAATATACCAGGGAAGAGAGTGCCATTATATTCCTTGGGGGTGTAAAGATGTCTATTAAAAGTCACTTACGTAATAGTTATTTACTATACAAGTGGGATAAATGCATCATTAGTATACGAGTGTGTAAGCTGCAAACTAGTGCACTATAACTGGCCAAAAATGAGAAAACTGCATTATGAAAATGTCAGCTTTGTCATTTTCAAATAGCTATTTAAGTAACAAGGAATGTAAGGACTTATTAACATTTGAGGTAGGCAAGTACAAGCCAAGACGAAGTCGCGGCTTGTTACCTGTCGAAAATGTTAATAGGCGATACATTCCGAGTTATCTGATTATATTTTTCCCGTTGCTTATCGAATTTTCCTAGATTTTTGGTTTGTCACCTGTCACCAGGATTAGTTTTCGTGAGTCGTGTTACCTGTTAGTGTCACATAAACACTTGCAATTTATAAACAAAACGTCTAACTCTGCATCTTGCTTTGCTAATTTTATTATCCTAGGAACTTAATAATAAAATTAAGTTCCGTCGTCAAGAAAAAGCAGCAAACAAATATAATCACCGAATTACACGTTTTGTTATTAAGACTTACATGATCAGCAGCGGGAAAAATATTTTAGTAGGTACGCAGCAAATATCATTACGTCATTCATTTGACACTATATCCGATAGGTAATGATGCAGTTAAACCACTAGTGGTGTAATGGAAGATCATTACACCACTAGTGATGGAATGAGCTCCATTACCTAACGGAAATAGTGTCAAATGAATGACGTAATAAGTCCTTATCAAAGCAGTTGTAAATATACATAATTTTATTTCTAGTTGGGAAAAATTATAGCGATAGTACAGGTAGTTCATAAGGTGTCTATAAACTATAATTGTAATGCCGTTCAAAATCAGTTCCTTCAATATTTTTCTTAGTCCATGCATCAAAGTGTTCTATCAACTGGCTAGAAAATTCTTCCTTGTAGTTCCCCACCTTGCCAGATCTAATAAATGTGCCATCCTCCTTGAACAAGTTGAGCCTTCTTCTGGTTGCTATAAATTCTTGAGCGTTGACGGCCTTGTTATTTTTCATAGATTCAAGGCTTAAATGGTTGCATAACTGCTGCACTTGCTCACACGTCAGCTCTTTCCCAAAGAAGTTAGCTACATCCTTGATAACCGCTGCAAGGTCTTTTTTCATATCCTCGAATTTAAGGAAATGAAAATTCGGTGAGTTTTTATGCTCCCAGTAACCCAATACATGCTTCCAGAACGAACCGTATAATGCTGAAATTAATAAAATTGCTTTAAGGGCAAGAGGTCTTTGTCATCCTACCTTTGTCAGATAAGAATATTTTAGCAAAATCTTCAAGAGTACCGCTATACTTCCCAAACAGCCTATATTGGTAATAGCACGAAACACAGGCGTCTTTTGGATTTCTCATAACGTATATAATCTAAAAAGGAATTTCAGTTTCACTTTTGAGATGCCCGATTTGTTAGCTACCTTGGGCGATTTAGATCCGTTTTGAATCTGCTCTGGTAATAATGAAAATGGAAGATGTGTTTTTATGAACCTGGGGCTTTTCTGTTCTCTTATGTATTCTATGTTCGCATGTTTCGCTGTAGGGACGGTTCCCAGGTCTTCAGGATTACGTATGATAGAGATACTACAAAAGATTTTTAAACTATAAAATTCTTCATTTATGAACGGCTTCTAGTTTATAATTTACTCAAAAAATGGAAATCTAGAGACCAAATTCGTTTCTGCACCTTTAAAGTCCAGATCGTTTGCTATCAACCAGACCATTTCTTGAGTCCAAGTAGTTCCTAAAATGCTTTTTAGTAATTTGAAATGCATTTTTGTTATATCCTAGAATATTATTAACATTATGGTAACCGTCAAAAGAAAATAAATCAGTAAATTACAGTAATAGTACCGTAAAGAATTACTGTACTGTACTGGTACTACTAGTACAAAACAGTAATAACGAGATACACAGACGTTTTATAGCACATTAAGCTACTAAGTCGTGCAACTGTACCTTCCAACAAATTTCAGAGTTATTTCCAAAATTAGGCACCTCCTGGCACCGCTACTGGAAGGTTAGATTACAGTTAAAAATTGTGTAGTTGTCTTCCCTGACCCCAAATATGTATATTTAGACACCAAGTTTGTGATCCTAAGTTATTTAGAAGCCGCGATATTGATAATATACTTTTTTTGTATTCGCTCCCCAAACTGGTTACTTTGGAAACTGTCTAGGATCCTCAAAATGGCCATTTAGAGGCCTTGTACTTAAAGTCGTCATGGCAACATTTTAGCGGACTCAAACATTAGTTGCCATGACGACTTTAAGTACAAGGCCTGTAAATGACCATTTTGAGGATCCTAGACAGTTTCCAAAGTAACCAGTTTGGGGAGCGAAAAATACATTTTCGCACGGCCTCCTAATATAATGCCGCGTTAATGGTAATTGAAACTTCATATTACAATGTTTGGAGAGCTAATACAAAAAAACGTTGTATGCAACACGTCCTCAAATGGCTTTAGAGGACTCATCTTCATATTACGGACTCGGCTGCGCTTCGCTCCGCCTCGTCCGGAAACATTACGACTCGTCCCCTAAAGCCTTGCTTTGAGGACTAGTTACATAAAGTACTATTATTTAAAATCGGCATTAGAGTACCTCGAAATCCTCATTAAAATGCGAGAAATCGGCATTAAAGTAATCCATTGTTTTACGACTTTTTTGTAGGTGGCGAGGCGACAGATAAACGTCAACCGACGTTAACATAACCTACAAGTGTTGGCTGAAATGTTGTAATTTCACTATTTCTGGATTTCAAATAAAACATAATGCACTCCTCGGCACTGAAGTTCCTTTTTATCCCTCATGTGGTTTATTTGCCTTGGCCCTACGGGGCTCGGCAATTAAATCCACATTCGTGATAAAAAACTAAACTTCAGTGCTTTGGTATACAAACTACTAATATTCAAAAAGGCCGCTATAAAATTCAAGATGGCCGACGAAGGAATTGGTACAAATACCGCAAAGTGTAACTTTCTAATTAATAAATTTTACGGCAAATTCAGATGAGGGGATACAATTATTATTCCGTTTTGTATGCCAGTGTACGAAAAAATATTGTACGAAACTCGTATGAAACATGAAAGTGGCTTTTCCATACTCGTCTAGAAATTCCGGACTCGGCCTAACGGCTTCTCGGGAGACATCTCACTCGTACTGACAAGCTACACTTTCTATACTCGTAACGTAAATTACTATTGCCGGTCCCTGATGCCTTCGTTACTATGGAATGAAGTATGTGTTATTGTTTGGATAAGTCAAATAATAGATACTAATGTCATAATTGTTTTGAGTTTTTGAAAGTGAATTCGCAAGTTTGAAGGTATGGACTTGGATGTCGTAAAAAAAGATTGTACGATACACGACCGGAAAGTATTTTAACGACATAGCATAGAAGGCAGTCTGTAACTTCTTTTCGTCTTCATACGTTTAAATTGCTTATTTAATGTTACCAAATCGTACAATTCTAGAAAGACTATTCATTTTAATGCAGGAACCAATCCAAATAATCAATAACGATAGAGCAGAGCTAGAAATTTGTATAGGATGAGTGGTAGGGAGGAGAGACTGGAAAAAAATGAGAAATGCAAGTGTGTTGCCCATCCGAGAAAACAGGTTTAAGGTGGGCGAGAGGGAGGGTGCCACGATTCCATGAGTTACATCACTGATATACAGAAAATACGTGTAAAATAACGGTTTACGGGGATGATGTTCATGACCTATTAAAATTTTAAGTTCTGAGTTGATTTCTTTTTGTTGGAGAGATTATGAGATTGTGCGACGGTTATGCTCTCATCTTCGTAGATTAACATTACTACTTTATACTTCAATTCTCATGAAAAGCGAAATTATTGTATTTTATAGCCAGTTTTGATCATGAGAGTTTTTCTTCATAAAGGAATGACGCTGCTCTGTGAAGATAGGGGCAAAAGCGCCACTCTAATTATTTATCCAACAAAAAAAATCTGTAAAAGGTTTTACCCAGAGCTTCCTTCGTCGACATTGCGACAGTAAATAATTTTAAAAATCAAATTAAGTTAGGAGTAAAAATATCTTCACGGTTCTAATACATTAAATACATTTTCAAATAAAAAAATGTAGCCCGCTGGGCAGATTTGAACTCCGCCGCATCTGCGAAGCAGATCGTAACCACATCGATTTTTTCGTCAGCGCTATCGAGACATTGGAACGAATGCGGCGCACGCCTCTCTTGAATAGAAAGGCTTATTGTTGAAACGTTTCGACTCTTTTGTGACGTTATCCTGTATCTGTTGAGTCCTATTTTCGGCAAGTGTAAAGCCTGACCTATCTGAAAATGATTACTTTCTTCTATTTCAAAATTAGCGCAAAAATATAAGTTTTTTGAAGGTGCTCAATTTGTATATATTTGTCTGTACTTGTACCGATTTTATTCCAGGAATATATATAATGTGTAGAGCGCGGATTCTAGGGCAATTGCCTAATTGCCATTTTTTAGGCCCATGTACGGGACTACGACAGAAATTTGTTTCACACAAAGAGAAATTTTTTAATGCATATGTATTAAAGCCTAAATGCCTAAAATGTGAAATAAACGCCTAAGCAACGGTTTATACTGCCTAAAATAGGCTTTGGTTGTTTTTCGAATTTTAGTGGTTCAGAAACCTTATCTACTTTCATGAAAGTGCTTTTTGTTTGAGCGATGTGATTTCTTTTTATCTCAAAAGCCCTGTCCAAGCATGAAGAATTTTTGAAACAAAGTCAATGAACGTGAGGTTTTAAGTATTTCTTTGTTGGAATGCGTTTATGAATGGTTTTGAGCGAATCTACAAGAGTTTCTACATGACCACAACGCTCGAGCGAAGTTTTTGAACACACCCTGCCGATGCCGTTATTTGTCAACAATCCCGATCGGGATTCATCTTGTCTGTGAAACAGTTCGCCTGTAAAATGAAGATGTTAATAATTTAATTAGCAGTGCAGCTTGCAATAACTTAAGAATGTACTTTCTAAAAATCCTGGATATAAGAGTGTACACAATTTAAGAAATTATTGAGCGGCGAAGAAGCAGAAATAGAAAATGTTGATATAAACTGGAGCATGTACATTTTGTACAAATACGCACCTATTACATCTTGCGATGTAGTGTGTTCATTTTCGATGCTGCAAATGTGTTTACTGAGAAGTAAAGTGGCAAATGCTCGGTATTTTAATATTGTATTTATATTATCATCAACTACCATATACATATTATATATTATCAAATTATCATTATTTTATTAGTTAGCATGACTAAGTAAGACATTATTTTTCCACCATTACTTTTTGCTTATTCCATAGCATCTATTATTTGTTATTTGAATGTTTAAGCTTTACAATTAATAAAAATTAATACCTACAACCTACAAACATTTTTAGCCATCGTTTGAAGTTCAAAAAATCAAAAAGTATTCTTTGCCTAATTTAGGGCATGCAGCCTAAATTGCTTACTTTAGCTTTAGTGCCTAAACCTGCATATTTGTGGCCTGAATGAGGAGCCTATTTAACTTTTTTAACTGCCTAAAATCCGCGCCCTAATAATGTGTATGCAAAATATCATCTCCGAAAAAAAACTGCCATGAAATAAAAACTGGGTATAAATTACAGTACTTTCGCTTTTAAATAAGAAATAAAATATGTATCAGTAATGTTAATCAAAAAGATGGAGCATGACCGCCCATAAACTCAAAATTTTCAATATTAAGGTCATGACGGCATCCTCGTGAAGCGTTATTTTACACGTATTTTCTCTATCTCGCTTGTGTAAACCATGGAATCATAGCCCCCCCCCCCCCTTCCCTTAAAGCAGTAGAAAAAGGATGCTAAAGGTGGTAGATACATTAGCAGCTATAATTTATCTACGGCGGCAGTAATAATCACCCGCAATAATTTTGACAAATAACAACCCGAAAGTGCGTTGCCTAGAAAAAACCCGAGGGGCAGCCGATATTTTTTTTTAAATGGAGGGATATGATTTGTCAAAACCATAAGGATTGATCGCTGTCGGCGGTGAATGCGGGAAGATAAGTTTTTAAATAAATAAATAATTTTTGTCGAAGCGAGAAGTCATTCTTCTGAAAAATTAATTTGACACTTCATTATTTACTTGTAATAGGATACTCCTGAATTTTAATTAGGTAGTTTCCATTTTGATTGAAAATCACTCTAGGGTCGTTTTCACTTTAAGTGTGATCTGATTTGTCAAATTGATACACGTGATCGAAAAGAATCCAATTGGATTGGTGTACAATATAAGGAAGGACTTATCTTGTAAATAAAGCATATAAGAAATTTTTAAAATGGTTGCCGCTTTGTCTAAAATTGATTAGGAAATCCAAAAATCCTTTAAAAATTCAACCATCTAATATTATTAAGATATGACCACCCTGAGTATTTTACTGCAACCTTCAAAACTACTAAAATGTTACGATCATTAAAAGTGATTTTTTTTAAAGTTCATAAATTATTACATACGGAAAAACCCTTCAAAATGTAATAGAAAGCTCTAGTAAGCCATAGATATTCTCTTACGAGACACCCTTTGTACAGCAGATTCGACACATACCTGATCTAGGATATGATGCCACGATTACATCGCTTTCTCGTATTTCAAAATTTGCGATGGTTTCTGAAAGTTTTAAATACGTTTTAGGTAACCAAACATCTTGAGCGACTTCAACTAAATTCGGCATATGTTCTTGTGCAATCCGATCTACTTCGTCCTTCTCCATAGTTACGTCGTTCTTTCGGTTCTCCATGCTGAGAGCAAATCACATATCACTATTTTTTTAACAAGAAATTTGACTAGGTCAAAAGTTACAACAGTCCAGATATAATATAAAAGAACAATAGTAATCTATTTTTATAATAGGCTACATGTTAGCGGTCTTCGGTATTTTAAAGTAATTGCAGCATTACATCTTCAAACTGTTGTAGATTTACAACTGGAAAATTAAAATTTAAAAGTATTTACCTTTCTTCGCTAACTATTGTGACAATAGTTAAAAGTACCTGAAGGTTTTATTTAATTTCACAAGTTGCTTCTTTATTCCCAATGCAGCTCCACTGATACACTAACGCGATCAGGGTAATAAGGAGCAATATATATACTGCTTTTATAGCTTCGTCAATTGTTTCTTCCGTTTTTTTTTGTTCCTAGAATTTATATATAATACTAGACATTATACATATCACAGAAGGACTCCGGGAAACCTTGAATTAGTAGTTAATTGCTATAGAAATAGGGATACCATATTTACCAGAAACTTATTTTGTCAGTGATGTATCAGTACCTGTTAAAAACCCCTTTTTTGTTCATTAGTGGTTATCACGCAGTTAATTACTATGAAAATTGTGATAACGCTTTTGCTAGAACATTATATAGAAGTTTATATATACTACACGCTATACTTATACATATCACAGAAGACCTTCAAGAGGCCTTCAATTAGCAGTTCATTGCGATAAAAGTAGCACCTTTATCAGGAGATTATAGTGGCAGTGATGTATTAGTACCTATTTGAAAAACTATGTGTTTTGTTCATTAATAGTTTATCATGCAGTTAATTACTATGAAAATTGTGACAACACCTTTGCTAGAATATTCTATCGATAGTGGGCTGTCACGGCCTACTTAAAAAGCTCGAGTAAGTTTTCCATTAAATTGCAATTTAAGCATATATCAGTATTAAGCTCAAGAAATGGCACATAAGATCACAAAAATGCAATATGACGACACAGCAGGGCGTATAATACTAGCCCAACTTGTAAACGAGTTTCGCGAAAATTATGTTTTGGTGGGTGAAGAAAAAACTAGTTTGCCTGGAGATTATGTAAAATATGCAGAATCTTTAGATAATATGCAGATACGAGACAGTGACATTATAGTTGTTTCATATCCAAAATCAGGTACTTTATCAGATATTCAATATTATAATTTAGAAATATTTAGACTCGCAAAAAACCAAAGGATGTTTTTAAACTTTTAGGCACAACGTGGACACAAGAAATGGCCTGGATGATTGTAAATAACCTCGACTTTGAAGGTGCTAAGGTTAAACTAGCTATGCGTGCCCCTTTTCTAGAGTAATAAATTTTATATTAATTTAAAAAATAGTTTTTACTTACAACTTGTTTTTGATTTAATTATACGTCAACGGTTTCGGTCTACAACATAAACCAATTATTGCTATATCAAAAAATAAAGCTAAGAGAAGGACATTAGTTTGAAAGTCAGCTATTTAACGCCTTCACAATTGCCTTCTTGTTTTAAATGAGAAAACTACATTTAAATTGTGAAAACGATACTCAACACCTACGTACAATCTCATGTTCTAGGTTTTGCATGATGAGTAACTGGGAAAAACTGACAAAACATTAAACACAAGAACTCCAGATCATATCAAAAATTCTATATCCTTTGTCGAACAACAGAAGGATCCAAGACACATGAAACTCATTTACCGTTTCATTTATTACCTCAACAAATTAGAAATGGTGACAAGTCACCTAAGGTAGTAATTAATTTTTAAAGTAAAGTATGTTGGTTTCTAATCGAACTTTCTAGATAATCTATGTTGTAAGAAATCCCAAAGACGTTTGTATTTCCTTTTACCACCACTGCAGATTATTACAGAATTTTAATGCAAGCTTGGATGAGTTTGCTAAAATATTTTTGTCAGACAAAGGTAATTATTGTTGTTGCAGGAATATATTATACATATATGACTTTTATCTTGCCTGGAAATGTATCTAATGTTTTTTTATAACAGCCTTCTATGGTAGTTATTGGAAACATTTATTAAGTTATTTGAAAGAAAGAGGCCGTTCAACATACTCATAATCAAGTATGAAGACATGAAGGAAGACTTGCCGTCAATCATACGAAAAGTTGCAATTTTCTGAACGAAGTGGTAACGGAAGGAACAAGTGCGAGTCCTAGCCGATCACTTAAGCTTTGACTCGATGAAAAACAACAAGTCTGTAAATTTCCAGGAATTAGTAGACACAAAAAGGAAACTGAACTTGAGCAGTGGCGAAGGATCATTTATACGAAGAGGTGCTTCAGGCAGATATAAGGAAGAAATGAGCACAGAACTAAATGAAAAATTCAACGAGTGGATTAAGACTAACATTAATGGAACCGAATACGAGAAAGAGTTTATTATTCTGAATGAAATCGTCCAATTGACAGATGACCTTTATGCGCCATATTTCGTAAAATAATTTATAAATAATAATGAATAATTTCGCTGTATTAGTGTTAAAATGTTAGAATGCTTTCCATTTATACGATAACAAGTATAAATATATTTATTAAAAGTCGTTATTAATTATTTAAAAAGCTAAAGTACTAATATCGGTCTTGTCAACGATGCTGAAGGAAGACAATTTATCATCATTATGATATGATTTTCTTTTATGAACAGGCCGAAGTAAGACCTGGGTCGAACTTTGCTTTACGACATATACCTAGTGAAGCAGGATTTCAAGACCTAGGTTTCGACGGTATTCGTACAGCGTACAGCAGCCTACGGCATTGTATGGAGAGGGGAGTTTTG
Organism: Agriotes lineatus; assembly: GCA_940337035.1. Classification (NCBI taxonomy): domain Eukaryota; kingdom Metazoa; phylum Arthropoda; class Insecta; order Coleoptera; family Elateridae; genus Agriotes; species Agriotes lineatus. The sequence goes on along the minus strand of OW679196.1, from coordinate 78,069,051 downwards.
CACAAATTGCTACAATTGTTATTCCATGTAAAACATTGCCACGGTTCTTAAACATGGCTGAAACTGTAACAAACTTCCAAGTAACCTTGGGGCAAATATTGAGTAATAGAAGGCAATTGAGGAATAATATGTCATTCCTCAAACTATCTGTAAAAGGTTTGTATACACAAATTATATGGCTTCGTCATAGTGGTAAATCGCTGTAGGAAACTGAGAGAATCTCATAAGACCATCTCTCAACATTTTAGAATTGCTACAAAAAAATAGAGACTTACCCCAACCCAAACAGACCGAGTGTTGATGTTTCCATCTAACTAGTAAATGTGCCAATAGTCAACTAAATGTATACATCTAGGGAAACCCTTTTACACACAATTCGACCCAAGGTGTTATAGGAGAAAACGGTACTTGACACAGAAAAAATAGCCCGTAGCAATAATTGCTGCAGATAGCTTTCAATCTAGACGAGAGCGGTTTGTTTGCTAAAAAATAGGGGTAAGTCGAGAATTAATCATGATCAGGGCGTCACGAACTCTTAAACTCAAAAGCACGAATACGCCGTTCTATACTTCGAGCTTAAAGGAAAACTACGTTTTTCATATTGAAGAAACATCAATGACTCACAAAAGAAGGTTCAATGATCTGTTGATTTACTTCCTTCTCAGCTATTAATTCTCTATCAAGCTACGTTTTGGCACGTCTACCTTAGAACAAAAAACCAATTAATATAAAATACTATATTGAACACACCAAGTTACACAAAATTCTAGTGCAATAATCTTAAGACTAATGTAACTAATTATTGCTGTACGTAACGTCAGAAGAATAGAAACTATGTAAAGATTGAGTTAAAATATCCAAAGTACAGCCATGAAGACGTTCAAATTCATTGAAGGGGCTCTAAATTGTAAATACAATAGTACCCAACTTTAGATAGTATCACTTCCGACATAATCAGAAATATAAGCATGCAAGCACTTTAAAGAGGTCGATAACTTGTCGACACAAAACACAAATTTTACACAGTATGAAAACGTTACTCAAATACACATTACTATAGCAAAAACGCAGAATTCGTTACTATACCTCAAGCCATATAGGGTAGGCTGTAGCGTTCAGTAGTCCACTTAGCAGATGTACGATACACATAGAAAAATTGAGGAGAAGGCGCCATTGCTAGGTCAGCGAGGGATGATCATTCACATGTAACGAGAACATGCACTTGGGAGAAGACGCAACAAGAAGCGGTTCGTGGTGTCGGAGACAGCCGGTTTGATGGAAAAAACGCGTCGGGTGATATCTTATTCTATATAATATCGATTTTTGGAGGAAATGATGGTAGGATACATAAAGACATATTTTGGGTTACCCTGCGTACCTTCACGGTAATCCAAAATATGTCTTTATGCTCATACCAACTGAATAAATCCGAACTAAATCGAGTGCCCCACCTTCAATAATTACATCAGCGTTACCACCTGGGGCAATATAAAAAATAAAATAGCTTAACACGAATTTCGATAATTCATCAAGCTACCTCTCCCGTCAGCTTGAGGAGTCGCCGGAGATGCTACATGCCCGCTGGAATGTTAAAACCGTACTGAAGATCGAAAATTAAATTTGCAGCTAAACGACTTTAGTAATCCCCTCTCGCGGGGTGTAACGCCTAAGAAATTTTTTCGATATCCGTTATCAGCGGTATGACGGGCGCCATTCATCCATTAGCATTGCGTAAATACGCGCCCAGTTCTAGGATTTGAACCTACCTTGTTTCGTGGTGCCTGAAATAACTTAATTAACTTCAAAATATGTGGAACTGCACTACCCTTTACAAAACTCTATTAAGATAACATTAATGAAAATAGGTACTTTTAAACGACCGACTAAGGTGGCCAAAAGAATTCCTATGAATTCTGCCTGCTTTTGGTGGAGTTACTCAACTACTTACACCCGAAAGGGTAGAAAGACATTAGGATTAAGTAAGTAAGTAAGTACTCAACTACCAACGAGGATACATCCCAAAACTTATTTCAGAACCAACATATTTATACCATGAACAAAATTGGCGTTATTTTACGATTGAAGAACGTTAGTCCAGTATATATTCAAAATTTGGGGTAAATAGCACGTGCAATATCGATAAAACATATTTAACTTAGGTGGGTGGAGCAGTTCAGTGTGAAAATGAAGGCGATAGTCACCGGGCGGTAAGCGCCAAAAGTTGATAGAAATTTGTCAGCTTGAAATTGTAAGTCGCGGCTTCAATGAAACTAAAATTAACAAGTCCAAGGATAACGACGAGTGAAATTTGTGTCGTTCTATATACTATATGACGAGAGACCTTTAAGGACTGCGACGGAGGGACGATAAAAAATGAACAGCGGCAGTTCAAAGTTTTTTCCGGATCTTCGTCAGGATGATTGCGAAACGATGAAAAGCGGGACGATATAAAAGCTTATGTAGAAATATCTAATGCTTCTTCTTTTTCATATCCCATTTATGCCTTACGGCGTTGGGTTATCCTGACTTCTTGGATGGATTTAATGTGCATCAAAAATCAACCGCAAATCTATTTTTCTTAATGGTTAATTCGAGAAATATTATCTAATATTTATTTTCTCACTGATTTGTTGTCGGGGAAACAAGTTTGAATGTCATAAACTATAACATACCAGGGAATAAATAAGTGCCATTTTATCCCTTTGGGGAGTAAATAATTCTGTTATGTATTAAAAGTCAGTTACATAATAGTTATTTACTATACAAGTGGGATAAGTGCATCATTAATATACGTGTGTGCAAATTACAAACGAGTACGTAGCACGAGTTACATAAGCACACTATTTCCGTTAGGTAATAAAGCAATTACACCACCAGTGGTGTAATGGAAGTCATTACACCACTAATGATGTAATTAGCCTCATTACCTAATGGAAATAGTGTAAAATGAATAACGCAATAAGTCCCTATCCAAGTAGTTGTAGGTAAACATAATTTTATTTCTGTTTGGGGGAGAATATAAGTATAGTATAGGTAGTTCATAGAGTCTCTATAAACTGTACTTGTAATGCTGTTCAAAATCAGTTCCTTCAATATTTTTCTTAGTCCATGCATCGAAGTGTTCTATCAACTGGCTAGAAAATTCATCCTTGTAGTTCCCCATCTTGCCAGATCTAATAAAAGTGCCATCCCCCTTGACCATGTTGAGCCTTCTTCTGGTTGCTATAAGTTCTTCGCGGTTGACGGCCTTGTTATTTTTCATAGATTCAAAGCTTAAATGGTCGCATAACTGCTGCACTTGCTCACACGTTAGGTCTTTCCCAAAGAAGTTAGCTACATCCTTGATAACTGCTGCATGATCTTTTTTCATATCCTCGAATTTAACAATATGAAAATTCGGTGAGTTTTTATGCTCCCAGTATCCCAATACATGCTTCCAGAACGAACCGTATAATGCTGAAATTAATAAAATTGCTTTAAGGTAAAGAGGACTTGGCCATCTTACTTTTGTCAGATAAGAACAGTTTAGCAAAGTCTTCAAGAGTTCCGCTCCACCGCCTAAACAGCTTATTTTGGTAATAGTACGAAACACAGGCGTCTTTTGGATTCCTCATAACGTATATAATCTAAAAAGGAATTTCAGTTTTACTTTTGAGATGCCCGATTTGTTAGCTACCTTGGGCGATTTAGATCCGTTTCGAATCTGATCTGGTAATAATGAAAATGGAAGATGTGTTTTTATAAACCTGGGGCTCTTCTGTTCTCTTATGTATTCTATGTTTGCAGGTTTCAGTGTAAGGAGCTTTTCGAGGTCTTCAGGATCAACTATGGCACAGATTCTACAAAAGATTTTTAAACTATAACATTCTTCATTTATCAACGACTCTTAGCTTATAATTTACTCAAAAAATGGAAATCTGTCCCCCAATTCCGTTTCTGCACCTTTAAAGTCCAGATCGTTTGCTATCAACCACACCATTTCTTGAGTCCATGTAGTTCCTAAAATGCTTTTTAATAGCTTTAAATACATTTTTGTTATATCTTACAATATTATTAATATTATGGTAATCAAGGCGTTTATGGAAAACATCTTTACGGTACTGGTACCTTAAAGAATTACTTTACGGTACTGGTACTATTAAACAGCAATAGCCAAATACACAGAGATGTTATACCACATGTATTAAACTACTAAGTCGTGCAGCTGTTCCTTCCATCAAATTTCAAAGTTATTTTCGGCAAAATTAGGTACCGCTACTGGAAGGTTAAATTACTTTATTATTGTATTAGCTTGTAAAATTGTCTACCGATTTAACAAATCTGTAGGCAGCTCTTACTGTAAGTGTGTTTACTGGACTCAAAGGCGAACCCTGGAAATTGCCTAATCGTCCTGTAAGGTCTCGTTTTCAGTACCGAAGTAAAATTCGAAATTCACAAATTGAAACAGTTCAAAGCTCCAGGACATGGTTTAATAACGAGCAAAATTCTGAAAATGTTGCCAAAGAAAGCTATGGTCCTAATCACCACAATATTGAATCGCATTCTGAGTATTGCCTACTGTCCCATCCTTTGGAAGTATGCCCACATCCTAATGATACAAAAACCTGGTAAGCCACCTGAACAGAAAACATCCTACAGACCGATTAGTTTGCTTCCCATATTAAGTAAGGTATTAGAAAAGTTACTACTAAAAAGAATGAGAGAAGACGTAGAACTGTCGACTGTAATCCCCCGACATCAATTTGGATTTCGCGAAAATCACTCAACTATCCATCAAACAAATAGAATTGTAAATACTATTGCTAAAAGCTTGGAAGAGAAGAAATACTGCACGACAACGTTCCTCGATGTATCTCAAGCTTTTGATAGTGTATGGTATGCAGGACTGCTGTACAAGCTAAAACAATTACTCCCAAGCCCATATTACTTAATCCTGCGATCTTACCTATCCGACCGCTACTACTCAGTGAAACACATGAACATACTTTCCGAGTATTATTCCATCAACTCCGGTGTCCCCGGTGTCAACGAATGGTTAAATCGATGGCGAATAAACATCCACAAAAGCAAATCTAGGCAAGTTACTTTCACCACCAAAACTACTACATGTCCGCCAGTTAATATCGATGGTGCCCCCATTCCTGTGAAGAAAGAAGTGAAATATTTGGGACTTCACCTAGACCAGAGATTAACATGGAGAAAACACTTACAGACAAAAAGACAGCAATTAAACATTAAATTTAGGCAGATGTATTGGCTGCTCGGTAGAAGATCATCATTATCAACTGACAACAAACTGCTGCTGTACAAAACCATATTAAAACCAATATGGACATACGGCATTCAGCTATGGGGATGCGCCAAGAAATCCAATATCAGCATTATCCAGAGGTGTCAATCAAAGGTCATACGCTCAATAATCAACGCACCCTGGTATGTTACCAAACCATCCACGAAGACCTGGGAGTACCTTTCGTGGAGGACGAAATCCACCGATTTGCTGTCAACTATCAAGCAAGCAGCCACGGACACCCGAATGACCTAGTGGGCCACCTCTCAAACGAAGAAATTCCAAGAAAACTACAGAGAACCTGGCCAACCAATTTATTGTTGCAATAAAACATACTCTCCACGATTAAAATACATAAAATAGTACACTAAGCTGTAATATATATAGGAGTAATATCAATGGATGGTTATCTCCTTCAATATCTTGAACTCTAACAACCCATTTGCTTAATACTCATCCAGAGTAGATGTAAATTTGAATCGATGACAATAAAAAAAAAGTACTTGTTACTGCAGTAAGGCAGGCAGGAGTGTATAATTACATGATGTTGGTAATTAGGTTATTCGAAAATAACGGCAGGTTTTCAACGTCACAGTAGTCCAGTCATTTGGTGGTTTTGCGTGGAAAGTTTGCCGAAAAGTCGTTCTCCAAGATAGCGAAGCTATGGGCAAAAAATATATAAAAATATCAAAACTCCGAGAAGACTCTGTCAGTCGCACCAAAGGACTGGACTGCAACCTTTCAGGTCAGCTTAAGACAGGAAATGTTTATAACATTAAGATTCAATTCTCGTGCTCTTTTTCCTACAGTTAAGTGCGTGTTTAATTTTACTTGTCGTTATCAACAGAAGCAGACGTCCTTCACCCTCTTAATCTGTAAGATTCATATCTCCATTTCTATTTTTTTCGAGCCAACACCATACTCTACAGGGTGAGTGAACATTCACTCCCCAGTCCTAGTATATGTGTTCTACAATTAAAAATAAGACAAAACTGAGGAATATTAAAATTCCAAAGCGAAGCCGTTTTCAACTAAAATTCAAAAATACATATATTATTTTAAAGTTTTGTTTAATCTCAATAAATTTAAATACAAAAGATACTCATTTACAACAACGTGCAACAATGTTCTTTCAACACGATGGAGCGCCTGCACATGCTACATTACAAGTGCGAGAAATTTTGAATCGCCGTTTTCCTAATAAATGGATTGGGCGGAGTGAACCAATAGCGTGGCCACCCCGGTCTCCCGACTTAACTCCAATAGATGTTTGATTGTGGGGATACATAAAAAAATGTTTATTTTACTGTGCCTTTCGTAGTGGATGACCTTATTTCCCTAATAACAGAAGTAAATGATGATCATTTTAATTCTGTTGTCATAGGTTACATAAGTGTATTAACAAAAATGGTAACATATTTGAGCGTTTCTTAAGGAAGTAAATGTGTTGCTGATGTTTATTTCTACCCAGATAGTTTATTTTTTTCTCTTGCATTTGAATTTATTGAGATTAAAAGAAACTTAAAAAATTTTTAATTTCAAATTTATTTGAAAACGGCTGCCCTTTTGGAATTTCAGTATTCTTCATTTTTGTCTTATTTTTAATTTAAGAACAGATACCCGAGAGCTGGGGAGTAAATATTGACTCACCCTGTATATTCAGAAACAGCCTCATCTATCGTTCACGTTACATTGCTTTATTGGAGAGACGTCTTAATAGCTGGGTTCGTATAATAGTAATTATTAAAGTGAGAATACAATTCATTAATCAATTGACCCTTTTTAACCAATTGGAAGCATAAAAACCCTTGGATACATGTGTACCACAGCGGTGATACAAAACAAAATTCGTTTCACCTTATTGTGGTCCGTTCCTATGCAAAAGTGTGGTTAGCAGATTAGGTTTTGCGTCAGTTTGTGTCAAAACTGGTTAGAAGGTTAAGTTTTGCGTCAGTTTTGACACAAACTGACGCAAAACCTAACCTGCTAAAGTCGAATTTGACGTAGACTTACAGTGCCACCAACATAATTCATTGTATTCTCTCACTAAATACGACTAGCGGTATGATTAGTAATCGGTGATATTTCTCATTGAAACCGAAGGAGTAAATTCAACTCGTCCTTCGGACTCGTTGAATTTGCACCTCGGTTTGAATTCGAAAATATCACCGATGATAATCATACCACTTGTGGTATTATGGCTGAGAATACAAATCATTAATCACGTGACGCTTTTTAAACCATTTAGAAGCATAAAAACCCTTGGATACATGTGTACCACAGCGGTGATACAAAACAAAAATTCGTATCACCTTATTGTAATCTGTTGCTACGCAAAAGTGTGAAAATGTTGGTTACCCTGCTGTCAATTTTAATTCTATGTCAAATTTGACATAGACTTAAAATTGACCGCAGGGTAACCAACATTAACAGTTTTTCAATTCATTGTATTCTGTCACTAAATACAACTCGCGGTATGATTAGTAATCGGTGATAATCATGCCACTTGTGGTATTATGGTTGAGAATATAATTCATGTATCACTTGAGGTTATTTCAACCAATGAGGTGCATGCAAATGCCTAGTTACACATTATCACAGCGGCAGTAATTTATTTTCGTAATTGTTTTTACGAGTGATCATAAATGGTTGTGTCAAAACTGACGGAAAACCTAACCTGCTAACCTCGAATTTGACATAGGCTAAAAATTGACAGCAGGGTAACCAAAATTGACAGTGCCAAACTAGAAAAAAAATTTGATATTTTGCATTTCATTCAATATATTCTCTTTCCAAATACAATTCGTGTAATGATTAATGATCGATGATTTTTTACTCGCTAAAAGAGAAACAGCAAATTTAACTCGTGCTGGAAAAATATCATCGATAATAATCATTCCACTCGTTATATTACAACTGATAATAGGATTCACATATAATTTCTTTATATTTTAATATAACAGGATTCAAATTCTTATTAGAATATGGCACAGGTAGTCTTCTGGCACATATTCGTCGCACCAACAAATGGACGCTTTTCTACGTTTACGTGTTCAAAAGTAAATTCAGAGTGTCTTCAATAATTATAAAATTATCAAATATCTACTATACAGTGATAACACCACACTTTTTGTTTAAAAAATCAGTCAGTCCTACTTATTGCAACAATTGGAATTTATTTCAACAATTGAAATGCTAATGGTTCGAACACGGAGCAGGGATAGCTTAAAATGGCTGTAGAATTAATTATTGGTTGATAATTGTGTCTTTTTGTAAAATCATTTGCAATAAAAATTACTAGAATTATTAATAAATGTTTGCATGCCCCCTCTTTTCGACATATTTAAGCCAGCCCGTCTGGCTCAGATTTGCGACAGCTGTGAGCCGTGCAACACGTCTGCAGTAAAGAGTACAAATTTCATGTAATATTACGCTAATAAACGATCTCCTTGCTTCAATTACTGTATTAATAACCATACAGTTCACTGAAGATACAAGAATAGAGCAAAGAAAATTTCAACATTCTGTATTATTGATTCGAGGTAGGCACGATTATCTATTTAATTGATAAATATACTTTATTTACAAATTTCTATAAATTTAATAACTTGGAAATAGCGTGATTACATTTAAAAATGTGGAATTGCAATTAAAATAATAAAAAAAACAGTAATGTTTAGTATTTAGATTTTTTGTTAAAAAATCAGATATTTGTAGCAATTCATGCACCTAACACCCTTTTATAATTTTATTTTAAATTTAAAGGCTTCTATGAACCTGGAAGCTTTGCTTTAGAGATGTACATCATACAACCCTTGAATAGAGCAAGCTATAATCGATGTTTGCCTATAACAATAGTAAATTACGTTACAAGGCCGGAAAAGAGCCGAGTCTGGAATTTCTAAACGAGTAATTTAATAATATTTTACGGTCGTGTGTCGTGCAATGTTTTATACAACATGTTCATTGAAAAAGCCCATAATGTTGGTGGCACTGTAAGTCTGTCAAATTCGATGTTAGCAGGTTAGGTTTTGCGTCAGACGGAAAACCTAACCTGATAACCTCGAATTTGACATAGACTTACAGTCACCAACTTAGTATTCAGCAGTTGCCTAGCAACACTTTCCGGCCTTGTGATGTAATGTTTCACTTTCCGGACTCAAATTAATGACGTAAAGTCGTATTTTTCGGACAGTATGAAATAAAACAATTATTCACGATATAAAAACGAAATTAGGCCACCTGGGTGGTTGAGTGAATAAGCACGCCGGCCATAGCCGAGAATTCTGCTCGGAGTTGCAACGAAACTGAACTCATTACTTAAGTGAGCCTTAAGTTAGACTAAGGTTTGTTTGAATGCGGGGAGCGTAATGCAAGTCACATGCGACCTATGACCTCCATTGCATTTCACGCGCGGTATGGCATGGCCATTGACACAGAAAGGTGCTAGATACTAAAAATAATAAATGAATTATGAATGCAGTAAAACTCTAGAGTTGGTAATTGTGATAGCACTGACCCTTAATTTCTTAATAGCATTTTTGGGTCTAGTACATATAGGATTTTTAAATTTTCCTATCAATTCCCCGTTAAAAAGGTCCTCTTCTTGAACGTGGCAGGGATGCACCTTTTGGAAAATACTTTTAGTTTTATAGAAAAAATCGTGCAGTTTCAATTATGCACTTGAGCCTTACGCTTATGCTTGTTAGAATTCTCCAAGTTTAATCATCTCAACATGCACACAAGGCTATAATAATATGTGTTAATATAATAACTCATGTACATTAAAGCCAATCAAACTGCGTCTCCCCATCACGCAGGATTGTCACCGATCGGGTTTATTTCTTTCAACGCCGTTTGACGACATAGCACAGAAGGCAGTCTGCAACTTCTTTTCGTCTTCATGTGTTTAAATTGCTTATTTAATGATACCAAATGGTACAATTCTAGAACGACTATTTATTCATTTTCATGCAAGAACCAATGTAAATAATCAATAAAGATGGAGCAGAGCGAGAAATTTGTATAGGATGAGTGGTACGAAGGGGAGACTGGAAAAGAATAAGAAATGTAGGTATGTTGCCCATCTTAGAAGATAGGCTTAAGTGGGAGGGAGAGGGGAGAACGATTCTATTAGTTACATCAGTGAGACACAGAAAATACCTGTAAAATAACACTTTACGGGAATGATGTTCGTGACCTTAATATTAAAAGTTTTTAGTTGCTTTTTTTATGGAGAAACTATGAGATTGTGCGACGCTTATGGCCCCATCTTCGTAGATTAACATTACTACTCTATACTTCAATTCTCATCCAAAAGCGAAATCATTGTATTTTATAGCCAGTTTTGATTTCATGAGAGTTTTTCTTCATAAAAGAGTAACGCTGCTCTGTGAAGATAAGGGCATAACCGCCAAACTAAGAATCTATCCATAAAAAACTCCCAATTAAAAATTTTCCATACGGGGGTCAACATCGTCATCCCCGTAAAGTGTTATTTCATGCGTGTAAATTAACACTTTCCTAGAATGACGTTTCTGACCCCTATATAGAAAATTTTAAGTTGGATTATTGTTGTTGCCAATCACAATTCGTTAAAAACCCCTAACCACACAAATATTTAACAATCGTTAAATACGCACTTCGACAGCAAAGCTGTCATTTACAATAGCCTCCAAGGCTATTGTCAAATATTTGTGTGGTTGGGGGTTGTGATCCGATTCAACAGGCTCCAGCAGTGTTTTATTCGAAATATGATGAGTTTGTAAGGCGGTTATGCAACTATTTTCATAGACGAGCGCTACTTTTTATGAAGAAAAACTGCCATGAAATCAAAACTAGCTATAAAATACAGAACTTTTGCTTTTAAATGAGAATTAAAATATGAAGCAGTAATGTTAACTTCAGAAGATGACCGCCTCATAAACTCATAATCTATTAAACATGTCAACTCAAAATTTTCAGTATTAAGGTTATGAACGGCATCCTCGGAAAGCGTTATTTTACACGTATTTTCCCTATCTCGCTGGTGTAAACCATGGAATCATAGCCCTCCTCCCCTTAAAGAGGTAGAAAAAGAAAGCTAACGGTATATATTATCAGCTATAATTTACCAAGGGCAGTGATAATCACCCGCAATAATTTTGACAAATAATAACTCGAAAGTATGTTGCCTAGAAATAACCCGAGGCGCAGCCGGGTCGTTTCCATTTGAAGTGTGATCTGATTTGTCCAATCGACATACGTGATCCAAAATAATCCAATTGGAGTGGTGTACAATATATGAAATAACTGATCTTGTAAATAATGCAGGATTGAACATTTTGATAAGGTAGGATTGCCGCTTTGTCTCAAATTGATTTAGGAAATCCTAAAAACCTATAAAAATTCAACCAACAAATATTATTAAGATATTAAAAGTGGATAATGTTCATAAATTATCACATACGGAAAAACCCTACAAGACATCTTTTGTAAAGCAGATTCTACACATACCTGATCTAGGATATGATGCGACGATTACATCGCTTTCTCGTATTTCAAAATTTGCGATGGATTCTGAAAATTTTAAATACGTTTCCGGTAACCAAACATCTTGAGCTACTTCAACGTAATTCGGTTTATGTTCTTGTATAATCCGATCTATTTCTTTGTTCTCTGTAGTTAGGTCGTTCTTATGGTTCTCCATGCTGAGAGAAAACAAGATAGGTATTACTATTTTTTCAACAAGAAATTTGACTAGATCAAAAGTTGCAACATTTCAAATATAAATAATATAAAAAAACAGTAGTAGTAGTATAATAGGCTACATGTTAGCCTTCTTCGATATTTGAAAGTATTTGTAGCATTATATCTTCAAATTGTTGTAGCTTTACAACTAGGAATTTAAAATTTAAAAGTATTTACCTTTCTTCTACCAACTGTTGTGATAATAGTTAGAAGTACTACTGCCCTGAACAGTTAATTCAATTTCAGAAGTTTCTTGTTTATTTCCAATTCAGCTCCTTTGATACACGAACTCGATCAGCGTAATAATCAGCGTAACAATAGATATACTGCTTTTATAGCTTCTTCAATTAAAACTTACTGTTTTTGTTCCTAGATATTTATATATACTAGACACTACAGGTACATATCACCGAAGACCTCCTGGAGACATTTAATTAGGAATTAATTGCTATAAAAATAACAATGGCACCTATATCAGCAGATTATTGTGTCAGTGATGTATCATTACTTATTTGAAAAACTATGTTTGTTTGTTCATTAGTAGTTATCATGCAGTTAATTATTTTGAAAATTGGAATAACACCTTTGCTAGAACATTATATAGAAGTTTATATATACTAGACACTATACATATCACAGAAGACCTTTACGTAGCAGTTAATTGTTATAAAAATAGCGATAGCACCTTTATCAGGAGATTGTTTTGGCAGCGATGTATTAGTACCTATTTGTTCATTAGTAATCGTGCAGTTAATTACTATGAAAATTGGGACAACAACTTTGATAGAACATTATATCGATAGAGCGATATCACTGCTTACTTAAAAACCTCCAGTAAGTTTTCCTTTAAATTGCAATTTAAGCATATATCAGTATTAAGTTCAAGACATGGCACATGATATCACAACGGCAGGGCTTGTAATACTAGCCCAACTTTTAAACGAGTTTCGCGAAAATTATGTTTTGGAGGGTGAGGAAACTAGTTTGTCTGGAGATTATGTAAAATATGCAGACTCTTTAGATAATATGCAGGTACGATATAGTGACATTATAGTTGTTTCATATCCAAAATTAGGTACTTAATCAGATATACACTATTATAATTTAGAAATGTTAGGACTCGCAACAAACCAAAGGGTGCTTTTATGCTTTTAGGCACAACATGGACACAAGAAACGGCCTGGATGAGTGTAAATGATCTCGACTTTGAAGGCGCTAATGTTAAGCTAGATGTACGTGCCCCATTTCTAAAGTAAGAAGTTTTATATTATCTTAAAAAATGGTTTTTACTTAAATCTTTTGGTTTATTTAATTACACGTCAACAATTTTGGTTTACAAAATAGACTAATGATTGCTATATCAAAAAATTAAAGCTAAGAGAAGGACATTAGATTGAAAAACTACATTTAAAGTGTGAAACACTATGCTAAACACATACGAACAATCTTCTGTTCTAAATTGTGCATAATGAGTAACTGGGAAAAACTTACAAAACGTTAAACACAAGAACTCCAGATTATATAAAAAAATGTATATCCTTTGTCGAACAACAGAAGGAATACTCATTTACCGTTTTATTTGTTAGCTCAAGAAATTAGAAATGGTGACAAGGCACCTAAGGTGAAGTAAAGTAATGCTAGTGTCATCACTGCCGATTATTAGAGAATTTTAAATCAAGCTTGGAGGAGTTTATTAAAATAGTTTGTCCGACAAAGGTAATTTTTTGTGCAGGAATATATTATATTGTGACAAACCTTTACTTATTATACTTTAACTTACTTTATTTTATATTTATTATTTGTAATATAATATTTTTAAGTAAATACATTTGAGCGACCACACACATATCAGTTTGAATTTTATGACAATATTTCCTCTCTATCCGGCTAATTAAAAATATATTTTTTTAATTAAGCTACTTTAATAAAGATATGTTGCTGTTTCTATATTTCATATTGTTTTAACTTATTAAAAACTTTTGCTCCGGTTACCTATTGCAACTCTATGTGCAGGGTTGAATTTCTACACTGTTGAAACGTTACCATTGTATGACAAATTCTCGATTCGAACGAGTGACAGATAACTCCAAAATATTTAATCCCAAACACACAGAAAATGGCATAATTTGACAACAAAATAACCAACATTCAATCAGTTCAACCCAGGTAAATTATAACAATGCTTTTACAATAATCAAGTAGTTTGGATAACTTGGAATTTGTGTTACAAGTGCAAAAAGGCGCCAACTCGCATTTTTTTGTTCTCCAAGGAACGCCGATCTTGTTTTCGGCTTCTAGAAAGGACGCCAAGCTCGTATTTGCTTCCAGGCAAGCTTCCTGCTGCTGTTTCTTGACTCTGGACTCCGAACAAGGCTTCTTCTAGCTGCTGAACTTTGCTGTCTGCTTCCCGCGGTTCCATATTTTGTAGAATCTCGGTTCCAACAGTAAACTCGCACAGGCTACGCTCCATGTCCAATTTACTCTGAAAATGTACTTCGGGACGCCAATTTGACTACAGCTGGCACCCACACACAGGTATAAAATAAAACGCACAACTGGGCACAACATATTTATTTTTATCAATAAATTAATATCAAAATCGAGAAGCCAACCAACACACAGCTTTCCACACCTTTGCACTAAAGCGACTACATTATTGTGTCCTGACTTTACTCAATTAATCTGTCAGTCATCATAAAATTACCTACATTTCCCATATTGAGTACAAAATTCAATATAAGCAATAAATTGCTAATTATTAATAGAATAGGCCATTTGGATAAACTTCCAACTGAACAGGCCGAGTTAAGACCTGGTCGAACTTGCATAGATCAAGTACTCAGCTTTACGATATATACCTACTGAAGCAGGATTTCGAGACTTAGATTTTGACAGTATTCGTACAGCATATAGCAGCCTACATTGTATGAAAGTTTTGCACAAACTGCTGCAATTGTTATTCCATGTAAAACACTGACACGTATTTTAAACATGGCCGGAACTGTGACTGAAACTTCCAAATATCCTTGGGATCGAGGATTCCGCCGTTAGTGGTAAATCGTTGGAGGATACTGAGATAATTCTATGAGATCATATCTCAACATTTTAGAATTGCTACAAAAAATAGAGACTTACACCAAACCCAAACAGTACCGACTTTTGATGTTTCCATCTAACTAGTAAATGTCCCAATAGTCACCTAAAAGTATACGTCCATCGAAACCCTGTTACACACAATTCGACCCGAGTTGTCATAGGAGAAAATGGCACTTGAAACAGGAAAAAGTAACCCGTAACAATAATTTGCTCCAGATAGCTTTCAATCTAGATGAGAGCGGTTTGTTTGCTAAAAATAGGTGTAGGTCGAGAATTACTGATTACGCCAGTTTATAATTCGAGGTAAAGAGAAAATCCAACTCTAGGTTTTATGACGTTTTTAATATTGAAGAAACATGATGAAATGGAATCTGTTGACCTTGTCGTCAGCTATTGATTCTCTATGAAGCTACCTTACAACAACAAAAAATTAATATAAAATACTATATTGATCACAAAAAGTTGCACAAAATTCTAGTGCAATAATCTTAAGACTAATTTAAACTAATTATTTCTATACGTAACGTCAGGAGAATACAAACTATGTAAAGAATGACTTCGAATATCCAAACTACAGCCAAGAAGACGTTCAAATTTCTTGAAGGGGCTTTAAATTGCAAATATATTAGTACCCAACTTTAGACAGTATCACTTCAGACATAATTCGAAATATAAGCATGCAAGCACTTCAAAGAGGACGATAACTGGTCAACAAAAAACAACTTTTACACAGCATAATAAGGTTACTCCAATACAAACACATAAAACAATTGAGGAGAAGGCGTCATTGCTAGGTCAGCAAGAGATAATCATTAATAAGTGACGAGAAGATGCACCTGGCCGAAGAAGCAACAAGAAGCGGTTGGCTGCGTCGGAGGAAGCCAGTTAGATGGAAAGAATTCGACGGGGGATCTCTTATCCAATAGAATAAACATATTTTTAGGGAAACGATGGTAGGTCTAAGGTGAGCACAGTAACCCAAAATATTTCTTTATGCACAGTTCAACTAAATAAATCCGAACTAAATCGAGTGCTCCACAGTCACGAATCACAACAGCGTTATCACCTGGGGCATATTTATCTCGAAAGCTTTAGCAGAATTTCGATAATTCACCAAGTTACCTCTCACGGCAGCTTGAGGAATCGTGAGAGATGCTACCTGCTCGCTGGAATGGTAAACCCATACTGAAGATCGAAACTTAAATTTGCAGCTCAACGACTTTAGTAATCTCCTCTCGCGGGTTGTAACGCCTAAGAAAAATTTTCGATATTCGTTATCAACGGTCCGGCGAGCGCCGTCCATCCATTATCATTGCGTTTTCATTTCCGCATGAATGAACAGACTCTGACCAAAATGTTCGAGAACTAAACGGCGTTGACAAATGGCGTTAAAAATTAAAATTAACCTAACAAAATATTTGGGAGTCAATATGTTCTTAACATATCAGCGATACCTAAAAATAACTCTGCTAGGGTCTGCACTAGAAACAATATAGTTAGAAGCGTTGTGGAACATCATGGAAATCAACCCTTCGTTGTCCTGCTCTAGGGTTCGTTTAAAACTCGGCTAAATATTGTGTGCTTTGCTGAACATCCATCGGACCAGAAAGATCGAGATACAGTACAATACAGCTATGCGTACTATACCGGGCTATATAAAATCTATTGTTGTTGAATTTCTGGTTTACAACCTTCAGCCACATTCTTTCAGCAGAGCTAAGGGGGCTCTTATTTGTGCGTACAAGGAGATAATTGCTATCAAGATTTTCCAATTCACGAATTATTCATCTAGGCAGCAATATGGAGCCGATTAAGTTTAAGTGTCCATTAATTAAAGCTGCTGAAGAACTACGACTTCGGCCGACGCGGTGGCTGTAGCACCTCAAGTAACTTTACATAATTTCATGCTGTGTGCCTTTCAACTTTGCACTTAGACACCACATTTTCATACGCGCAAATTAATGTCATTTAGATAAAGTGATCGATCCATTATACCTTTTAAAATACTAATTAATAGTTTGATTTCTTTTGTCCTTTTGAATATGCACACTTCAGGTTAGTTAACTTTAGTAATATAGAAATTATGTCATTTAAGTTTTTTTACGTTTGGCGATTTGTGATAACTATCGTTCATACTCTTTTTTTTATTATAAAGAACGGGTGTACCAAGAATCGGTTTTTGTCATGAATTTGGAGAGACAGGCTATTTCTTAATTCACAATGACCAAATGCCATATTGCAGTAGCTGCTTTTTTCCTTTCTTTACCAATTCTTTATGCCAGCGGCGTTGAGTTGCTCGTTCATTTTTAGTACTGCTGTGCTAAGTTTTTCCTCTCGCCAATGACATTTTCTTTATTGTTTTCGCCATGTTTCCCTAGACCTTTATACATATATTCTTCCGTCTAGCCTTGTTTGCAATATCCTTCTTGAGTCTCTTCTGTTTTCTATTCTCTGAACGTGTCCTAGCCAGGTGAATTGCTTTCTCTCTACTATTTCCACGAATGGTTCTATTTGTAATGATTCTCTATTCACTAATATTCTGATTTTGTCACGTTCCATTCTTCCGACCATTGTTCTCAAATACTTAATTTCCCCCGCTGTAACTTTCCCCTTTACCTTCTCCTGCATGATCCAGCTTTCCAATGCAAATATTAGGGGAGACACTTAAATACTCTTAGAAACGACTGAATTTGTGGTGCTACATAGTTCTTTTTATTGATAATGATGTTACTTAAAACATAGTAGATCTGGCTTGCTTTGTTTGTTCTGTAAAGTATTTCCTGCTGTAGGGTACCGCCCTTATTTACTACTACGCAAAGGTATTCAAAGTTATCGCTCCACTTAAGTTCTTTTCCATGACACAATATTTGCTTGTTGTGTGTGTTCCTCTTTTCGTTATTTCCATTAGCTTGGCCTTACTTGCATTAATTGTCATTCACCGCCTTGCTACTGTGCTGTGCCGTTAATTAACTGTCATTTTTATGTTGCATCTGGCAATAGCACTTTATGTATTAATTGCCTCTAAATTCCAATACCGTATTCTTAGGTTGAACCTAGCATCTCTACCTTCATATATAATTTGATTCATAGCTAAGCTGAATAGTAATGGATTCAACGCATCTTTCTGTTTTATGCCATTTGCCATCTCAAAAGTCTGTGATTTTTTCCATTTATCCTTACTCTACCTTTGATTCTTTTATATGGACATTTAATAAATTTCTTGTTGTAATTTGTTTGTTACTTCTATTTGCGATGTTGCTTTCCATATGCTTTCTCGTTGTACTTTGTCGATTGCTGGTTCAATTTCTATGGATAACAAGTAAAGAGTCGTTCCTCTATCTAATCATTTTTCTATGCTCATTTGCATCTTGTGGTTGCCCTTTGGGTTCGAACGCTGCTTTTTCTTCGGACATGCTGTGTTCCATTTTTTGTAGTAACCTTTTTGCAAAAATGCTAGATTACATTTACATTGTAACTGGAAAGAGACATATCGTCCGGTAGTTATTACAGTCTTTTGAGGTTCCCTTCTTGTATACAGGTACAATTATATTATTGTCCAGCTCTTCCCGTATTTTTTGGAGATCCCACGCCAGCTGGCACATTTTTTCTTCACTATTTTATTTTTTCTCCTCTATATTTCATAATTTCAGGCGTTATTAGATCTTTTCCTACTGCCTTTTCACGCTTTATCTGTTTTAATGCGACTTCTTCTATTTCAATATTTTTCTCTTCTTCGTTTCCGCTTATTACCCTGTTCCTTTTTCTTTTGAGACTCCTACTGTGACTGCCATATATTTTTGTTTATAATGTTCAGTAGCTGTTAGTTTTTGTAAATTAAGAAATTAAGTACCTCTCCAAATTCATAAAATATATTGTACAATATTTGAATGTATAAAAAGTATCCAACAACGTACAATTCCCTGAAAAGCATTCTTAATAAATTATATTATCTACATCTGTTCATGGTGAAGCTTGTAGTGGACTGTATGTTTTTTTTTAATTTGGACAATTGCAGGTTAAGCCTTAGGGGTGCAGGAATGTAAAAAGATGCAAACCAACGGTTTTGTGCAGTCTCACATAAGAAATGTAGCAGAAACTTAGTTCCGTTGGATTCGTTCGGCAGAGGTTCGTGAACACAGAAAGAGATTTCTAACTGCATTAGTTTATTGACTAGAAAATTCCTATAAATATACATAAAAATATGACTTAAATTACAAAAGTTGAGTACATTGTCCCAGTTCAACTTGCATATCTGCTTGCGTGTTACATTTCATAACAAACTGTAATGTTTATATCAGCAATTCAGCGTAATTGAAGTTTATTCACCTGGTCAGTTAAGAAGTGCTGACTGCTTGTCAAGCATTTATATGTGCAGCCGGTGGTTACAAAATACACTCACAAATAATTATAAAATTTCAAAATCATGTTTTGGTTCCTAAACAGCATCTGTCATCTCCAAGTCAGAACTTAAATGAATACTTTTTATGTTCACAAAATAATAGCAGATTCGATCATTACCATTTCACATAATCTGTTGCAATTATGAAAGGAATGTAACAGAAGCATTTCAGCTACTGGGAGTATCAAATTAATAGTATAATTTTGTTTAAGATTTGTAACATCTTTTAGTAATTCAAATTTCAGAACTAAGAATTATTTTTATGAATAATATTTAATTATAACTCGTAATCTTACTCTTATCCAAAATCAGCACCATCAATGTGTTCCTTACTCCACAAATATAAAGCTGAAATAATTTGCGCAGTCAGTTGTTCTTTATATCTTTTACTTTCCATCAAACTCCCTCTTCGCTGATAACAGCGTGGTTCTTCCTTAAAACTCAAGTGAACAGTAAACCTTTGATTTGATCTTCTCTCGGCTCTTCCTCTAAACCATATGCTACTAGGACAGACATATCTTCGCATTTAATAAAGAGAAAATTTGGAAAATGTTTTTGTTTTCAATAACCCATCACATGTTTCTAGTTCGATATATAAAATATTCATAAAATATGGTAAAGCCGTTGTTGAATGGAAATAATTAAAATTTCAGTTCCAAGTGTTTAAGTAAGCTTAAACTTCAATTTAGAAGGTTCCAAAGGACTCTTAAACTACTTATAAATTTTAATAACACACCTTAATTCTCAGCTAAAAATAGTGTATCATAGCTTTCAACAGCAGACTTCATTCTTTGCAGAAGTTGTGGAAAAAACAAAGCTCAGGCATCTTTTCTCGCGAAAATTTCAGGATTATTTAATTTTTAGGACTTATACCAGCAGCATTAATGTGTTGTCGTAAGAAATGTAAAATATTAAATGTTTACATACAAGTGACACTAAATGTCAAACACAACCCGGCTGAGCGTAACTCGTTCCTATGTATTAAAGCACAATAAATCCGGGCTCCATAGCTCAGTGGTAAGCACCCTGGCTACTGATCTAAAAGTCGCGAGTTCGATCCCAGATCCCGGTGAGGTTTTTAAAAAACTTAAAAATGCGGTTGATAACCTTTACAGAATGCCATCATTCGGAAGTGATGTAAAGCCGTGGGTCTCATGTTACTACGATGTGTATCATCTAAAAGATCCCTTGCTAGGGTTGGAACTTCTTAGTCTCGGCAAAATTCTAAGTAGGACTAAGGTACCTGGTACTCTGCATGTTTAGACCTTGTCCACGGGGTTAGCAAAAAGGGCCTATGAAGGCCAACTTGCTTGACTAAGTCTCCCCACAACTAACACTAACTAACTAACTAAAACACAATAAGCAGCTTCAGTTGATGTTATGCGTTTGGCAGTACTGAAGCGTATTAATTGTTGGTGACACTGTAAGTCTATGTCAAATTCGAGGTTAGCAGGTTAGGTTCTGCGTCAGTCTGTGTCAAAACTGATGCAAAACCTAATCTGCTAACTTCGAATTTGACATAGACTTACAGGGTCACCAGCAATACACTTCAGTATTGCCAAACGTAAAACTGATGGCCGTTGCCTTGCAGAAAAGTGTTGCTAATGAGAAAAGTAACACATTTCTTAAAATGATATTGAATGTAGAAATGCAGTACATTACCAAATGAAATGCAATAAAGTAAATTTAAAAAAATGCTGTTCAAGGTTTTCATAATAGGCTGACATATTGTCTAGAACCTGAAGGTGGCCGTTTCAAATATTTATCAATAAAGATGCTTTACGCATGTGTATCGTACAATATTTTATCTACGATGGAATCTAGGAAACACGGTAAATATAAAAAAAAGTAAATGTAAATTAGGATTACCAGCAACCGGTCGTAATTTTGCGTGATTTAAAAATTTTAAAACACGTTGCTACTGACAATGGGCTTAATAAAATATTTTAAACACGTTACTACTGACGCTGACGTGGTAAACTAATGCAAACATGTTATTAAACAGTCGTTTTACAAATTTAAAACTGCCAAATAAAAGGCAATTTTACACACTGTCGTAGATAAAGTAATTTATCATTCCTTACTTGTTCCTATTACCTGATTAGTAAATTGCACAAAAACCAATTTACTTTGCTTCAACCATCTTGAATGACATTTATAATCGACATTTCAACCATTTTTTGACATGTTTATGGTATAATTGGTTGCATAGCAAATTCTCGTGAGCATTACTGTATCAACATTCAAAGTAACTCGTAGATGTGTTAATATCATTTGAGACGCCTACATTCTGATGATACTAGGTTAACTAGTATGAACAACACTATACCTAATTATATGTTCTTTGACTATACTATAAAGTGTATTCCACTATATTTGAGTATGAGTAAAGATGACATATAAGCAACGTGTTTATTTAACAGTGATTGTCATCGTCAGCTTTGTTAGAAAAATGAATGTGCAAGAGCGTTGGCTTTTCCTTCTTGGCGAGAGTTAGACGCTAAGACCCCACGATTGGCCAATAGGTGAAGTCGGCATAAGGGTTTAGTGACCGTTGGAATTACAAGGTTTGAACTCTCATTTTCTGCATTTAAAGCAGGGACTCCACTACCGAGGTATCACCACTGCTTGTTACAGGCGAAAAACCGTTAAGAATAAGTAACAAGCCTACAGAGGTCAGGTAGTCTAGCGTGAGCACATGTTTCGAACTGAAACAGAAATGGGCACGCTCGCTATATGTAAGAAGATAATTGTACTTGGGTACTAGGAGAAAAAATTCTGGTTATTATTAGAGGAGTCACATGGTGTTTTGTATTTTAGTGATGTATTAGGAGATTCCAGCAGAGACACCTCCTCAGCGACGGGATCGAATTTCAAAAAATCCCTTCTTAGCACTACCTTACGTAACAGATTGAAACTTCCACCCAAATTTCAAGTTCCTACTACCAGTGGTTACGGCTCTGCGTTGATTAGCCAGGGTTGTGGCTTGCGTTTATATACAGTGTCTCTCAAAATGACGGCATAATATGGGAAAAAATTATTTTTGATTTTTCAAAAAAACTTTTTACGTCATTAATTTCTATTGTCTAAAAACCTATTTAGTTCCTATCATATATACTGAGTGATTTTTACTTGTTTAGAAAATGGAGTTTTTCGAAACTGTCAAAATCCAAAAAGTGCTTTTTTCGGAAGTTAAATAAAATTTCAATAACATTTTTTTTTGAGTGTTTTTTCTAGCTAACTGAACAATCACAAGGCCAGAAAACACCTATTTTTTAACTTTAGCTAAAAATTAATCTTCCATTTTCTAAATATTTTTCAAAATTTTACGTATCAAGACTTGATTTTAAAATTAAAATTTTTTAGGGTCCTTAGAGATTTATAATTCAAAAAGGTAATATGAAATGTTAATTATTTCTTTAGATTTTTTATTATTTACCGAAAAGTAGTATATTTGCATAAGTTTTACGTTTTTATGCAAGGTGCCTTGTAGGAGAAATATTTTTCAATGATGATTAATATACCGGGTGACAATGAGACTAGGGCCATGCTTATATCTTCTCTATTTATGAATTGATTTGGATAACATTTTATACCAAGATCCTAAACATAATTTCTGACTGGCCGATAGATATAGTCAAAATGGTTGACTTCCGGTTTTACCGGAACTTATACCAACTTTGAATTTTTAAATAAAACACCCTGTATATTTTATGTTTTTCTAAATCTACGAGTCAAACTACATATAATAGTCTTTCAAAATATCAGGTTTTTTAAACAAAAAAATTATGTTTTCAATTTTTATTTTATACCATAGAAGAAGGCTTTGACTTGGAAAAATCCATTTTAATTGACTCTAGCAACTCTTGATAATAGCTATTTTATCAATAAGCTCAATAGCAAACCTTTAATAGAAGAATATAATTTGCTAAACTCGTTTTTTAAGAAAAAGTAATTTTTTTTTAAATGGCACTTACTAAGAGCCATCTTGCCATTAGATAGAAAATATAATTACCAATGTAACGATATGCATGATGCAGTACTTTATCTTTATCTGAAACTGAAAATTAAGTAATTAATTATTTTTTAAATCTATTTAAAAAACCAAAGTTAGTGTCACTTCCGGCAAAACCGGAAGCTACACTAACTTTGGTTATTTAAATAGATGGCTCTAAATGTTTTATGTTTTTCGGAATCTACGACTCAAATTACATACGATAGTGTTGCCAAATTTGGTTAGGTATTATTAGTTATTACATAAAAATATTAAAAAATACCAATTAATTAATTAATTTTCAGTTTCAGATCAAGATAAAGTAGTGCATCATGCATATCGTTAGATTGCTAATTACATTTTCTATCTAATGGCAAGATGGCCCTTAATAGGTGCCATTAAAAAATGACTTTTTCGTAAAAAACAAGTTTAGCAAATTATATTTTTTTATTAAAGGTTTGTTATTGACCTTATTGATAAAATAGCTATTATTAGGAGTTGCTAGAGTCAATTAAAATAGATTTTTCCAAGTCAAGGCCTTCTATGGTAAAAAATAAAAATTGAAAACAATTTTTTTTTGTTTAAAAAACTGAAATTTGGAAAGACTATTATATGTAGTTTGATTCATAGATTCAGAAAAAAGTAAAATATACAGGGTGTTCTATTTATAAAATCAAAGTTGGTACCATTTCCGTAAAACCGGAAGTCAGCCATTTTGACTATGTCTATCGGCCAACCAAAAATTATGTCTAGTATCTTGGTATAAAATTTTATCCAAATGGATTCATAAATAAAGAAGATATAAGTATGGCTCTAGTCTCATGATCACCCGGCATATTTGAATGGCCTCTAGAAACACTAATCTACCCCTGTCATGAATTACTTCGACAAATACTCTTTTACAGTGGCATAAATAAAGAGATTTTTCTTTATTCTGTTTACATGCTCAAGTCAATTAGGAAGGCAGAATATGAGATGGCCATGGATTGTTTTACTGTCAAATCAAATCACCTAATTGCATATATTTTTACTTCTATATTGTTAGTAGGGTCTGGAAACGGGCAAAAACATTACGGCACCTTTAGAAGTGAATTTTAAACGACCACTTCCCCACCGCGTGGACGACGCTTGCGCACAGCTCACCATTCCGCACCAAGTGCGTAAAATAGTTGGTTGTCTGTCTCACCTACGCTGTGACCACCCCACTTACACGCGTTAGCAATATAGTACTATTAAATATATACCTAATTGTTTTCATGTTTGACCGTCGTTTTGAGTTTTTGGGTTAAGTTGAGTTTGTTACCTAGTTAATTTGAAATTTATTTAATTAAAATGAATTATTTAACAAAAGAAGACAAAATAGAAATTGTTATGATTGTTGGTGAGAACTATAAAACACAGACGGAAGCAGCAGCAATTTTTAATGAGCGTCATTTGCCAGTCAACCGTTAGCAAGATTTTACAAAAATTTAAAAGTGCGGGTAGTGTTAATAATAAGTTTAAAGTTCCTCCATAATCGTTGGATTAAAGTCGAAGAACTTCAGCTTCAGGTAATGCAGACTTATCGAAAATCCACAAACTCCTCTTCCAGAAATCGCAGCAGTATCCGATACAACGCCCAGAAGAATTTTGAAAGCAAATAAATTAAAGCCTTACAGGCCGAAATTTATCTACACATTGCAAGACCCAGATTTAGATAGTCGGCTGTAATTTAGTTTTTTGATTTAAGAACAAATAGAAAAGGTCGATCATTTTTTAATCATGTGCTTTTCAGCGACGAATCTGCATTTTCGTCAAATGGAACTGTTAGTTCTCAATATTGTCGCTGGTGGGCTGACGAAAATCCCAATTTGGTTCTAGAAGCACGGGACCAATACTCATTTAAAACAAATATATGGTATGGAATCTTTAATAATAAAATTGGGCCATTTTTTTCGAGAAAACCTTAATTCTGAGAAGTACCTGCATTTCCTCCAGAATGACCTGTTTAATGTAATAGAAGATATTCCACTATGTCTGCCCAGAAATATGCATTTTCAACCAGATGGTGCTCCAACGCACAGTACAGTTGAAGTTCGTAATTTTTTTGATTATCTCGTTTCCCATAGATGGATCGGAAGATTTTCGGATGATCCATGGCCTCCACGCTCTCCGAATCTAACCCCATGCGATTTCTTCTTATAGGGATAAGTACTTCAAAAATAAGGTCTACAAACACAGACCTTTCAGAGATATTAACCATCTTGAAAATACAATTAGAGAATTTGCTGCTCAAGTGTCACCTGTTATGTTGAGACATGTTTAAAGAGAAATGTATGAACAAAGCATACTGTGTTTTCAAAGGGAAGGAGGGCATGTTGAAATTTAAGTTTGTTTTGTTTTGACACTTTTATGTTTCTTCTTAAAAATTATGGAAACATATTTATTAGTTACAGAACAGAAGAAATTATTATTGTTATTTGTTGTATGTTAGTAATAATCTTATGCTTTGATCAAATATTATTTTTGACAGCTATAATAATTATTGTTTAATTAACCTGAAAGTTTCACAAAAGAGAACTTCTTTAACTATTTCAAAGCACTCTTTGAATATCTACTAAAAATAACAACAAACAATTACAATTATTAATCCAACATTTTTAAACAGAATAAAGAAAAATCTCTTCAATTTAGGCAAATGTAAAAGAGCATTTACAGGTTATTTGTGAAAGTAATTCAGTAACAAGTTTTAATTAGAGTTTCTAGAAGCCATTTAAATAGATATTAATCATGATTGAAAAATATTTCTCCTAAATAGCACCTTGCATAGAAAAACGTCAAAATTATGCAAACGTACTACTTTTAGCTACATAATAAAAAATCTAAAGAAGTAATTAACATTTTATATTATTTTTCCAGTTATAAGCTCTTGAACAAAATCGAAAAACCGGAAGTATGGTGTTTACTCTTGTAATTTTTCAATTTTTTTCAAAAACGGCTCTAACGATTTTTTTCAAATTTTACATTTTTATACATTTTTAATGTGTATTGATGGTGAGATAGGTGATTATCAAGTTGAATAACTCTAAAATGGGTTTCTTTTGTTTTTTCCTATTTTAAATAGAACGCCGGGTAATTTATTATATTTTTGAATTCAGCTTAATATTTTAGAGAATATTTGTGTTTTGAACTAACGCTCTATTTTGTGCGGTTTCTGTAGAATTTACAATTTTTGAAAATTTTGACAAATGCTTAAAAATTAAAAATAAACTTTTTGGCTAATTATAAGATCACTGTAAAAGGAAGTTGTGTACGTGTATCAGACCAGCTGTTTTACCAGGGAATAAAGCGTAATTTTATTCCTTGGAAGAGTAAAGAAATTTCTAATGTATTAATAGTATATTATTGTATGAGCGATTATGACAGCCATTATTCACGAAGATGACATTTGATCCAGAAGCCGAAGGCACCAATTACAATTTAAAAAACTTGTAAAATCAAAAACATTAATTTATTTAGGTTACGGAGTTACATATATGCAGTTTACAATGTGACTAGTAATTGATAACTGACATAAGAACTGGCTGAATATAGTGAGCACATGCTTATATAACATTTCTTATCACTAAAGATTCTACGAAGCTTGAAGCTCGTGGCTGGGAATTACGAGTACTTAGTAAGCACATACCTAACGTATTACCTAACATAATCCGCGTGGCGCAAGTCATCTGAGTGAATAATGGCCATAATCGCGAATGTAATACGATAGTTTATGTACTCTTATGCAATAGAAGTTTTGTATTCATATTTCCGAATTATGACATTTGTGACAGCTGTTAATTTCAAAAGTCATTTAATAATAAGAATAAATTTTGTGATTGGCTACAACCTATTGAATCACGAAAATATAATTTTCTGATTGGTTGCAACTTACAAACTATTGAATTATGAAAATAGAATTTTATGATTGGCTGCAAACCGTGTATTATGAATCATAATTCATGGCCATGAGGAGTAGATAAAAGTACATAATAGTTATTTATTATACAAGTGGCATAAGTGCATCATTGATATACGTGAGTGTAAGTTACAAACGAGTGCACAGTACGAGTTATGTAAGCACACAAGATGAATTATCACACATGTATTGCACAAAATCTACAACTCCCCAAAATTGAGAAATGTGCATTTTGGAAAATGTCAGATCTGTCATTTTCAAAAGTATTTTAGTAGGCAAATGTCATTATGTCATACATTTGACACTATTTCCGTTAGGTAATGGTGCAATGTAATGGTAATTTATTGCATCACTAGTGATGTAATTAGCTTCATTATCTAACGGAAATAGTTTCAAATGAATGACGTAATAAGTCCTTACCAAGGCAGTTATAAATATAGATAATTTTATTCCTAGTTGGGAAAATACATAGCGATAGTACAGGTAGTTCATAGAGTATCTATAAACTATAATTGTGATGCCGTTCAAAATCAGTTCCTTCAGTATTTTTCTTAGTCCATGCATCAAAGGCTTCTATCACTTGGCTAGAAAATTCCTCCTTGTAGTTCCCTACCTTGCCAGATCTAATAAATGTGCCATCCACCTTGATCAAGTTGAGCCTTCTTCTGGTTGCTATTAGTTCTTGGTGGTTGACTGCCTTGTTATTTTTCATAGATTCAAAGCTTAAATGGTCGCATAACTGCTGCACTTGCTCATACGTTAGCTCTTTCCCAAAGAAGTTAGCTACATCTTTGATAACCGCTGCAAGGTCTTTCCTCATATCCTCGAATTTAACGAAATGAAAATTCGGTGAGTTTTTATGCTCCCAGTAACCCAATACATGCTTCCAGAACGAACCGTATATTACTGAAATTAATAAAATTGCTTTAAGGGCAAAAGGGCTTTGCATCTTACCTTTGTCAGACAAGAACATTTTAGCAAAGTCTTCAACAGTACCGCCCCAATGCCTAAACAGCCTGTAATGGTGATAGTACGAAACACAGACGTCTTTTGGATTCCTAATAACGTATATAATCTAAAAAGGTATTTCAGTTTCACTTTTGAGATGACCGATTTGTTAGCTAGGTACCTTGGGAGATCTAGATCCGTTTCGAATCTGCTCTGGTAACAATGAAAATGGAAGATGTGTTTTTATAAACCTGGGGCTTTTCTGTTCACTTATGTATTCTACATTTGCACGTTTCATTGTTTGGACCTTTCCGAAGTCTTCAGGATCAACTATGGCACAGACTCTACAAAAGATTTTTAAAATACAGTATTCTTCATTTATGAACTGCTTCTAGTTTATAATTTACTCAAAAAATGGAAACCTATCCCCCATTTTCGTTTCTGCACCTTTAAAGTCCAGATCGTTTGCTATCAACCAGATCATTTCTTGAGTCCATGTCGTTCCTAAAATAATTTTGAGTAGTTTTAAATATTTTGTGGTTACACCCTGGATTATTATTAGTATTATGGTAACCAAGACGTCAACAGGAAGCACACCTTTAGGGTACTAGTTATTACCGCACAAACACAATACAAAGCCCCAGCTCTGTTACGATGGCGGTAACAGGAAAGGTTTTCTCCAGCTAAAGCCCAGCCGCGAGGGCAGGTTCTTTACGACCTTTGAGTTAGGGCTGTACTCCGGTACAAGAGGTTAAGATGGTAAATAATTGAAAGCGCCACCGCATTCAGGATGAATCAAGGTAAAATTAACAACAAATCAACAGAATTAGGCCCACTTTGAATGTGGAAGTAGTAGGCCCAACTTTCCACTTCTACCTTGGCACGACGACACAGCTTATTCGGACCTACTTTTGATGGCATCAACTTACACTCATCTAGATTCCCGTACAAAAAAAATACAAAAGAAACAGCATACAAATGCCAATGAAAAACGATAAACAATTAACTATAAACTCTATTGAAATAATACAATATGTAAAAGGTGATAAGATAATGAACATTACAATAATTATTTAATACGGTCGAAAATATACGAAAGGGCTAGTTAGGTTAACGACACAATTTTTACTCTAAACACGAATAACTAAACGACATGTTTACATTTACAAACAATAATAACGGTGAGTTTTACCACAAAACTACTTTACAGTATCAGAATTTAGCGACAATCACTTCAATAATAGTACAACAACAGTTACGTAAGCTTAAAACACCAAACAACATGTAAACAATAAAACTTAACGGAATTGTTCAACATCTTACGATTTAAATCAACAAAAGGGCACTATTTCCCTAAACCACACTTCGGCAAATCACTTCACTATTAATTTAACGGATAACAATTTACCTTGATAGGAACTTAGATGTGCTGACTTTTACGTTGTCCTCCTCAGCTGCAAGTCGCATAACATCCCCAAGGCGAGGGTTGACTTGAACGGGCCCCGGCAACAAGCAGATAGCGGTAAGGGATCGGGTCTTCGTTCTACTTAGTAGGTTTAGCACACGGTTGAGTATTCCCAAATATAATCTTATAACATAAAATCGGTGCTCTCTTTGTATGTTTGCGTGTATGTTTGCGTATTTGTTTGCGTGTATGTTTGCTTGTATGTTTGCATGAATGTTTGTTCGCTATTTCCTCCGAAGATACTGGCCCGATTACGTTGTATGATGGCTTAACATTTTTGTAATGTTTAGACTTAGATCGTAGGCCGGTTTTTATTTTCAAAAAAAGTGCGAAAAAGTTTTAATTTGATTAGATTGCGTCTATGGGCGTGGGCTGTGCTGCGGCAGTTGTTGCCTCGGGTGATTCACTATGTTCATATGGTATTACAGCAGCTGTTCATTCAACGAAGCAGACTTGGTCTGGTGGTAGAATGCCCGCCTACCACGCGGGCGGCCCGGGTTCGATTCCTTGCCGAAGCATACTTTTAAATTTATATTAATGAGTCTCTCTTAATTTAGCGAACCGAAGCGTAGTTCTGGTGACTCACTAGTCCACAATAAGTGTTATCGGAGTTGCTTAGCTCCAATCGGTACAGAATACTCGGTTAAACGTTCACCTCTAACCACTATGCACTAAGCTCGAATTGACGGCGACGAGGTAGTTTCACAACACAAGAATTTCGACATTACGTGATCTCGGCTAACCGAAGCCGACTCGCGGAAACAACGCTAGCACTCGAGATGGGTCGAAAGCCAGGAGCTGAATGAATCTTTGCGCTAATCTCTCTTAGGCCAAAATGAACTGGGCAACTGCCACTTACTGGTTGCTTCTTGTCTCGCTCAAGAAAATTCTAGAAGACACGAAAGCTGACTAAACACTTCTGCTTAAAGCTACGCAAAAGTTTAGAACAGTGATTCCCAAAGTGGTCGATATCGACCCCAAGGGGTCGATATCGATCTCTCAGGGGTCGATAAATTCAGTGCATAAAATTGGGGGGCCACGGCATTTGAAAATCGACCCCCAAACAGGCCGTTATTTAAATCTTTCAATATCAACTTATCGTATGTTAACTTAATGGTAAAGTATATAAGTACTAATTAACACTTCACAAAATTAATTTTATGTAGATTAAATTGTAACTAGCTAGGTTCGTTTCAACACACTGCTGGTACACGAGTTTGGACATGTACAGGACGAATGCACGTTGAAACAACTTTTTTGCACGCCCGAACTTGCTTTGTTCAATGCGATTGGAAAAGTGTCATTTAATTTACCCTCGTTTACAAATAGCATCGACTCCAAAAAATCAGATCTTAACAAATTATGGAAAACCAGTGATTGTCAAACGTGCTATAAGCAAGTAAAAGAACGAGTTACCGTGGGGGGTCTATGGTATCAACTATTTTTGGGAAAGGGGTCTTTGGCCCAAAAAAGTTTGGGAACCACTGGTTTAGAACGACGAAATCTGACTCAACACTTCTCACAAAACTCAAATTGTTCTAACATAGTACCTACCGGATAGAATTAATTTACGGTACTGGTACTATAAAACAGCAATAACCAGATACAGAGAGGTTTTATAGCACATATATTAAGCTACTAAGTCGTGCAACTGTACCTTCCAACAAATTTCAGAGTTATTGGCAAAATTAGGCACCTCCTGGCATCGCTACTGGAAGGTTAAGTTATCTTATTATTGTATTAGCTTGTAAATTTGTCTACCGATTTAACATATTTGTATGCTGCTCATAATCTGTGTTTACTGGATTTGAAGGTTTCCAGGATGAGCTTTGGCGAATCTTGGAAATTGCCTAACCGTCCTAAGGTCCTAAGGTCTGCCGTCGCAGGGTTACCTAGGACAAAGCACCAGACAAGCATCGCTGGGACAACCGTTGCCGCATTGCGATAACGCGATAACCATGAACTCGCACGCATCAAGTTTTCAATGTAAGCGAATTTTAATCTTGCAACTGCTTTAAAGAATTATAAATGTACGCTTTATGCTTAAATAAACTAACCGTAGCTCATTTTGAAGCATATAAAATTAATTTGTTATATAGAAAAATCAATACTTAGACATACGGCAACTAATAACAGAATTCGATTCATTAATTAACAGATTCTCAGGAGAATTGTTAAGAATAATCGCTTTCGTTATTAGATATTGCACCTTAAAATAAAGATATAAAAATCAACAGCCCCGTTTCGCAAGAAACAATAATATTACGACGTTAGAATTGGAATAAACATTATTTTTGTAAAATCTTTAATATGGATTTATTTAAGAATGTTGTGACTAACAATTTATGCCAGTCGACGAACTAGTAGAACAAATAGATAGGCTGAAAATAATTCAGCTAGACAAAACGTAGCAATGGCTAATCAACCCCAAGGTCAACCCCAGGTACAACATCAGCCATTACCAATTTTCCCACCTGCATTTCATCCTAGTCTTTTGAATAACATTGGAGAATATGACGGTAACCCTATAACTTTAGTTAAATGGATCAAACAAACAAAAATAATTGACCAGTTTTCATCACCGGATAATCGATAATACGTCAACCACCTTTTAATATCGACGGCACTATCAAGATTGACGGGAGCAGCAGAAGCAGTTACTTTAGGGCGAAATTAACCACTTGGAGAGAACTTAAGGATAAATTCAAACTCAGCTTCGGTGACAACCGTTCCGAAGGCGCATTATTGCAAGAATTGGCGGATTTTTACCAAAGAAGCGAAGATGACATCTTTACTTTCACATTTAATTATGAACGAAGCCAATTCTGAAGTTATTCGAATAAAAACCGAAATGTATAGAAGTTTAACAAGAAATAAGTTTTTGACTGATTTGAAGATAGATTTAAGCCGCTACATTAGATCAAGAAATCCTAAAACTATAGAGAAAGCATTAAACATTATTCTGGAAGAACGCGATATCGAAAATCGAAGAGCACCACTAGGA
Organism: Agriotes lineatus; assembly: GCA_940337035.1. Lineage (NCBI taxonomy): Eukaryota > Metazoa > Arthropoda > Insecta > Coleoptera > Elateridae > Agriotes > Agriotes lineatus. Next base: position 78,036,189 of record OW679196.1, on the reverse strand, counting down.
GCATTTCATAAACCTATACACAGAACGCCCATTCAAAAACCAAGTAACTTTTTTCACACAACGCATACAGCTACTCTCGAATGCTGCCTGTTTCACCAACCTGGCGATATTTACCATTACAACCACCAAATCTAAACCAACGCCACAACCTCAACATTACTCAAGGATGCCTACCCAGCGTTTACGAGCTGTAGCACCAGTGCAATTTTCAGGATTTCTACGACAACCAATTAATATACATACGAAACCGAATTCTCGCCAATCGAACGTATTTAAACCCACAGGAACAATACCAAAAGAAAAACCCACGCCAATGAAAACATCGACTATACAGAGAAGACCAACCAACATTCAAAATCGCTCTTATCGGAATCAACCGAATTACATCCGCCAATAAAATCAACCACGAAATATTATCTCAACGAAATTATTTCATACAGAAGAAAACGGATGTTTCCAACCTCAAGAAAACTTTGATTACTACCAAGTTGAAAATGACCAGGAAGAATATCAGGTATTCGAACTAGAAGATGAATATACACAGAAAATCGCAGAGGTTTACGATACCGTAAATTTACCAGTACCAGCCTCGAAGAATTAATACTACAATCACGACAACCCCACACATCCATATGTACAAATACCTGAAACGGACTATAAACTAATGATTGATACAGGAAGCTCAAGAACATCAATTAATCCTGAATTCATTTATCAACACTTTCTGAAGATGTTATTGAAAAGCCATTCGAAATTTTAACATAACATGGTAGGACCTATCACAATGAAGTTTCCAATATTCATATACTTTCGATGTTCAACGAAGGAACTCACGAAGTTTACCTTTATAATGTTTATGAAAATTACGTAGGACTTATTGGAAGCGATCTACTCAACGAAATTGGAGCAAACATCAATTATCGAAATCCGTGTATAGAAAATGATAACGCAAAATTCCTCTTCTTTTACCAAATAAATTAAATACGTCTATTTCTAAGAAAACGTTAAATCAAAATGTATTCACCCAGAGAGAAAATGTAATATCTGCAGTAAAAATCCCACCAGGAAGGGAAATGAAGATTAAACTGCCAACTATAGCCTCCAATGGCACTGAAATTTGTGAAAGGCAGGATTATGGACATTGTGTATCAATTCCAAATGCTGTTGTAAAAGTTCATAATAATTAATTTTACACCACTACAATAAATACATCGGAAATAGAAGGAAGCTTCGATATCACAAACTTGATGAATTTAGTAGATCTCGGTCCACATGAAACAGTTCCATTAAATTTTATAGCCACTGAGAATAAAAACAAAAATCCGCTATCAAATAAAACCTCAAAAATAATTTACGTGTAGACCACCTTAATGAGGAAGAACAAACCTTACTGACTGGAATTTGTTATGAATACAAGGACATGTTTCACCATCCCGATATACCATTGAGGTCCACTAATTTAATTCGACACCATTATTAGAATCAAAATCAACGATACAATTTTTATGAAAACATACAGGTATCCACAGGTTCACAGAAAAAGAAGTTCAAGAACAGATTGGAAAAATGTTAGAGCAGAAAATAATAGAACCTGGTGAAACCTTGTATAATTTCCCAATATAGATGGTTCCCAAAAAGATGAAAGCAAGTGGCCACCAAAAATGGCGAATAGTTGTCGATTATCAACGGCTAAATGATCAAATCATAGAAGACAGGCACCCTCTACCTAATATCGAGAATATCTTAGATAAACTGGGCACAGCGAATTATTTTACATCCCTCGACTTGGCAAGTGGATTCCACCAGATCGAGATTGAGCCAGAAGAGCTCTTCATCATTACAGGAACATATAGCCACATTGAAAAATGTATTCGACAGATTTAGAAAAGTAAACGTTGAGGTACAATTAGACAAAAGTGAATTTTTGAAGACAAATTTGGAATATTTAAGACATGTCATTACACCAGAAGGAATAAAACCTAACCCCAGAAAGGTCCGATGTATTAAAAACTTACCGATACCAAAAACAAATAAAGTTATTAAATCATTTTTTGAATTACTTGGATACTACAGGAAATTTATTAAGGACTTTTCTAAATTAACGAAATCGTTAACCGGGGTCTCAAGAAAAACAAGAAAATTGTACATAACCAGGAATTTATTGACGCCTTCGAAAAATCTAAAAACATCCTAATGAATGAATCACTTCTTACTCATCTCGATTTTAACCAACCGTTTGAGCTGACCACGGGCGCATCCAACGTTGCAATAGGTGCTATATTAAGCCAAAAGAATAAGCCCATTGCGTATGCTAGCCGTACTCTAAATGAAACTGAATAAAAATATTCTACTAGTGAGAAGGAACTCTTAGCAATTGTGTGGGCTACAAAGCATTTTCGCTCATACCTTTTCGGAACAAAATTCACACTATTTACTGACCTTAAGTTTGGTTACGGAACCTAAAAGAACCAAATAGCAAATTAACGAGATGGAGTTTAAAATTGGAAGAATTCGAAGGCAGTCTGTAACTTCTTTTCGTCTTCATGTGTTTAAATTGCTTATTTAATGTTACGAAATCGTAGAATTCTAGAACGACTATTTATTCATTTTAATGCAGGAACCTATCCAAATAATCAATAAAGAGCAGAGCCAAAATCTTGTATAGGATGAGTGGTACGAAGGGGCGGTTGGAAAAGGATGCGAAATGAAGGTGTGTTGCCCATCCTAGAAGACTGAATTACGGGGTTGGGTGAGGGGGGGGGGGAGTTACATCAGTGAGATACAGAAAATACGTGTAAAGTAACGCTTTAGGGGATGATGTTCATGACCTGCTTTTTTTTGTTGGCGAGATTATGAGATTGTTGGATGGTTATGCCCACATATCCGTAGATTAACATTACTTCTTTATACTTCAATTCTCATCCAAAAGCGAAATCATTGTATTTTATAGCAAGTTGTGATTTCATAAGTGTTTTCTTTCATAAAGGAGTAACGCTGCTCTGTGAATATAGGAGCATAACCGCCAAACTAACCATCTATCCAACAAAAAAAATCTCAATTACAATTTTTCCATAGGCGGTGTCAACCATGTCATTCCCGTAAAGTGTTATTTCATACGTGTAAATTAACACTTTACTCGAATTTTAAGTTGGATTTTTGTTGTTGCAAATATGATGATCATAATTCGTTAAAAACCCCTAATCACATAAATATTTAATAATCGTTTAATAAGCATTTCCACAGCTAAGCTGTCATTTGGAATAGCTTCCAAGGCAATTGTTAAATATTTGTGAAGTTTGGGGTTGTGATCAGATTCAAACCACAGACTCCAGCGCTGTTTTATTCAAAATATGATGAGTTTGTAGGGCGGTTATGACTTATTTTCACCGACGAGCGTTATTCCTTTATGAAGAAAAACTGTCATGAAATTAAAACTGGCTATAAAATACAATACATGTGCAACAGTAATGTTAATCTAAGAAGATGGGGGCGTGACGGCCCAATACACTCATAATCTATTAAAAATATCAACTCCAAATTTTCAATGTTAAGGTCATGAACGGTATCCTCGTAAGGCGTTATTTTACACGTATTTTCCCTATCTCGCTGGTGTAAACTATGAAACCATAGCCCCCCCCCCCCCTAAAAGCGGTAGAAAATGTAAGCTAAAGGTGGTAGACACATTATCAGCTATAATTTACCAAAGGAAGTAATAATCACTCGCAATAGTTTTGACAACTAACCCGAAAGTGCGTTGCCGAGGCGCAGCCGATGGTTTTTTTCTTAAAGGTGCTTGAGGGATATGGTATCTCAAAATCATAAGGATTTATCACTGGCCTCGGTGAATTCGGGAAGATACGTTTTTAATTAAATAAATAATTTTTTTCACTATCTCCTTTGCAGGTGATTCTTACACTGTCAAATTTGAGAAATGTAGAAAACATTTACAAAAATTGTTACGGTTTCCATGACAAAGTACTTACTTCCCTAGAGAAGTAGATTATTTAAATCTCACATTTATTATAACTGACAAGATGCCATGTCTGCCATTTGGTTAACATGAAGAAAACCATTATCGCTCGTACTGTATTCCATTTTTAATCAGAATACAATCACAAAACGGCACTCGCGATAGTATTCACGATTTTTTTCCAAACAATTTTTACAGTGCGTTTATAACTGTCAAGCAAAACGTCACAGTACTATAGCAACGCCCCAAACTCCCGAAATAGACTACTATAATTTAGATAATGGAATAGTTTTAAGCTATTGCTCTTTATTTTTCATATAATGAAATATTGGTAGGTAGTGAATAAAATTATGAACTTTACACAGGATGTAGAACGATTTGCACTATCTCGCACCTTGCTAACCTCGTTCGCTCCGCTCACTCAAGCATCAAACAGTCCTCGGTAGTGTAAATCTTACCTATATCATTTGCAAAGCAATATACTATTTCTGACAAATTAATTTGACAGTTCATTATCTACTTGTTATAGGATACTATTGAATTTTAATTAGGTAGTTTCTATGGTGACTGGCGATCACCCAAGGGTCGTTTCCACTTCAAGTGTGATCTGATTTGTCAAATTGACACACATGAAAATAATCCAATTGTATTGGTCTACAGTATATGTAAGAACTTATTACTTCGACACGAAATTCTCTCATATCCAAAACCACTCTGAGTCAAATATTTCTAAAATTCGTGGCAACCGACTAATGAACCCACTATACCAAATCTCTGTCTGTGACGACCCCAGCCCACTAGATCCCCCCCTCGTATTGGGGGGTGCATAAACGTGCTGTGCGGTATATGTATTCTTGTATGTGTACACGATTCCGGTCTCCAGCAACCTTCCTGAAGTCTTGGCTCGTTGTCATGCGATAGGTCCTCCGAAAATGAAAGCAACATCAACTTTTGAGGTATGGTCGTAGGCAAAAAAATGTTTTTTTTTTTTTTATAAATAACTGGTTCATAACATTTCATTGTATTAGCGAAACGGAGTGATGCTAAGTGTCGAACTATAATGGAATCTTTACTATGGTTACCGCATTGTTTAAAATTGATTAGGAAATCCACAAATTCTATATGAATTCAACCAACAAATATTATTAAGATATGAAAAGTGGACCAACTACTGCCACAGTTACCACCCTGAGTATTTTACTGCAACCTTCAAAACTACTAAACTGCTACGTTTCATTAGCAGTGATTTTTTCAAAATTTTACCAATTATCACATACGGAAAAACCCTTCAAAGTTTAATAGTAAGCGCTAGTAAGTCATACACATTCTCTTACGAGGCACTTTTTATAAAGAAGACTCTACACACATACCTGCTTTAGGATATGATGCGACGATTACATCGCTTTCTCGTATTTCAAAATTTGCGATGGATTCTGAAAATTTTAAATATCTTTCGGGTAACCAAACATCTTGAGCTACTTCAACTAACTTCGGCATATGTTCTTGTGTAATCCGATCTACTTTGTCGTTCTCAGTAGTTACGTCGTTCTTGCGGTTCTCCATGCTGAGAGCAAATCACATATCACTTCTTTTTCAACAACAAATTTGACTAGGTCAAAAGTTACAACATTCCAGATATAAATAATATAAGAAAAGCAGTAATTTATTTTTATAATAGGCTACATGTTAGCGTTCTTAGATATTTGAAAGTATTTGAAGCATTACTTCAAACTGTTGTAGCTTTACAACTACGAAATTAAAATTTAAAAGTATTTACCTTTATTCGCCAACTATTGTGGGAATCGTTAGAAGTACCTGAACGTTTTATTTAATTTCAGAAATTGCTTATTTATTTCCAATGCAGCTGCTTTGATATACGAACGCGATCAGGGTAATAAGGAACAATAGATTTACTGCTCTTATAGCTTCGTCAATTCCAGCTTAGGTTTTTTATTCCTCGAAGTTTATATATCCTAGATATTATACTTATCACAAAAGACCTCCAGGAGACGTTTAATCATCAGTTAATTGCTGTAACAATCGCAATAGCACTATTATCAGATGATTATAGTGAAAGTGATGTATTAGTATATATGAAAACTATGTTTCTTGTTCATTAGTAGTTATCATGAAATTAATTACTATCATTATTACACACAACTGTCACATGACTGATATCATCCAACGAGAACCATGCAATTCTTGAAAATCGACCAATCCCGAACTCATTACCTTATAAGCTCCCTAGTGCTAATTATCGACCCGGTAGATGGTGTCATACCAAAGAGCATATAATTGGTCATACTTAGAAATAGAAATGCAGGATAACGCAATTTCAGTTTTTTGACATTATTAGATCTATTTAAATTTGTATAATAATCTCCAAAATATAAACGCGGGCAACACACTTACATATAATTTTGCCCGTGCCAAGAGTCATCGTGCTGGTTACCCTTAGAAAACTACCCTCGGACAAGCATTCGGGACAGTTTTCATTGCAACCGTCACTCGACCCTAGAAGTGTGCAAAATTATCGGTAGTATGTTTCGCCCTTGTTATATTACTATTGAAAATTGTGACAATACTTTTGCTAGAACATTCTCTCAATAGTGGGCTATCACCGACTACTTAAAACCTACAGTAAGTTTTCCTCTAAATTACAATTTTAGCATATATCAATATGAAGCCCAAGAAATGGCACATGAGATGGCAAAAATGCAATATAACGACACAGTAGGGCGTATAATACTAGCCTAACTTGTAAACGAGTTTCGCGAAAATTATGTTTTGGTGGATGAGGAAAAACTACTCTATCTGGAGATTATGTAAAATATACAGAATCTTTAGATAATATGCAGATACGAGACAGTGACACTATAGTTGTTTCATATCCAAAATCTGGTACTTTATCAGATATTCAATATTATAATTTAGAAATCTTTAGACTCGCAACAAACTAAAGGATATTTTGAAACTTTTAGGCACAACGTGGACACAAAAAATGGCCTGGATGATTGTAAATGATCTCGACTTTGAAGGCGCCAAGGTTAAATTAGACATACGTGCCCCGTTTCTAGAGTAAGAAAATTTATATTAACTGAAAAAAAATGTTTTTACTTACAACTTGTGGTAGGTTTAATTATACGTCAACGGTTTCGGTCTACAACATTGACCAGTTATTGCTATAACAAACAATCAAAGAGCAGGACATTAGGTTGAAAGTTAGCTATTTAACACCGTCCCAATTGCATTCTTGTATTAAAACGGAAAAACACATAATGAGTAAGTGGGAAAAACTTGACAAAACGTTAAACACAAGAACTCCAGATCATATCAAAAATTCTAAATTCGTTTTATTTGTTTATTTATTAGAAATGCTGACAAGTCACCTAAGGTAGTAATTAACCGTTAAAAATAAGGTATGTTGGTTTGTATTTCCTTTTACCACCACTGCAGATTATTATAGAATTTTAAAGCAAGTTTAGAGGAGTTTGCTAAAATATTTTTGTCAGGCAAAGATAATTATTTTTGTTGCAGTAATATACGATAGATATACATGTATGACTTTTATTTTGTCTGGAAATGAATTTAATGTTTTTTATAATAGCATTGTATTGGAAACATTTATTACGTTATTTGAAAGCACGAGGCCGTTCCAACATTCTCATAATCAAGTATGAAGACATGGAAGAAGATTTACCGTCAATCATAAGAAAAGTAGCGGTGTGTAAACAGCAGCCCAAAGATAGCAGCCAATTTTAAAGACAATACCCGAAGCAACTACAAAATCAAAAAATGTAGATAGCCACACACAATACCACGTATAAGCTATTATTCGATTTCTTTAGTTTAAAAACCACACATAGCCAGAAATACGTAAGGAATAAACATCTATATTAACAACAATATCCTAACAACTAAATAAAAGCACTAGTACATGTAAGCTGTCGAAGAGGGTAGCAGCCAAACCCAAAATATACAAACATTAATTACGAGAAAACTGTACCTGGTGCCACGATTAAATTTATACATAAATTAAGTTGCCCCATAACCAATCTAACAGTGCCTCTGCCAATCACTCGCAAGCCGTAGAAGGGGGTAGCAACCAACCCCAAAATATTGTAAAATTAATTACGAGAAAACTGTACACGGTGCCACGATTAAACTTACACATGAATTAATTTGCCCCATAGCCAATCTAACAGTGCCCCTGCCAAACACTCGCAAGCCGTTGAAGGGGGTAGCAGCCAACCCCAAAATATTCAAAAATTAATTACGAGAAAACTGTACATGGTGCCACGATTAAACTTATACATAAATTAAGTTGCTTCATAACCAATCTAACAGTGCCCCTGTCAAATACTCGCAAGCCGTCGAAGGGGGTAGCAGCCAATCCCAGATGACCTTATGCGCCAGGTTTAATTAAATATTTTATGAATAATGAGATATACACAATATTATCTTAAAATGCTAATTAATAATTTCACTGCATTAGTTTTTAAATTTTTGAATGCTTCCCATCTATGCAATAATAAGTATGAAATATATTTATTACAAATCGTTATTAATTTATTTAAAAAGCTAAAGTACTAACATCAATTTTGTCAACGATGCTGAAGAGAGATAATTCATTATCATCATGCTATGAATTTCTAATACTCCGGCCAAACGCTAGGCAGTGACTTGCAAAGATTTTCAGCAAATATTTGCCATTTTAAAGCCAGGGCGGCCTGCTGATAGATTTGCAATCTACCGATATACACCTTTTCTCAACGCCATCTATAAATTCTTAGAACGTCTTATTCTTAACAGAATATGTAAACACTTTTGGATAAAATCCTAACAAAACAGCCTTGGTCAAACGTGCATAGATCAAGTACTTGGGTTTACGACATGAAACAAGATTTCAAGGCTTAGATTTTGAATGTATTCTTACAGCTAACAGCAGCCTACGACATTTCAAGGAGAGGGGAGATTTGCATAAATTGCTGCAATTGTTATTCCATGTAAAACACGGTCACATTTGTTAAACGTGCCTGAAACTGTGGCTGAAACTTCAGAGTAACCTTGGGACAAAAATCGAGTAATAAATTGCAATTAAAGAATGACCTGACGTTCCCCAAACTATCTGTAAAAAGTTTGCATTGACAAATTACATGGCTTCCGCCATTAGTTGTAAATTGCTGTAGGAAACAGAGAGAATTTTATAAGACGATATCTCAACATTTTAGAATGGAGACTTAACCAACCCCAAACAGAACCGAGTATCGATGCTTCCATCTCATACGTCTATGGAAACCCTGTTATATACAATTCGACTTGAGTTGTTATAGGAGAAAACGGGACTTGAAACAGGAAAAAAATAACCCCCAGCAATAATTTGCTCCAGATAGCTATCAATCAAGACGAGAGAATTACTCATGGTCAGGGCGCGGGCGCCACGAATTCTCAAATCACGATTACGCCGGCTTATAGTTCGAGATAAAAAAAATCAAACTCCAGGTGTTTATGTTTTTAATATTGAATCGCAAAAATGGTGAAATGGAGATCTGTTGGCCTCAGATATTAGTTCTCTGCATATAAAACTGTATTCTGTACGTCTGCCTTATAACAGAACAACAAAAACCCATTAATATCTAAAACACTATATTGAACACACTAAGTTACACGAAATTCTAGTGCAATAATCTGAAGACTAATTTGAACTCATTATTTCCATATGCAAGGCCGGCAACCTTGTACTTATTTCAACCAGCCATGGAAACGTCGCAAGACGCCCTTTGTTCCACAAGGAACCACAGGAAGAAGAAGATTTCCATATGCAACGTCACGAGAATACAAGCCATGGAAAGATTTACTTCAAATACCCAAACTACCGCCAAGAAGACGGTGAAATTTTTTGAAGGGGTTCTAAATGGTAAATACAATAGTGCCCAACTTTAGACAGTAATACTTCGAATATAATCCGAATTATCAACATGCAAGCATTTCAAAGAGGACGATAACTTGGTGACACGAAACACAAAAAAAAAGTTGCTCAAATACACTTTAATGTAGAAAAAATGCAGAATTCGTTACCATACCTCAATCCATGGAGAGTAAGAAGTGGTGTCCAGCAGCAGTTCACTTAGCAGATGTACGATTCACATTAAGAAGAAGGCGCCATTGCCAGGTCAGCGAGGAATGATCATTCATAAGTGCCGAGAAGATGAACCTGAACAAAGAAGCAACAAGAAGCGGTTGCCAACGTCAGAGGCAGCCAGTTTGATGGAAAAATTCGACGGGTTGTATCTTATCCGATATAATATCGATTTTTGCAAGACACGATGGTAGGACGACGGTAAGCACGGTAACCCAAAATATTTTGTTATGTACAGCACAGTAGAATAAATCCGAACTAAATCGAGTGCCTCACAGTCACGAATTACAACAGTGTTACTAACTGCGGCAATATTTATCTCGAAAAAATAAAATACCTACAGCAGAATTTCGATAGTTCACCAAGCTACCTCTCACGGCAGCTTCAGGAGACAGGGGAGATGCTTCATGCTCGCTGGATGGTACAACCCCACTGAAGATCGAAAATTAAATTTGCATCTTAACGACTTTAGTAATCCCCTCTCGCGGGCAGTAACGCCAAAGAAAAATTCCCGATGCGTTATCAGAGGGCGCCGACCATCCATTTGCATTGAGTTTCTATTTCCGCGTGTATGAACGGACTCTAACCAAAATGATCGAAAACTAAATGGGCGTTGATAAATGGCTTTAAAAATTAAAATGAACGTAACAAAGTATTAGGGCCCCGATAGGTCCTTAACATATCGGCGACACCTAAAAATCCGTCTGCCAAAGTTGGTACTAGAAACAGGATAGTCAGAAGCTTTATGGAACACCATGGGGATCAACAGCGTCAACCCTTAGTTGTCCTGCGCTAGGGTTCGTTTAAAGCGCAGCTAAATATTGTGTGCTTTGCTGAACAGCCATCGGATCAGAAAGCTCGAGATACAGTACAATACAACTATTAATTTGTACTATACCGGGCTATATGAAATCTACAGTTGTTCAATTTCTGGTTCACACCTTTCAGCAATATTCTTTCACCAGAGCTAAGTGGGCTTTTAGCACACAAGAACATAATTGCTAATCAAGATTTCCCAATTTACGAATTCATCTCGGCAATAATATGTAACAGATGCGTCCATCAATTCAAACTGCTGAAGAACTACAACTTCGGAAGGCCGACGCGGCGTCCGTAGCACCTCAAGCAACTTTACACAATTTCATGCTGTGTGCAGTTAGATACAGCATTTTTATACGGGCATATTAATGTAATTTACTTTGTATATTAATTGCCTCTAGATCCCAATATCCTATTCTTATGTTGAACCTAGCATCTCTATCTTCGTTTATACTTTCATTCATAACTAAGCTGAATATTAATGGATTGAATGCATCTTCCTGTTTTATGCCATTTGCTATCTCAAAAGTCTGTGATCTTTTCCCATTTATTCTTACTCTACCATTGATTCTTTTATATAGATATTTTAATTGGTTGTTGTAATTTGTTTGTTACGTCTATTTGCGATGTTGCTTTCCATATGCTTTCTCGTTGTACTTTGTCGAATGCTGGTTCAATTTCTATGGATAACAAGTAAAGAGGCTTATTTGCAATGTGAAGATATGATCTTGTGCTTGCCTTTCGAGTTTGAATGCTGCTTTTTCCGATGGACTTGAAGCAGTCCAGATTCAACTGCTAACAACGAAATTCATTACATTATAACTAATCATAAAAATATCACTAAGAACGTATCTATGTTAAACCGCTGCAATACCGGCAGTGACCATATGCTGCTGAGATCAATAGTGGATATCAACACCAAGACGGAAATAAATAAATTAAAGAAAAAAAAGCAGAAACTCGCTATTACTGAAATGATAAGAGAGAACACACAAAACAATCAACAAGAGCTTTACAAAAAACTATTCATCTAACAAAGCCTAAAAGCAATAAACATTGATAGCTTGGAAAAAAATAAGGAATGACATTAATACAACAGTTAGAAAGATATGCTACTCAATTAAAAGTAAAAATAAGAAAGGAAAGATAAAAAGTGACACTAATGCGCGTATGACACAAAGAAGAAACATGACTAAAGGAACACTAGACTATAAGGAATAAAATAAGAGAAAACGTAAGGGACTCTAACACACAATTAGTAACATCAGTCATAGACAGCAACAGGAATATGAAAGTTATAAGAACAGTCAACGTCAAGGGTCGTTCAAGAATACATCAAATAAGAGACGTAAATGGAGACACTAAAGAAAATAGTACAGAAATACTATCAGCCTTTAGATCAAGCCGGTTTCCGTAAGGGTTATGGTACTGTTGACCATATACAATCTGTACAATACGAATCGAAAAATGCTACGAGTACAATGTACTCCTTCACCCAGATTGTGACTCAGTAGAACTGTGGGCAATCTTTCAAGTCATGAATAACTCAAGAATAGGTTCTGGATACAAGAACTTACCTTGAAACATATATAATAAAGCAACACTGGATGTAATCATCAGTGAAGATAACAAAACTAATAAAATTCCAATAAAGCGAGGAGTAAGACAAGATGACACTATCTTTATAAAACATTATATTCTTGCGTTGGAAGATGTTTTCAAAATGGTGAAGTGGGAAACAAAGGGAGTTAGAATGGATAGGAAATATTTAAACCACCTCCGCTTCGCTGATCACATCGTGTTAATTAGTCAAGACACTGACGAATTGCAGGAAATCGACCGAACTTGAGTTACAAATGAATATAGAAAAAACTAAACTATTATCCTCAGAAAATGTAATTCGGTTGGCGAAAAATGTTAAAATAGAGGTAGTAAATGAGTATGTTTTATTTATTTATTTATTTATTTATTTATTTATTTGTTTAAGCTGCAACCAACAGAGCACAGGCTCTAGAACTAGGTCACAGCATAATGCAACAACAAAAATACCAACAATAAGTGAAACCGCAAATGCGCCTAAGTATAAACGTATAAGCGTAATAAGTAGTGAAATGTAGAAGAACTAAATTTAAATTACAAATTAAAAAAAAAATAAATATTGAAAATTAAATATTAATACTTAAAAACTAGAAATTCAAACCAATAGATTTGGCTCCATACAGTGCGCGAGAACAGTTCGATTTGAAGGTTTTTGCTTTTCCATAAAAAATGTCAATTTCATCAGCAATAGCATTAGCTATTTCACAAGCAGTATATAGAGGAGAGTGACTTAAAATATTGGTTCTCGGTTTTTCCAAATAAAAGTAAGGGCGATAACGCGAAGTTGTTCGTGGAACAAAGAAATTCAGTTGACTCAGAATTGATGGACAACAGTTAATTTTATAATGAATTATATGATGTAAAAAAATCAAACCAGCAATGTAGCGGCGTTTTTCTAATGTTTGAAATTTATAAATATCTAGCAGCTCAGAATACGAAGGAGTAAGTAAAGGATATGTTCCAGTTGATTTGTAATGTAAGAACTTTATGAAACGTTTTTGAACTCTCTCGAGTTTTAATTTATATGAACTGTATGTTGGCGACCATATAACGGAGGAGTACTCCAACCTCGAGCGAACATACGTATTATAGAGCTTTGTTAAAGTTGAAGTATATCTAAAGTTAAAACTATTACGTATAAGAAAACCCAACATCTTAAAAGATTTATTTACTAAAAAATTTATGTGATTAGAAAACGTAAGTGAACTGTCATATATAATACCTAGGTCCACCGCTTCTTTATTAACTAAAAGTGAGGCGTTATTCATACAATACGGAAAGCTTATAATTTTTTTCTTTCTAGTAAATGTTACAGAAGAGCATTTCTGAATATTGAACTGTAAATGATTTTCTTCGCTCCAATTATAGATATTATCCAAATCATTTTGTAAATACTGACAGTCATCAGTAGTCTCGACAACCCTCCATATTTTAAGATCATCAGCAAACAAGGCGTGCTGAGAGTGTTCAATAATGTTGGGCAAATCATTGATAAATATCAGAAACAATAAAGGTCCTAAATTGGCACCTTGAGGGACACCTGATGAGGCATTGTACTCCTTTGACACGCAACTCTTATAGACCACATACTGTTTTCTGTCTTTAAGATACGATCTGAAAAATTGACTTAGTCGAGAAGAAAATCCGACAGCTTTCAATTTCTTGATTAAAATTTTGTGATCAACTTTATCGAAAGCCTTGGCGAAGTCAGTATATATAACATCTACCTGTAAATTATCGTCCAAGGCTTTCGATATCTGCTGTGTAAATGAATATAAATTTGTAACGGTTGATCTATTGGGCATAAAGCCATGCTGTGTGTTCGAAATTTGATGTTCTACATAAGAAAACGTTTTTTTGTATAAAACAGTTTCAAAAATTTTAGATATTGATTGAATAATGGAGATAGGTCTATAATTTATTATATTGGTTTTGTCCCCACTTTTATAAACTGGGCAGACTTTACTGATTTTCCATTTTGCAGGATAGGTGAGGGTTTGCAAAGAGAGATTGAATAATCTTGTCAAAGGAGCCGCCAAAAACTCTGAGCACGCCTTGTATATATATATCGGAATTCCATCAGAACCAACAGCTCTTTTAGGTTTCATAGAACGTAGAGCTGAGGCTGTATCATCCTCCGTTATATAGTCAATATTAAACATATTCCCGTTGACTTCCTCCTCGGAGTTCAAATCTGCGTCACTGCTGGTATATATAGAGTGGAAATTATCTGCAAAAGCATTTGCTGTTTCTAAGTTATTATTAAAATATCTGCCGTTAAAATGCATATTGTCAGCAACTGTTTTAGATGCTTGTTTACTTTTAATAAACGACCAAAACGTTTCAGGTTCAATCAAAATAGACTCTTCGGCAGATTTACAGAAATTTTTATATGATCTATAAATATCCTTTTTGACCTTTTTTCTTAGCTCAGTATACTCTTGGTAGAGTTCGTTATTGAATTGGTTTTTTTTACGTTTTTTGTGCAGTCTATTTTTTCTTTTAATGTCTTTAATGATGCTGATCGTAAACCAAGAAGGATATTTATGTTTTAATGGTTTAGTTTTAGGAATGGAAGCACTAAGAGCTAATTCAAAAAGTTCATAAAATTTATCAACAGCTAAATTAATATCAGAAAAGTTATTTAAAACAGTCCAATCAGTATTCCGCAATCTATAGTAAAGTTCTAAGAAATTACCTTTTTTATAGTTATACTGCTCACCTCCAAAAGTGAAGTCCGATTTTGCTCTGGCACACTGTAAGGAGCATTCAAGAGCTGGATGTAACGTATCTTCTTGAACAAAAGAATTACTAGAACTAACAACAGAGACATAGACATTTGATAAAACAAAATCCAAGATTCTTCCCAGTGAATTATTAATATTGTTAAATTGTGTAAAATTGTTTATTTGGGATATAAAATAAAGCTCGGCAAAAAAAAAACAAACTGCAGAAATTAACAGACGCATACGATTAACATGGACAGCTGTCAGAAAATTAGGATATGTATTAAAGAATCCAACCATACCCATGCATTTAACGAAGAATGTGTTTAATATTTGTATACTTCGTGTTATGACGTACGCAATGGAAACTATGAAATTGACAGTAAAATCTACTAATAAGCTCAGAGCAACACAAAAAGCCATAAAGCGAATGATGCTGGGGATAAGTCTAAGAGACCACAGTACTGATGCAGATATAAGGCAAAGATAACAGGTGGAAGATGTCATAGTCACATTGCGAAGCAGAAATGGAGTTGGGCTGGGCACGTTCCTCGCCAAGATCGACTTCATAAGCGGACCATCGAGCGGCCACTGAGGCGTGGGCAAGATGATGTAAAAGAAAAAGCGGGAAAATGATGGTATCACTTGGCCCAGGACAGAGATCAGTGGAAGAACTTATCGGAGGCCTATATCCAGGAGTGTATTGTAAAAGGCTGCTGAAGAAGAAGAAGAGAAGATGTTGTCTTCCGTAACCTTTTTCTAAAATGCTCGAGTACATTTCTATTCTAACTGAAAAGAGCCATATCGCCCGGTAGTTATTATAGTCATTTGAGGTTCCTTCTTGTATACAGGTACAATTATATTTTCGTTCCACTCTTCCGGTATTTTTTGGTAATCCCACGCCAGCTGGCACATTTTCTTTATTCACTGTTTTACTTCTTCTCCTCCATATTTGACCATTTCAGGCGTTATTAGATCTCTTCCTACTCCCTTTTCACGCTTTATCTGTCTTAATGCAACTTCTTCTATTTCAATATTTTTCTTTTCTTTGTTTCTGTCTATTGCCCTGTTCCTTTTTCATTTGAGCCGATTGTCATATATTTTGGTTTATAATGTTCAGTAGCTGTCAGTTGTTGTAAATTAAGAAATTACATACCTCTCCAAATTTATAAAATGTATTATACAATATAATCTGAATGTATAAAAAGCATCCAAGAACGTACAATTCCGTGAAGAGCATTCATAATAAAATTATATTTTCTACTTCTGTCATTTCCAAATCAAAACTTAACTGAATACTTTTTATGTTCACCAAATAATAGCAGATTCGATTAAAATCATTTCAGAGACTCTGTTGCAGTTATGAAAAGATGTAACAGACGCATTTCAGCTACTAGGGGCCGGTTGCAGAAAGCAATGTTAAGTCTGGTGTTAGCTAACATCGTGTCAAAGTGAACAAAAACGAATCAAATCTCAAATGCTTATGGTAACTAATACATTAGTAAACAAAATTTGATGCGATTTTGTTCACTTTGACGCTATGTTAGCTAACGCCAGACTTAACATTGCTTTCTGCAACCGGCCCTAGGAGTATCAAATTAATAGTATTATTTTGTTTAAGATTTGTAATAGCTCTAATTAATTCAAATTTAAGTTCAAATTCCAGAACTAACAAATATTTTTATGAATACTATTTAATTATAAATCGTAAGCTTAGTCTTATCCAAAATCAGTACCATTAATATTTTCCTTATTCCACAAATCTAGAGCTGCAATATTTTTACTTTCCATCTAACTCTCTCTTCGCTGATAACAGCGTGGGTTTTCTTAATGTTAAATTCATAATACATGTACTTGCAGAAACATTATCCAGGATAATTAAAATTTTATATTGCAGTTACTTTACCGGAAAAATTTTTAACTTTGAACATAACCCATACTTAGTCCCTATCTTCAGTTTAAAAAGGCGCAGGTCATGCATGTATCTAATCAAGTAACAAATGTTACGTCAAGATAGCTACTTGATAATTTACAAAAATGTGTCAAGTTGTTTGAATTATTATTGTGAGAATATAATTCGTTAAATTTTCAGCCAATCATCATCTCTTAAATTTAGGACATTGGCCAATAGGACCTTCTATCATACTGACAATATAATGACTCACGATTTTCGATTTGGTACTAGCTAACTTGGTTTTGTTTCATGTGTCAAATGAACTAATTTAGAAATGTCATTTGATTTTTCTAGGTTAGGTCTTGCATAAAAAGCAACAAAAAGTGTATTTGGGACAAATATTGATCATTAGCATTGATACTCACGTAATATATTGGCATTACTTTCTCTCTGGTATATATTTAAGTCATTATATTCTCTGCCTAAATATAATTCGTATTACGCTTAGTAATCTATAATTTTTTAAGAATATCATTTCGTTCTAATCTCAATGCAAGAAAATACAACTCGTCCTTTGGACTCGTTGTATTTTCAGTTTTTGGATTATAAGTCATAATATTCATCAAAAAACCATCGATAATAAGCGTACTACTTATTATATTACCCCTGATAATAATATATTATGCAACAAGTTTAGGAAAGTGATGTTTTACTGAGTAAGTATGGCTGGTTTAACTACGAGCCTTAGCGAGTACGTAAACGGCCATACGAGTTCAGTAAAACCACTTTTCTAACGTATACTATGTTATCGCATTTCATAAGAAATATAAAATATTAAATTTTTACATATAAATGATACTAAATGTCAAAAAATAACCAAGCTGAGCATAACTCGTTTCTATGTACTAAAACACAATAAGCAGCCCCAGTTGATGTTATGCGTTTGGCAGTACTGAAGGGTGTTGTTGGTGACACTGTAAGTGTATGTCAAATTCGAAGCAGTTTAGGTTTTGCGTCAATCTGTGTCAAAACTGACGCAAAACCTAACCTACTAACCTCGAATTTGACATAGACTTACAGTGTTACCAACAATACACTTCATTATTCCCAAACGCAAAACTAATCGCCGCTGCTATGCAGAAAAGTGTTGCCAATGAGAAAAGTACTACGTTTCTTAACGATTTTGAATGTAGAAATTTAATACATTACTAAATGAAATGCCATAAAGTAAATTTAAAAAAATGGTGTTTAAGGTTTTCATAATAGGCTGGCATATTGTCTAGAACGTGAAGATAGCCATTTCGAATATTTATTAAAGTAATTTATCATTCCTTTCCTATTACCTGATTAATACATTTCACAGAAATCAATTTACTTTGTTTGAATCATCTTGAATGATATTTCTAATCGACATTTCAACCCTTGTTGGCAGATTTGTGGTATAATTCGTTGCATAGCAAATACTTGCAATGCGGATCTGTGGTTTTTTAAATTGAATATAGGGAATACGTTTAGAGTTTAAAAAATATCCCGGTATGTCTCTTTGACGTTAGACGCAGCATACTTTCTCCCCAAAGTGATTGGTGCGTTATTCGATATATTGAATTTACCTATACAGAAACGAAACGAAGAAGCACTAAGAATTGCGAATTTGAAATGAAACTGGGAGAGGCATACGTATATCAAGACAATAAAATGATAGGTGGACGAAACTCATCGTGCAGTGGAAACCGCGAAGAAAAAAGATAAGTGTGGAGCGTTCACCTGGACGTTGGATATATGACATAAAAGAAACGCACAGTGCGACTTTCACTCTGATGATGCAAGCTGCAAGGTCTTGCGAAACGTTAGTGAATATGGATGCACAAACAGCAAAACGGCCAAATCTGCCTAAGTATCCTCGTTCTCAAGATACTCAAACAACACGAGCCACCAAAGAGCATGGCCATCGCGCGGGTTTTTGCTCGACTTCACAAGGTGCAAGGCACATTAAGCCAGAAAATGCTGGGTGTTCATATACAAATACTACGCAGTCTAAGCCGAAATTGTATGCTAAGGAGAATAATTTTTTTTTTAATATTAGATCTGCCAAATGTCCTCCGTTGACATTAAATTTATGCATTTTTGGAGTCGAGCCTGAAAGTTTTGCATCACTCTTCGCAGCACATCAACAGGTATTGCTGCAATCTCGTCACGAATTCGTTGTTTGAGGGCCGGGGTTATCCTGGGTGGATCAGTTGCAAACACTTTTGTTTTTAGGTAACCCCACGAAGAGTGATGCAAAACTTTCAGGCTCGACTCCAAAAATGCATAAATTTAATGTCAACGGAGGACATTTGGCAGATGTAGTATTCAAAAAATATTGTAAATCAAATGGCTACTCTTTTACTTCCCATTAATGTATTAATAATTATAAAAAAAAAATTTTTCAACAATAAAATTATTTACGAAATCTTCCCGTTTCATTGCCGGACCCTGTATTTCATACGCTGGATGTATACACTTAACTGTAATCGTTTCCAAAATACTTCGATACCAAAGTTTATCCTGCAAATTCCCTGTAGACTTCATTTAAACAATTTCTGTAGCAGTTGTTAAAAGTAATTTTGAGAGTAATTTGATATCAGCTGATGTGAGGAAGGATAAATGTTTCGGCCTTACCTGGTGGCGAAAGTTGTAGTAGGTATTTTGCTGGCTGGTGACTATCAAGCCTAATTGGGCTAATTCGACGAGACGGGTCGAGGTTCCAGCTACGCTGAAAGAGAATAAAAAAAAGAGGGCGCCAGGTCCTCAACGTCGCTTAATCCTTGCATCGGACCATCACAAGGTAGATAGATAATTCCAGCAAATCGACCAAATAAAAATAACCACCAATAAAATATCACAGCTTTATTTAATAGTTGGTACCATAGTGGAATTCACAGGCATGCAGGTATAAATGTATCAAAACAAATCTAAATATAAATATATATTGTTAAAGATATGCTAGCTCCTCGTCGGCTGCATAGTCATTAATTATGTATTACAGTTGCACCACGTTGGGTGACCTTATGTTATATATTGGAGTTATCTCATATATTTGAAATAGTCATATAATTTATCTATTCAATATTTTACTTTAAGCTTGCCCTTAATTGATACAATGCCCTGTTAGTTAAACTATAATTGCTTTCAAATCAAGTACTCTTATTTCAGGGGTGGTTCGCCAAATCTAGATCTCTATTAGTTGAAGTTTAAAATTATATTTAATGACACTTGCTGTCAAACTGATTTCCACACCTTCTCAAACCAGGTATTGACAAATCTATTTTTCACATTGACATAATTATTAATTAATTCATTAAAATAATTACTGTTTTGTATTTTACTTTTTCCCTATTGCTCGTTATTTAAAATGTTTTGATATTAATTACTAACACAAACCTTATCACTTCTTAAGCTCACTCTGCAAATATCCTAACACCACTGCTCCCTCTCTCAAAAGATTCCGATGCTCACCTTGTGTGATACCTGCAAACTGTTCCTGTCAACCAATTCCAAGAATCCGCTGAATCCGGCCTCAATCTCCTCATCAAATGTCAACTTCAATTCCAATAGATTCCTGATAAGTTTTAGCTTTATAAATGAATCTGATTTTATCTTGTTTATTCCTTAGATAGTCATCTGCACTCAGCCATCCCCTCAGAAGCAGTCCAATTCTGTTAGCACTCCTACTAACCTCCTTCTAGATGAATGATCTTACTTCCATACAACCACCAATGTCAATAATAAATATTTAATTATGTGTCACGTTCACCAATAAATCCAATCTTCTCCAATTCAGTAGTTCTCTGGTTCCTTCTATGTAATACACTGTATTCGATAATCTCTTCACAGATTGTCCAGTCCCAATAACATTAATATTTTACTTTCATTTTGTTGTACCTCGTAGATTTGTTAACTGCATTACTATTTCTATATAACCACACAACTATACAAATAATGCATAAATTTCTAGTTTTATTTGCTCAAAATTATAACATTACAAGATTAATTGTACATTTTTCGATGAGTTTATTTATGTAACTAAACTAAACAAAAATTTCATTCCTATTAGATACTATTCTTATGACACTCTTTTCAATTTTAAATATTGTATTATTACAGGATATTCATTCTGATTATTATAACAAATACATTTGTTAATTGTAACCTTGGCTTGTTCTTTATTAAAATTCACTGCAACCATCAAATTTGTATATTCAATTAATATCTTACTATGAAATTACCTGTCTTATTGTCTCAATTAATTTCATTATTAATATTTAAAAATTAACACCCATCAAGATTTAATTATAGTAATCTTCTTTGTTATGATTGATCATACCACTTCGTGTATCAAAATAATATATATATATATAAATAAGTTTAGGCCGCTATACGGCGGACAATGGGCGCCGTAGAGGCAATTAAAGAAAAACAAAAATTAAATGATTATAGGTCGCAGAGCGGGTTTAACAACAAATACGCCGGTACAGAGCAATGCAAGTTTATACTGGCTAACGTTTAGCCCCAAAGGTTAGCTCTAAATAACGTTAAAAACATTACTCCAGGGTTTCTAGCTGTCGGACCAACGTACGTTTAGCGTGGCCACACATTAACGCCGAGGTCCCTAATAATAGAAAGACATCAGGGTATCCATGAATATATTAGCAAACGCTTGAATATAATCTATAAGAATTTGATACAGGCGTAAGATAATTAACCGGTTCGCGGAGATTTGAATTTGGACAAACGGCTCTCGTGAAGGGTTCTCACGCCACTACCGTTGTATAATGAAATGACTAACTTCACGCTATAAGTTTCGAACGCAAATGGCTGAGGGCAAATTTCCAAACAGCGCTAAGCCGTCAAATACAGCTATCGCGTGCTACCGGGTAAGTAAAAAGCACCGTTCTAATAAGATGCTATCATAGCTCGGAGCTCTATGATATCTAATTTGTAATTTGTAGGTCCCACTGAGAAACAGCGGCTTGGGGACTAATTATAACCGATAGCTCCCACACAAATCGAGCCGAAGAACCCCTGACCAGGACTCTGGTAAGCCTAATTGACTTTATTCAGTAAATTTCATAAAGTAGCCGCATAAAATTTTGCGGCAGCCCTAACATATATCATAAACGAAAACACATACAAAAGGACAAGGCATATAACCTACCCCCGTACAATCTGTGCTAATGATTCGTATAGTCTAAGCAAAAGTACACGAAGGGTTACGATGGGTAAAGCATGCCCTAGTTTCTAACTGTGCGCAGCATGCAACTATTCTAATATAAAATACGCCAGGCGCGACGGGCTATAACTATGCTAGCGGCTTGCCTGTAGGAGAGTACATCCAAATCTAACCTTTCCGTTTGCTTCCATATAGTCTGCCACAACTGGAGTAGCAGAGAGGTGAAGGTCACTGCAACAGCTGCTAATGGTGGTGCAAGCTATGAAAGCCATGGATGGCTTGCAGGTAAGTGTGGTGCGGATGCTTATTCCCAAGCGTAGTCTACTGGGGTTGCAAAATACACAGGCAATTCTCCAATTTTAGGAGCCTAGATTGACAAAGTAGATTCCAGCAAAGTATCCCACAGCGGGAGGTGTTTAAGCCCACCAGGGGGTGGCTAAAAACGTACAATTCCCAAATGAACCTTCGATTAAGAAAATAGGGCCTTATCTTACTTAATGATGGTGTGAAGCCAGGAGGATCGCGCTAACGTTGGTCCTAGAAATCCGCAAAAGTGACAGGACGTAGGTAAGCAACTATATAACAATTACAAACGCCCGAAACAAAGCATGAGTACTTCTAGATCTTCCATAAAACTATTCGGAGATGAGCTCAAGAATAAGGGCTCTTCGAAGTATTAAGCTGCAGGGGATAACCAACTAGCACGGTAATTTTGCTTGTAAAAAGAGCAGAATTCGACACCAGCTTCACAGGTCACAAGATAACAAAATTTTTAGGCAAGTGGACCCAGAAAAACTTCCTGAAAGATATGACTGCAACAAGAGATAACGAAGTTGTGCTAGCAACAACTCAGGCCAGAGAATAGTTTATAATAAATGCATGCAAAGTTGCCTAACCACCAGTATTAAATATTTGTAGAGATGAAACCAAAATAAATTTAATTAATAAAGTCTGGGCAATTACTAGGGGAGTTGCTTACGAAACTGCTCAATAATTATAATTAAATATTTAAAAACTAAAGCACAGCTAACTAGGCTTATCCTAATGCATGCATTATTACCAAAAGCCACCTATTAATACTTAGGGATAAAAATTCGACCAGAAAATTTTTGCTAATACAGGAGAAGCTACAAAAGTACCGTAACAAATCCCCTCCCCACAAAAGAAAGGATAAATCACTCCAGATTTACCCAACCATACAACTGCAATCAAAACCAAATCGCCTTAAGAGAAAAAAAAACAATACCTGCCGGAAGGAAACACAAAAGGGAAGAAATAGAGGACTTAAAAGAGTAGACAGGAAGAGAGCATGTAAGGGTCCAAGCACACCATCAAAAACAAGGAGACACCAACCTTTTCCGTTGCTGCTAGATGACGTGAGTTGCACCGGTGGGAAGGCTACGTCAGATTGCAACGATGATGCACCCGAAACGCAAACACCTCAGAAAAATGCGGAGTGGAAGACAGAAAAGCGAACGACACAGAAGAAGGAAGGGAAGGAAAAACCAACCTCAGCCAAGGGCAAGTGCTTAGGCCCAGGATCGACTTACAGCACTGAAACTGTCTCCGAATGACGACAGGGCGAATATTCAAAAATTGAAAATATCATAAGGAGAACGAATACAGCTATATGAGGGAATATCCCTTTCCAACAAGAAAAA
Organism: Agriotes lineatus; assembly: GCA_940337035.1. Taxonomy (NCBI): domain Eukaryota; kingdom Metazoa; phylum Arthropoda; class Insecta; order Coleoptera; family Elateridae; genus Agriotes; species Agriotes lineatus. Next base: position 78,012,169 of record OW679196.1, on the reverse strand, counting down.
AAATCATAAAGAGAAAGACGCGAGAAATGAAGGGACCAGATGTTTAGGTCGGGACTACAATTCGAGAAAAGGGAAAGGTGAATTGGGTCCCAAAGGTCCTTCCGACGTCCCAAGCCAACCATCCAAAAAGACGTGGACTAAACCAAATTATCACCATTATCGACAGCGCTGTTGAGCTTCAAGTCTTTGGCATGCTAGTTTCCACGTAAACGACCGTCCGGATCCTTAAGTTGATAAATACATCGAGACAACTTCTTATGGATTATAAAGGGTCCAATGAACTTGGGTGCCAATTTAGCAGTATAGTGGTTAGCAGCATCTGATTGCGTGAAGTTCCTTCTCCAGACGGAGTTGCCTACCTGATATTCATCAGGTAGTCTTCGCAGGTTGTAATATACCTTCGAACGATCGTAGGCCCTAGCAAGACGAACTTTTACTTCTTTGTACAATCGTTGCAACGCTTGGGCTCTGATATTAGGGTTTTCATCCCTTATGACACGAAGTTCGGGACTTTCATCTTCAGGATTCCCGTCGAGTGTAATTTTTCTGCCAAATTTTCAAAAAGTAAGGGCTATGGCCAGTGACATCATGCTTGGAGGTTCTTATGGCACAAGTGACTTGTTGTAAGTATTTATCCCACGCACGTTGTTTGTCTGACACGTACGCTGTAAGCATTGTTTTCAGAACACGATTGATCCGTTCCATTGGATTGGCCTGCGGATGATACAACGCTGTAAATGCTATTCTGCAGCCATAATTCCTAGCCAAGGCAGTAAATTCGCGACTCTTAAACTGGACACCATTGTGACAGATGATTCTTTTCGTAGCGCCAAACAATAAGAATACATTCTCTTCAACCTGACGTACGACTGAAGCGGCCGTAGCCTTACGGAGGGGAAATACAAGAAGAAGTTTAGTGAAGCAATCGGTCACTACAAGTATACAGTGTGGTCCATTAAGTGTGCAACAAATGGGAATTTTTTTTATTAGTTGTACAATCGAAATTTAAATATTGCCAAAAGTTAGTGCATGTTCGATAACCATATCAGATGCCTTTAGAATGGCTTCAAGTCAAACAATATACAGGGCAGGACAAAAAGTATGAAATTCGGTCAAGAACAAAGTTACCTTATTTCAAAAAATATAGCAAAATTTTATTGAGAAAAGTTGTTTAGAATTAAAAGTTATGCTCAAATACAAAGTCACGACCTCCTATTCGAATTTTGATTCTTTTTTGGAAAATTTTGTATTACCCCCGTATGATACATATTTTTATTATTTTGATTTTATATGTATTTAAAGTAGCCACAACCACATCCCTTTTAAATAACTTTTAGCAACTTCAAGCGTATTTGTAAAATTTACTTGAATTTATATTTTTTAGGTAAGCGTCCACTTCATGTTTGTTGCAACGATATTTAACAGAACTTTAGAATTTCGCAAATATTCTTTTTAACAAGGCAAATGCTTTACTAATAATAATTTACATATGAAAAACTCTTAATAAAAATATGTATCATACGGGGATAATACAAAATTTTACAAAAAAAGAAGCAAAATTTGAATAGGAGGCCGTGACTTTGTATTTGAGCATAACTTTTAATTCTAAACAACTTTTCTCAATACAATTTTGCTATATTATTTTAAATAAGGTAACTTTATTTTTGAACAAATTTCATATTTTTTGTCCTGCCCTGTATATTGTTTGACTTGAAGCCATTCTAATGGCATCTGATATGGTTATCGAACATGCACTAACTTTTGGCCGTATTTAAATTTCGGTTTTACAACTAATAAACAAATGTCCCATTTGTTGCACACTTAATGGACCACACTGTATATTGATACCCACGAGAAGAACAAGGTAGAGGTCCTATGAGGTCCATACAAATGACCTCCCAGGGTTTCGAGATGTTGGTATGTCCTCCCATATGTCCAGCAGGTGGTCGTTGATCAGGCTTCGTGCGGGAACACACCTTACAGTTACGGATGTAGCGCAGAAAGTCCGTTCGCATCTTGGGCCAGTCGTACCTCTGAGCTACGCGACATGTTTTCGAAACGCCAAGATGTCCTGAGGTAGGATCGTCATGATTGCGTCTAAGTGCGTTTGAACGTCTGTCTTTAGGTAGTACCATTTTCCAATCTTTATTGGCCTGCATGAGTTCTGGATACGGGCTGCTAATATGTTTATAGAGTTGAGAATTCTACTCGCGCCAAGTAGGATAGTGTTGCGGATCGTTGCGGACTTTTAGGCGCATCCAAGCATACCAGCCATCTCAAATATCATCGTCCTCGGTTACTTCATCGATAATAGGTACGGACCTGGATAAAGCATCAGGTACGACATTGTCTTTGTCCTTGCGATAGATAACGTTAAAATTATATTGTTGTAGGCGTATGGCCCAACGCGCAATGCGTTCTATGGGGTCTTTAATATTGTGCAACCATTTGAGTGCGTAGTGGTCGGTCACGACGTCGAACTTAGTTCCCTCGATGTACGGACGTAGTTTCTCGATGGCGAAGAGAACCGCAAGACATTCACGCTCCGTTGTGCTGAAATTCCGCTCATTCTTTGTGGGCGAACTGCTGATATAACAGACGACCTTCTCTCTCTCAGGATACATCTGGGATAAAACGGCTCCAAGTCCATAACCAGGGGCGTCCGTCTGTATAGTGAAGGGCCGACTAAAATCTGGCAAGAGAGCACAGAGGCCGAAACGAAGCAATCTTTAATGGTTTCGAAGGCGGTTTGACATTCCTCAGACCAGACAAACTTGTGGTTCTCGCGAAGCAAGCGAGTCATAGGCGACACTACAGCTGAAAAGTTAAGCACAAAGTGCCGATACCACGATGCCATCCCCAATATCCTTCTGACCTCTGGTACCGTCTTGGGGTTGGGGATGTTTAAAACTGCTTCAACCTTTTCCGGGTCGACGAGTAGACCTTTGGAATTTACGACGTACCCCAAGTACTTCAATTCGGGCTTGCAAAACTGGCATTTCTTCCTGTTCAAAATTAGGCCGGCCTTGGCGATCCTGGATATTACTTAATTCAAGACCTCCAGGTGTTTTTCGAAGGTAGGAGTACAGATAATAACATCGACCAGGTATGTAAATACATATGGTTCTAGGTCGGCACCAATAACTCGGTCGATAAGACGTTGCCAAGTCGCCGAAGCAGTATGAAAGCCGAACGGGAGGCAACAAAATTGAAACAACTCACGATTAGGGACAGTAAACGCAGTTAGCGGACGACTAGTGACGGAAACCGGCACCTGAAAGTAAGCGGCGCTGACGTCTAGCGTGGTCAAATATTGTGCATCACGTAGCTTGTCCAGAATGTTGCTGATGTACAGGGGTGGATAGGCATCAGGTTGGCTAACCTTGTTGAGCTTCCGATAGTCCACACAGAAGCGGTAAGAACCATCCAAATTCTTGATCATTACGATGGGCGATAGGCCAAGTCGGGTTCAAGGGCCTGATAAAGCGGAGGTGGGTTCTTGAACCTTGAAGGTCGCACCTTAGCATCCTCAATCAATTTGCCAAGTTGTCTAAGCTGAGAGATACTCGTTGGGGAGTAGAGATCCAACTGAGCTTGTAGGTAAGGTTGTAAGTTCCTACGCATAATTTCTATACGCTCCATCTCCACAGGGAAGCGAGAAAGGCGACTAAAAAGGTTTTCCATCACAGCAACATACACCGTCACGGGCTCGTTGGGTCCTGCTACGGATCGCATCCCATAGGCTGATTTTGTAATCGCAAAGCAGAAAAGCGGCTTTCAAAGCGATGACCAATTCATCCCAAGAACGGATAGTGCTACGAATCGAGCGGAACCAAATGCGGGCGCTGCCAGTAAACAATTCGATAACAGCAGCAAAGAGTTTCTTCGATCTCTTCTAGGAAGCTAGTCAAACTATTTCCTCCATCAAAGGTGATTCTCCATTTATTAATGTCTAGATAATTGGCAGTTGAAGTGTGACTATACGACGCAGAATGATTGACCTCTTCAGCAACAGAAGAACGTCGATTGACGGCGTCAGCAAAGGGTGGATAATATAAATACAGGCCATTCTGCATGGCTGAGCTACTAGGAATAGACTGAAGGGCAGAAAACTGAGAAATGAACAAAGAGTGGCTCCACGTAACCGAGCTAGCAATGAAACGAATAGGCAAAGCAGCGTCTTCCTGAGACGTAGTGGCAATAGAGTTATGGAGGCGAGTTTTCTGAGGCAAAGCTACTGAACCATCCTCCGAGCTTGAATCACTCGGTGCGACTGTCGTATCGTGAACTTGGGCATCAGCGTAAAGCTGAAGCTTCGCTTCCAAGGCAGCGAGTAATTGATCACATCCTTCCTTCAAGGCCTCCAATCCAGAAGCGAAATCTGGTTCTGCTATAATACGACCTAAACGACCTTGTACATGAAGGAGGCGAGTACCTAAACGTTGAGCATCGTTGCCCAGGTTCCTAGAAGTGCAACTATCAACTTTGGCAACTAAAATAGACAGTTTGTCTTTGCAGACCGCGAGTTCTTTAGTGGCGTCCAAAGATACGAGAGTGAAAGTGACATTCATAAGAAGATCTATCTTCATACGGGCACGGGGTAATTTACGTTTATCTTGAACATTGCCCTGAATGCCAATGTCTCTAACTCGAAGCTCATCTAATCGAAATAGCATCTTGCTGTTCCAACAATCTTGTCCTGTTGGTCACAAAAAAACATATTTAAACTAGGCTTATATCTAACCCAAGCAAAACCTGTAATTAGCATGCAATAAACAAACCCATAGCTAGAAATAACCAATTGTAAATACCCAGCAAATATCGCCAATAAATAGTAGCAATAAATCCCAACACCCTAAAAATTTTGCTTGCACTATAGTACCACCCAACACCCTAGTAACGACGTAGTCGAGGGCCCCACGCATGGGCTGCAAAACCCTTTTGTGAGGAAAGATAAATGTTTTGGCCTCACCTGGTGGCGAAAGTTGTAGTAGGTATTTTTCCGGCTGGTAACTATCGGATTAATTGGGCTAACTAGCCGAGAAGGGTCAGGGTTCCAGCTACGCTGAAAGAAAATAAGAAAAGAGGGCGCCAGGTCCTCAACGTCGCTTAATCCTTGCGTCGGATTATCGCAAGGTAGAGAGATAATTCCAGCAAATCGACCAGATAAAAATAAAACATTACTCACAAATTTCTAGCTGTCGGGGCAACGTACGTTTAGCGTGGTCACATATTAACGCCGAGGTCCCTAATAATAGAAAGACATCAGGGTATCTATGAATATTTTAGCAAACGCTTGAATCTGCTCAATAACAATTTGAAACAGGTGTAAGATAATTAATCAGTTCGCGGAGATTTGAATTTGGACAAACGGCTCCCGTGAAGGGTTCACGCGTCACTACCATTGTATAATGACTAACTTACACGCTATAAGTTTCGAACGCAAATGGCGGAGTGCAAATTTCCAAACAGCGCTAAGCCGTCAAACGCAGCTATCGCGTGCTACAGGGTAAGTAAAAAGCACCGTTCTAATAAGATGCTATCATAGCTCGGAGCCCTATGATATCTAATCTGTAATTTGTAGGTCTCACTGAGAAACAACTGCTTGACCAGGACTCTGGTAAGCCTAATTGACTTTATTCAGTAAATTGCATAAAGTGGCCGCATAAAATTTTGCGGCAGCCCTAACATATATCATAAACGAAAACACATACAAAAGGACAAGGCATATAACCTACCCCCGTACAATCTGTGCTAATGATTCGTATAGCCTAAGCAAAAGTACACGAAGGGTTACGATGGGTAAAGCATGCCCTAGTTTCTAACTGTGCGCAGCATGCAACTATTCTAATATAAAATACGCCAGGCGCGACGGGCTATAACTATGCTAGCGGCTTGCCTGTAGGAGAGTACATCCAAACCTAACCTTTCCGTTTGCTTCCATGTAGTCTGGCTCAACTGGAGAAGCAGAGATATGAAGGTCACGGAAACAGCTGTTAATAAGGTGCAAGCTATGAAAGCCATGGATGGCTTGCTGGTAGGTGTGGTGCGGATGCTTATTCCCAAGCGTAGTCTACGGGGGTTGCAAAATACACAGGCAATTCTCCAATTTCAGGAGCCTACATTGACAAAGTAGATTCCAGCAAAGTATCCCACAGCGGGAGGTGTTTAAGCCCATCAGGGGGTGGCTAAAAGCGTATAATTCCCAAATGAACCCTCGATTAAGAAGATAGGGCCTTATCTTACCTAACGATGGTGTGAAGCCAGGGGGATCGCGCTAACGTTGGTCCCAGAAATCAGTAAAAGCGACAGAACGTAGGTAAGCAACTATATAACAATTACAAACGCCCGAAACAAAGCACGAGTACTTCTAGATCCTCCATAAAACTATTCGGAGATGAGTTCAACAATAAGGGCTGTTCGAAGCACTAAGCTGCAAGGAATAACCAACTAGCACGGCAATTTTGCTTGGAAAAAAGCAGAATTCGACACCAGTTGCACAGGTCACAAAAATTTTTAAGCAAGTGAACCCAGCAACACTTCCTGAAAGCTATGATTGCAACAAGAGATAACAAAGTTGTTCTAGCAAGAACTCAAGCCAGAGAATAGTTTATAATAAATGCATGTAAAGTTGCCTAACCACCAGTCTTAAATATTTGTAGAGATGAAACCAAAATAAATTTAATTAATAAAGTATGGGCAATTACTAGGGGAGTTGCTTACGAAACTGCCCAATAATTATAATTAAATATTTAAAAACTAAAATAATGCATGCAATACTACCAGAAGCCACCTATTAATACTTAGGGCTAATACAGGGAAAGCTGCAAAAGTACCGTAACACTGATTGTAGAAAGAATAAGTTTTCCACTAGTTTAAGAATCATCGAGAAATATTCCGAACTAAGCTTCTAAATGCGATGTATGCGTAAAATTCCTCAATTTTTTTCAGCTTCAGCTCGCGAAAAGATTTGCGCATTATGCAGCTCCCGGCCTAAAAATCAATTTATGTTAGGAGTAAAAATATCTTCACGTTTCTAATAAATTAAATAAATTTTCGAATAAAAAAATAAAAAATACGTTACCGATGGTCGAGTTCGAACGGAAGGCGGACCGCGTGTCCAGCTTCAACGTTTAGTGCGATATCAGAAGAGAACGCCCAATTTCTACCTGAGCTACGGAGGACCGGCTTCTCCAATTTCTCCGTCGCAACTATATTTAGTAACGCTCCAACTTGTTCCTCGTTTTCGTATTCTAAAAAAATTATACTGCATCTATTCGCTCGCATTGCTGGTAATCCAAATCGCTACATATCACATTCACCAAATGTAGAGGAAATACACCGCAAATCTATATCAACAATACACCATTACCGCAGGTTGCGGAGGTAAAATATCTCGGCATGCATCTCGACAAAGGGTTAACATGGAGGGCACACATCTGGCACAAAAGGAAACAATTGGGGATAAAGTTCAGCAAACATTACTGGATGCTCGGTAGAAGATCCAAGTTGTCACTTCAAAATAAACTCTTAGTTTATAAAGTTGTCTTCAAACCAATCTGGGCCTATGGCATACAGCTATGGGGGTCAGCAGCAAACAGCAATATCCAAATAATCGAAAGATTCCAGACAAAAGTGATACGTGCAATGTGTGACGCACCCTACTTCTTAAGAAACATAGACATTTTGCGCGACTTAAAAGTGGACACAGTGAAAGAAACCATCACCAAACTCAGTGAGCAATACCTAAGTAAACTGGAGTCTCATAGCAATCCCCTTGCGCTGAATTTACTCGATAACAGTTGGACACACAAAGACTTAACCGAGTTAAACCACTACAACTACCTCATAGATTTACCTAGCAATTAAGATCACAGTTCTTACTTCCCTACTGTAATAACCTAACCACATCTCCCCGCCTTCTAAGTTACTTATAGGTTTAAGTCACTGGACGTTAATCCTAACGCCTTTTTCATGTCATTTACTCACTCATGTAACAAATTAGCTTATTGTGTATACAGATCGCAAATAGTGAATAAATAAATAAAAAAAAATTGCTGGTAAGAATAAAGTCTGCACTATGTAGAAATATATACTTGTATCTATTACTAAGTTAAATGAAAAATAAAATTAAATTTTTTTAAGGTGCTCACTCTGTATATATTTTGATTAAATTCGTGACCTAGTTTCCAAATTATAAATCGAATTCTTGGGTTTTTAGGTCATATTAACTAAACATCAGCGATGATAAAAAGGTTTATTTGTTTAACCAGTTTAAAATACGATGCCTACGACGTTTGGACAAGATTAAATGTCATTATCAAGTAATGGGATAATTGAGTTGTAAACGAAATTTGAAAACTAATCCATCATAAAAAAATAGAATTAAACCAGAAACTAGGACATCTTAAATCTTAACTAAAACCATTGAGAACAAGCCTCATATTAGCATCCTTTGAATCTTACGTATGCTTTCATCCTACAACCGCAGATGAGGCTTGTTCTCAATGGTTTTAGTTAAGATTTAAGATTTCCTAGTTTCTAGTTTAATTCTATTTTTTTTATGATGGATTAGTTTTCAAATTTCGTTTACAACTCACTTATCCCATTACTTGATAATGACATTTAATCTTGTCCAAACGTCGTAGGCATCGTAATTTAAACTGGTTAAACAAATAAACCTTTTTATCATCGCTGATGTTTAGTTAATATGCCCTAAAAACCCAAGAATTCGAATTATAATCTGTATATATTTGTATGAAATTGTACCGGTTTCATTCCAGGTATGTATGTAATGTATATGCAAAATATCGTCGTCCTCCGACAATTTTTTTTGAGTTACACCGCCAACAGACAGACAGACAGACAGACAAACAGACAGACGGAATTGAGAAAACCTCTTTTTCGTCATCTAGGGACCCTGAAACGTGAAGATCTGGAGAAATCTCGAAAGGTGATTTTTCCGCGATTACAATACTTCCTTCGTGTTTCAGACGAGGGAAGTAAAAAAATAATTATTTCAATTAAATCTAAATTATCTTCACAACTATCAATTGCATTGCTATTTTCTATATGTTAAACGGTTTTTAGAAATTGCACATATTTGTATATATATTTAAGTTTTTTTTTTCTGAAAACTGTATCAATGTTCAAAGTAATTATTCGTAAATGTGCTAATATCATTTGACACTACAACATTATTATGATAGTAGGTTAACCAGTATGAACAACGGAACCCGCATTTTCTGCCTTTATAGCAGGGACTGCATCACCGAGCTATCAGCATTTCTTGTTACAGGCGAGAAATCGTTTAGAATAGGCAACTAGCTTATAGGGGTCAGGCAGCCTAGCGTGACCACATGTTCTGGACTGAAACAAAATGGGGCTCGCTCGCGATAGGTAAGCCAATTGTACTTGGGAACTATACAGATTGTCCGAAATCGGTTTTGAACATAGGAAATTAATGAGTGCGACACGGAAGACATAAACAAAACGAGGAGCAGGACAAAGATAGAATGTAATCATGGCTAGGTAAATTTTTAAACTAAAATTAAGTCCATGAAACAAATAAAACTTCTGTCAAATATTTTATGTCAAATTCGAGATTTGCAGGTTAAGTTTTACGTCAGTCTGTGTCAAACAACAAACAAAACCTAACCTTTTAATCTCGAATTTGATATAGACTAGCAATACACTTCAGTACTGCCAAACGTATAACACCAATTACAGGCGACTCTGATTACGAATTTAAATAAACACCCGTTATATTTCTTAATGGTCAATTCGAGAAATATTATCTAATATTTATTTGCTCACTGATCTGCTGTCAGGGAAACAAGTTTGTATGTCATAAAATATAATATACGAGGGAATAACGTGTCATTTTATTCCTTGGGGAACTAAAGAAATCTGTTATGTATTAAAAGTGAGTTACATAATAGTTATTTACTATACAAGTGGGATAAAAGCAGCAGTAATATACGTTCGTGCAAATTACAAACGAGTGCGTAGTACAAGTTGTGTAAGCATATTAATGATGCATTATTACACATGTATTGTACAAAATTTTATCTACCACTGCCCAAAATTGAGAAAAGTGCATGAAGAGAAATGTCAGATCTGTACTTTTCGACAAAATTTTAGCAGGCAAACGTCATTACGTCATTCATTTGATACTAGTAGTGTAATGGAAGTTTATTACAACAATAGTGATGTAATTTGCCTCGTTACCTAACTGAAATAGTGTAAAATGTACCGCTCCACCTACTAAACAGCCTATATTGGTGATAGTACGAAACACAGGTGTCTTTTGGATTCCTCATAACGTATATAATCTAAAAGGAATTTCAGTTTCACTTTTGTGATGCCCGATTTGTTAGTTACCTTGGGCGATATAGATCCGTATCGAATCTGCTTAGGTAATAATGAAAATGGAATATGTGTTTTTATAAACCTGGGGCTTTTCTGTTCTTTTATGTTTGCATGTTTCAGGACTTCTCCGTAGTCTTTAGGATCACGTATGGCACAGAATCTACAAAAGATTTAGAAACTATCACATTCATTTGTGAACTGCTCCTAGCTTATAATTTACTAAAAAAATGGAAATCTGGGCCCCAAATCTGTTTCTGCACCCTTAAAATCAAGATCGTTTGCTATCAACCAGACCATTTCTTGAGTCCAAGTAGTTCCTAAAATGGTTTTTAATATCTTTAAATACATTGTTATATCCTAGAATAATATAAATATTATGATAAAAAATACCTCAATAGAAAACACATGCTAGTACCGTAAAGAATTACTTTACGGTACTGCTACTACAGAAATAACCAGATACACAGAAGTTTTATAGAACATGTATTAAGCTACTAAGCCGTGCAACTGCACCTTCCAACACATTTCGGAGTTATAAGCAAAATTAGGCACCTCCTGGCACCGCTACCTACTGGAGGGTTAAATTACTGTATTGGTGAATTAACTTGTAAAGTTGTCTACCGATTTAACAAATTGGTAAGCAGCTTACACTGGATGTGTGTTTACTGGACTCAAAGGTTTCCATAATGAGCTGTAGGCGAATCCTTAAAATTGCCTACTCGCCCTGTAAGGTCTCGTTTTCAGTACCTGTTACGAAAATATCTATTTTCAGTGCTCCGCTGTAGTAAGGCAGGCAGGAGTGTATAATTACATGATGTCGGTAATTAGATTATGCGAAAATCAAGGTAGATTTTCATATATAATGCAACTAGTGGGTTTTTGAGTATCAAACAATCATTTCTGTTTACACGAGATATATTGTTTGGCAATCACGCGAGTCCTTCGGACTCGCGTGATTGCCTAAAACAATGTATACACCACAGGGGAACAGACCACCAGGAAGACCGCTAAAGAAGTGGCGTGACAGCTGGAAATCAATATCACAAGAACAGCAATAATCAAATAAGAATCCAGAGTATAGCAATAAACAGGCGATTCGCCTTACTAAAGTAGAAGAAGAAGAAGAAGAAGATAATATGGATTTCTTTTAAATACCTGGTTTTGGATATGAAACAACTATAGTGTCACTCTCGTATCTGCATATTATCTAAAGATTCTGCATATTTTGCATAATCTCCAGGCGGACTAGTTTTTTCCTCACCCAACAAAACTTAATTTTGGCGAAACTCGTTTACAAGTTTTGCTAGTATTATACGTCCTGCTGTGTCATCATATTGCATTTTTGTGATCTTATGTACCATTTCTTGAGTTTAATACTAATATATGCTTAAATTGCAATCTAAATGAAAACTTACTGGAGGTTTTTAAGTAGGCGGTGATAGCCCACTATCGATTGAATATTCTAGCAAAGGTGTTGTCACAATTTCATATTATCTAACTACATGATAACTACTAATGAACAAAAAAGTGTTTTCATATATTTAGGTACTGATACATCACTACCAAAATAAACTCCTGATAAAGGCCCTAAAGCTATTTGTATAGCAATTAACTGCTAATCATTGGTCTCCTGGAGGTCTTCTGTAATATGTAAAGTGTCTAGTATTATACGAGGGTATGGGAAAAATTCTGCCGTTCTCAAAAACTACTAATGCTTTAATTGTGCAATTTTAAATACATGTTAGGACTTCTCTATGTAGTCGCCTGGCAAATCAACATACTTGGCCCATCGATGTTTCAGCTTCAGTTTTGTGTGAATCTGGATGAAACTTTCAACACCGACAGACAACAACATACAAAATGACATATATCAAAATTTTGTTTCTCAAGGCACACCAAGACAAAGAACGGCAAAATTTTTGCTCTTCCCTTGTATATAAACTTTTATATATTATTCTAGCAAAGGTGTTGTCACAATGTTCACAGTAATTAGCTGCATGATAACTACTAATGAACAAAAACAAATTTTTTCAAATACATCACTGACAAAGTAATGTCCTGATACAGGTACTATCGTTATTTTTATAGCAATTATCTGCTAATTCAAGGTCTCTTGAAGGTCTTCGGTGATATGTATAGTGTCTAGTATTGTACATAAACTTCTAGGAACAAAAAAAAACATAAGAAACAATTGACGAAGCTATAAAAGCAGTTGTTCATGAAAATATTCTTACTACGCTGATTGCGTTCGTGTATCAGAGGCGCTGCATTGGAAATAAACAAGCAACTTCTTAAATTAAATAAAACATTCACGGCAGCAGTACTTCTAAACATTGTCACAATAGTTGGCGAAGAAAGGTAAATACTTTTAAATTTTAATTTCCTAGTTGTAAAGCTACAACAGTTTGAAGATGTAATGCTGCAAATACTTTCAAATATCGAAGAACGCTAACATGTGGCCTATTATAAAAATTAATTACTACTGTTTTTTACTTCCTTTTACGATAAAGGAAGTATTGGATTCACCCCAAAAATTCGAAATTGAGTTTTCAACAGATCTTTACGTTTTAGAGTCCCCTGATCCCCAAAAACATATTTTTTTTCATTGATCTGTCTGTGTGTCTGTCTGTGAAGAGAATATCTCAAAAATGAAAAGAGGTAGGGCGTTGAAACTTCATATATAAGTTTTGTGTACTATGTAGATGAGACAGTACGCTTTTGAAGAAAATCGCATAACAGGAAGTAGGTGTTTACTCTTGTAATTTTTCAGTTTTTTTCGATTTTTTTAAAAACGGCTCTAACGATTTTTTTCAAACTTTATATTTTTGTTACATTTTTAATGTGTATTGATGTGAGCAAGGTGATTTTCCAGCTGAATACTTCTAAAATGAGCTTCTTCTGTTTTTTTTCTATTTTTTTATTAATTCCTATTTTAAATAGAACACCCGGTATATTATTATATTTTTGAATTAAGCTTGAAATTCTAGAAAAAATTTGTCTCTTCAACTAACGCTCTATTTTGTGCCGTTTTTATAGAATTTGTAATGTTTGGAAATTTTTGACAAATGCTTAAACATTAAAAATGAAATTTTTGACTTATTATAAGATCACTGTAAAAGGAAGTTGTGTGATTGTATCACACCAGATTTTTTATATTATTTATATCTGGAATGTTGTAACTTTAGACCTAGTCAAATTTCTTGTTGTAAAAATACTGATTATGTGATTTCCTCTCAGCATGGACAACCAGAAGAACGACGTACCTACGGAGAACAACGAAGTAAATCGGATTATACAAGAACATATGCCGAATCTAGTTGAAGTCGCTCAAGATGTTTGGTTACCCAAAACGTATTTAAAATTTTCAGAAACCATCTCAAATTTAGAAATACGAGAAAGCGATGTAATCTTCGTATCATATCCTACAGCAGGTATGTGTGTAGAATATGCTTTACAAAAGGTGTCTAGCAAGAGTATGTCTATGGCTTAATAGAGCTTACTACTAAAACACTGCTGGAGCCTGTGGTTTGAATCTGATCACAATTACATTGACAATTACAGCTTAGCTATTATTAAATATTTGTGTGGTTAGAGGTTTCAATGAATTGTGATAATCATATTTGCAACAACAAATATCCAACTTATAATTTGCTATACTCTATATAGATCAGGAACAATTTACGTGGATAACGTTCTTGACCCCCCCCCCCCCCCCCCCAATAAAAATGTTTAATTGGGACTTTTTTGTTGGATAGATGATTAGTTTGGCGGTTATGCTCCTATCTTCACATAACAGGTTACCTCCTTTATGAAGAAAAATTCATGAAATCAAAACTGGCTATAGAATGCAATGCTTTCGCTTTTGGATGAGAATTGAAGTATAAAGAAGTAATGTTAATCTACGAAGATGGGAGCATTACTGTCTCACAATCTCATGATCTCTGCAACAAAAAATCAAATCAAAACTTTTAATATTAAGGTCGTGAACACCATCCCCATAAAGTGCTATCTTACACGCATTCTGTATCTCATTGATGTAACTCATGGAATCGTGCCCCCTCTCCCCCAACACCTTAAACCTGTCTTCTAGGATGGGCAACACTCCTACACTTCAGGACCTTTTCCACTCTCCCCTCTGCACCATCCATCGTATACAAATTTCTCGCTCTGATCTATCCTTATTGATTATTTGGATTGCTTTCTGCATTAAAATGAATAAATAGTCGTTCTAGAATTGTACGATTTGGTACCATTAAATAAGCAATTTAAACAGATGAAGACGAAAAGAAGTTACAGACAGTGTTCTGTGCTATGGCGTCAAATGGCGTTGAAAGAAATAAACCGGAACGGTGAGAATGCAGCATGATGGGCAGACGCAGTTTGATTGGATGTTATACACACGAGTTATTATAATCAGAGCCAGTAGATATAGAGAGTACCGCCATTCTTTGATCCGTGAAAATGCCTCCATCGCCGCCATTTTTGTCCCCATCAGCAATGACTGATTGAGTTATGTCTAAATTTTTACTTGAAATTGGCAAGACTGTAAGTCTATGTCAAATTCGAGGTTATCAGGTTATGTTTTCCATCAGTTTGTGTCAAATAACAAACAAAACCTAACCTACTAATCTCGAATTTGACATAGACTTACAGTCTTGCCAATTTTAAGTAAAATTTCGGATTGCCAATAAATGTCACGTTGACGGAATTATGTTACAAACCAAAGTGACGCATATGACAAAGGAACAAACATGGCGGACGTGGCGGTACTCTCCTATATCTACTGGGTCTGATTATAATAACACGTAGTATTTCAGCCTTGTGTGCATTTTGAGATTATTAAACTTGGAGAATTTTAACAAAGATAAGCGTAAGGCTCAGTTGTATAATTGAAATTGTACGATTTCTTTTAAATAAAAGTATTTTCCAAAAGGTGCATCGCTGCTACCTTCAAGAAGAAATTTAAAAATCTTATATGTATTACACCCAAAAATTCTCTTAAGAAATTAAGGGTTAGTTCTATCTTCTATCACGATTACCAACCCTAGAGTTTTACTGCGAGCTCAACTCTGTTATACTCGTATTTCATTAACAGTGATTGTTCATTCATAATTAATTCATTACTTTTAGCATCTTGCACCTTTCAGTGTCAAGGACCATTCATACCGTGTGTGAATTGCAATGGAGGTAATAGGTCGCATGTGACTTGCATTACGCACCCCCGCATTCAAACAAACCTTAATCTAACTTAAGGCTCACTTACGTAATGAGTTCAATTTCATTGCAACTCAGAACAAAATTCTCAGCTACGGCCAGATTTGAACCCATGTCCACTTGGTTGCTAAGCAGGGTGTGCTTATCCACTCAACCACCCAGGTGGTCTAATTTCGTTTTTATATCGTGAAGAATTGATTTGTTATAGGCAAATATCAATTATAGCTTGCTCTATTCAAGCCGTGTATAATGTTAATATCTAACGGAGAACTTTTAGTTTCATAGAAGCCCTTAGACTTAAAATAAAATGATTAAAGAGTGTTAAGTACACGAATTTTTATAAATTTCAGCTTTTTAGAAAAAAATATCAATATAAAACGTTTCTGTTTTTTTATTATTTAAAATTATTCAGAATTGCAATTCCACATTTTTAAATGTAATTACGTTGTTTCCAAGTTATTTAATTTATAGGAATTTGTAAATAATAGTTATTTATGTATTAAGGGCGCAATCAATAGATTATAGCACTAGCGAATGTTTCCCGAGAGCTATAATCATGATTAGGCACGTGGTACATACAACGTTTTATTTCATTTTAGTCCTCAAAATGGACAAAATTCAAGGATTCAGTATTTTGGCTACAGACTACTGCGTCGTCGTTGTGCTGGCGCTGTGCATTTCTGGTGTGCTATGGTTTCTATGCAGATTGTTGGTGTTGCTATACTACATTGTTAGTGCTTGTTATACTGCTTAGCAACGTTATAGGCCCTAGAGCTATAAAAGCCATTTTACGCCAATAAACAAGATTATGGTTCCAAAATGAAATAAAGTATATTTATTAAATAAATATATACACGTACCTACTGCGAATTAATAATACAGAGTGCTGAAATTTTCTTCGCTCTATTCTATAGTAGTTTATTGCAAATGATTTGAAAAAAGGCACAATTATCAGTCAATAATTCTACAACCATTTTGAGTTATCCTAATTGAAGACACTCTGAATTTACTTTTGAACACGTAAACGTAGAAAAGCGTCCATTTGTTTGTGTGATAAATGTGTGCCAGAAGACTAACCTGTGCCATATTCTAATAAGTATTTGTATTCTTGTTATATTAAAATATAAACGAATTATATATCATTATTATCATTTTAATAACTACTATTATACGAACCCTGCTATTAAGGTGTTTCTCACATAATGCAATGTAACGTGAACGATAAATGCGGCTGTTTCTGAATATAGAGTATGGTGTTGGCTCAAAAAATGTGAAATGAAGATATGAATCATCAGGATGAAGAGGGTCAAAGACGTCTGCTTCTGTTGATAACGACGAGTAAAATTAAACACGCACCAAACGGTACGAGAAATGGGTCTGGATGTTGCAAACATTTCCTGTCTTAAGCTGACTGGAAAGGTTGCAGTCCAGTCCTTTGGTGTGAAAAGGAGGTTTACCGATAAGGTCTTCCCGAAGTTCTTATATTTGCCATTTTTATACATTTTTGCTTCTAGTACAGCCATCTTGGAGAACGACTTTTCGGCAAACTTTCCAGGTGAAACCACCAAATGATTGGACTATTGTTATTAAGTTGAACATCTACAGTTATTTTCATAATCAATATCATGTAATTATACACTTCTGCCTGCCCTGCTGCAGCGGAGTGCTGCAAATAGCAAGACCTTACAGGACGAGTAGGCAATTTCCAAGATTCGCCTACAGCTCATCCTGGAAATCTTGAGTCCAGTAAACACACTACGAGCTGCGTTAAATCGGTAGACAACTGTACAAGCCAATACAATAATAAAGTGATCTAACCTAGATGATTAATTTAACCAATAACTCTAAAATTTGTTGGAAGGTACAGTTGCACGACTTAGTAGCTTAATACATGTGCTATAAAACCGCTGTGTATCTGGTTATTGCTGTTTTATAGTATCAGTACCGCAAAGCAATTCTTTAACGTACTAGTACCGTAAATATTTATTTTGTGTTGACGACTTGATTACCATTATATTAATAATATTCTAGGATATAACAAAAATGTATTTCAAGATACTAAAATGCATTTTAGGAACTGCATGGGCTCAAGAACTGGTCTGGTTGATAGCAAACGATCTGGACTTTAAAGGTGCAGAAAAGGAATTGGCGCCCAGATTTCCATTTCTTGAGTAAATTATGAGCTAGGAGCCGTTCATAAATGAAGAATATTATAGTTTAAAAATATTTTGCAGAATCTCTGCCATATGTGATCCTGAAGAACTCGGAAAGCTCCTTACACTGAAACATGCAAACATAGAATACATATGTGAACAGAAAAGTCCCAGGTTTATAAAAACACATCTTCCATTTTCATTATTACCAGAGCAGATTCGAAACGGATCTAAATCGCCCAAGGTAGCTAACAACTCGGGCATTTCAAAAGTGAAACTGAAATCTCTTTTTAGATTATATACGTTATGAGGGATCCAAAAGACACATGTGTTTCGTACTATAACCAATATAAGTTGTTTAGGAGGTGGAGCGGTACTCTTGAAGACTTTGCTAAAATATTCTTATCTGAAAAAGGTAAGATGACAAAGACCCCTTGCCCTTAAAGCACTTTTATTAATTTCAGCATTATACGGTTCTTTCTGGAAGCATGTATTGGGTTACTGGGAGCATAAAAACTCACCGAATTTTCATTTCGTTAAATTCGAAGATATGAAAAAAGACCTTGCAGCGGTTATCAAAGATGTAGCTAACTTCTTTGTCAAAGAGATAACGTGTGAGCAGATGCAGCAGCTATGCCACCTTTTAAGTTTTGAATCTATGAAAAATAACAAGGCCGTCAAGCGCCAAGAACTTATAGCAACCAGAAGAAAGATCAACTTGATGAAGGAGGAACTACACGGAATTACAAGGGAAGAATTTTCTAGCCAGATGATAGAACACTTTGATGCATGGACTAAGAAAAATATTGAAGGAACTAATTTTGAACACCATTACAATTATAGTTTATAGAGACTCTATGAACTACCTATACTATCGTTGTATTTTTGTTCCACCCAGGAATAAAATAAAGTTTATGTACCGGACTTTTGATACATAACAGATTTCTTTACCCCCATGGAATAAAATGACATTTTATTCCCTGGTAAATTTATTATACGCATATTTCATAACAAACAAACTTGTTTCCTTGGCAAGAGATCAGGAGCAAATACATATTATATAACTTTTCTGGAACTGATCATTAAGAAACACTGATTTACTGCTGACTTTTTTAATGCACGTCTAGAGTAAACTTCGTTATCGCTCTAATGAAATGCCCTCGGCTTCCTTCGGGCGGCTCAGGTATTACTTACATTCTCAAGTAGTTTACGTGACAAATAATTATTATTTATAGCTTTCAGTGCTGTTCCCGAATTGTTTTCAGTTAATATTCCAGTCAATACTTAAATGTTCTTACTATAATTGTTCAGCAATCCAAAGTATGTCTGTTTGTTTAATTACAGCATTTTCTTTTAGATAGAATTTTATTTTATATAAAATTCTATAGACACGAATTTATATATTTTCACAGCAGGGGAATATTGAAAAAGTACAATTACTTAAGGAACATGAGAACCTGACAATCACTTGATTCTTATAGAATTACACTACTTTGACCATATGACCGTAGCAGTCGGTGTCTAAGGTACCTGGTACTCTGTATGCCTAGACCTTGTCCATTAACAAACAAACAAACATACGAATTAATAGTCTCGGGTTTGAGAATTTCGGTATCTGCTTTCTGTAATTAGTAAAATTCTGTACATTTTGCATATATAAAAAGTTTCCGACGCAAGGATGTCCCCGAGACATCTAAAATGAAAAAAATTACAGGGGATACGCTGTGAAACTAATGAAGCATATTCTCAACTAATCTGCAGTGACTGCGAAGAAGTCGGCATCATATGAGAGAGTTTTTTAATGAGAGAGTTTTTTATTTTTCAAAAACAGTTTTTTTACGACAATAATTTGTGCTTGTCCAAAAAACGTATTTAGCCCCTATCATATATACCGAGCGATTTTTACTTAGAGAATGGAGTTTTTCGAAATTTCTAAAATCCAAAAAGTGCTATTTTTCGGAATTTAAGTTAGATTTCAATGAAATTTTTTTAACATGAGTTAGTTTTATGTAACTGAAAATATCAAGGCCAGAAAACACCTATTTCCTTTAACTTTAGCAAAAATTTAATTTTTCAATTTTTAAAATATTTTTATAAATTTCACATACCAAGACTTAATTTTAAAATTCAATTTTTTTTAGATGAAGACTAAAGATTTATAACGAAATGAGAGTCTAGCGCAAACAGCTAAACTAAGCGGACATGCTGTTCTGGCCGTTAAGTGATAGTGCTACAATCACTGGCGTTCCAGATAAGTAACCACATTTACTTTTATATTTGTTTGCGGACTATAAAATTTATAAAAATTCCGAATTGTATCTCATTGTGAAATATGTTACCGGCCGGGGGCGGCTCCGGCTTTGGAGGCGGTATACCACCAAATCTTAACCCTGCCCAACCCAGTATTATGCAATATAGCCCATATTATCACCAACAACTCCCATTCGCTGGAAATACACAGCTTCCAAACCAGATTTTTCACACTGCTTTTCCATCACCAAACCTATACAACCCGTACCCGACTGCCCAACCGTATGCCTTACCCATGACGTCAAATACATTCTCCCAGAGATCTGAAATCGACGCTAGCTCAAACATAGATATATATGATATATCTGATGCGGAAACAGACACATTGCCTAATGAGTACTCATGGCAGAAAGTACAGAATAAAAACAAAAGAAAACGCGTTGCAATCTCCGTAACACCAAAAGAAACCCTATAGCTTCATAGTCAGTTACAAACAAAAATCTCTAACATCAGTCAAACAGATTTGATATATTGTCACAGGACACGCCACAGCAAAATCCCAGCACATCAATAACAACAAATTTGACCCCTAACCCCCCTCCCATCTTTGTACACGGAGTTGTTAATTATCCGGAGATGACTCAATCTATAAACACTATTCTCCAGCCAACTGATTATACATCCAAAGCTATGAGCGACAACGTTGTTAAAATAAATGTACAGACGGTGGATAATTACCGCAAATTTAGTAAATTTCTACAAGAAAAGAAAATAATACACCACACTTACCAACTGAAACAAGAAAAAGCATTCCGTGTAGTTATTAGACATTTGCATCCCACTATCGCCACTAATGACATAAAAACTGAACTAGAACGATTGGGCCATAAGATTAGAAATGTGTAAATGTCAAAAGTAGGGCTGACAAAACACCGTTACCTTTATTCTTTATTGACATTGAACCCGCAGACAATAATAAAACAATATACGAACTAAAAACCCTACTAAACATGTGCATCAAAGTAGAACCACCAAAGAAACGCATAGAACCAGTCCAGTGTATGAGATGTCAAGCTTATGGACATACAAAGATATATTGTTTTAAACCCTATGCCTGTGTTAAATGTGGTAAAAACCATAGCACATCACCTTGTATTAAAACAAGAGATACCCCAGCAGCGTGTGCCCTATGCGGGGGTAACCATCCTGCAAACTACAGAGGCTGTAGAGTCTACCAAGACTTACATCAAAAGAAAAGAGCTATTCCAATATACCAAAACCCAACATACGCCCAAACAGTAAAACAAAATTTTCAACCAGTTACAGTCCAATCACCATCCTACGTCACCCTTACTAAATTCCTGGAAGAGTTTAAAAATGTATTTCAACAATTAATGCAGCAAAACTCAATGATACTTACCATGCTCTCCACCGTCATTAACAAATTAGGATAATGGCTAGTTTTCTGCGAATTGCCGAGTGGAACACCAATGGCTTACAGCAACACAAAGATGAATTAATTCTCTTCTTGAAAATAAACCAAATTGACGTAATGCTGGTAGCCGAAGCTCATTTCACTTTAAGGACTGATATTAACATACCCGGCTATGACATTTATCACACCAAATACCCAGATGGTACAGCTCACGCAGGGACAGCAATTTTAGTAAGGAAAGCTATAAAACACCACGAATTAGCACCATTCGAATCAAATTATTTACTAGCCACAACAATACAAGTAACCAGCCTACCTAGTCCCATAACTCTGTCAGCCGTGTATTGTCCACCAAGACATAGAATTACCCAAAAATCTAAACCGCTACTTTAAAACGCTAGGTAAGCCATTCATATCTGGAGATGACTACAACTTTAAACATACGTACTGGGGTTCAAGACAAGATTTATATACCTATATCTACCGGTAAACCTTCTTACTGGCCGACAGACCAAAACCAAATTCCGGACCTTCTAGATCTCTTCTTCGTTAACGGAATATCCAACAACTTCCTCAAAATTGATGACAATTATGATCTTTCATCGGATCATTCACCAATTATCCTAACATTCAGTACAACTGTAATAATTAAAGACGACCCTGCTACACTGACCAATAAGACTACAAATTGGACCTACTTCCGGAAATATATAAATGACCATTTAAATCTCAATGTTAGTCTAAAGACTCCGGAAGAACTTGAACAAGCTACCAACCATCTGATTACGACTATTCAACAAGCAGGATGGAATAGTACACCCTTACCTCAACCAAAACCCCAAAATCAGAACATTCCGCTACAAATAAAACAGTTAATAGTTGAAAAACGCAGAGCCAGAGCCAGTTGGCAACGAAGTCACAGTATATCCGACAAACGAAAATACAACTGTCTAACTCGAAAACTGAAACAGGCACTAAAAAATTTACGGAATGAAGAGTTCAAGCACTTCCTCACTAAGCTCTCACCTAACGACCACTCAATTTGGCAAGCCACTAAAAGATTCAGACGACCCCAAAAATCCGTACCCCCCATAAGAACTCAAGGTGGTACTTGGGCAAGATCAGAATTAGACAAGGCAGAAACATTTGCACTACACCTTGCCGAGGTTTACAAACCACACGAAGACGACATAGATGCTGACATCGACCAGTACCTCGATGCCCCTCTCCAACTATCTCTGCCAATTCGAGCTCTCTCGCCCAATGAGATAAAACGTGAAATTAAAAGACTCAAAAACTATAAAGCGCCTGGATTTGACCTCATTACTGCAAAAATTCTAAAACAATTACCAAAAAAAAGCAATAACATTGATAACAATAATCTTCAACACTATCCTGAGACTCACCTACTGGCCCACTCAACTGAAGTTTGCTCAAATCATCATAATTTTAAAACTAGGCAAACCCCCCAATGAGGTAAACTCATATAGACCAATTAGCCTTCTTCCGATAATTTCCAAAGTATTGGAGAAATTAATATTACTCAAAATTCAAGAAGACTCACACCTCGAAGAACATATCCCTAAACACCAATTCGGCTTCCGGCATGCCCATTTGACCATACAACAGTGCAATCGTTTGGTAGATATTATAAACAAAGCCTTTGAGAACAAACAATTCTGCTCTGCTCTCTTTCTTGACGTCCAACAAGCGTTCGATAGGGTCTGGCATAAAGGCATCCTGTATAAAATTAAAACAATCTTCCCACACCAATACTATTTACTCCTAAAGTCTTACCTAGCTGACCGTCACTTTCAAGTTAAAGCTGGTAACGAAGTGTCATCTTATCATCTGATAAGCGCAGGAGTCCCCCAAGGCAGTGTTTTGGGACCAACCCTATATACACTCTACACTGCTGATCTGCCAACTAACGATGAAACTGTAACCAGCACCTTTGCGGACGATACAGCCATTCTTGCATGCGATAACTCTCCTGGAACAGCCACACTCTCTCTCCAAACTCACCTTAACGTCATCTCTCAATGGTTGAAAAAATGGAAAATAAAGGTGAATGAAGCCAAATACACTCATATCACGTTTACCTTAAGGAGACAACAGTGTCCACCAGTTATCATGAACAACACTCCAGTTTCTCACTCAGATGTTGTCCGATATCTAGGAATGCACCTCGATCGTAAACTAACCTGGAAGGCCCATATTACAAAGAAAAGAAAATAACTCGACATCCGATGTAAGAAAATGTACTGGCTGTTAGGAAAAAATTCATGCCTATCCTTAAATAACAAATTACGTGTGTACAAAACCATCCTAAAGCCCGTCTGGACCTATGGTATCGAATTATGGGGATGCTCCAGCTCTTCCAATATAGAAATTATCCAACGCTACCAATCTAAAACTCTCCGTTCAATAGTAGACGCACCTTGATTTATTTCCAACAGAACGTTACACGATGATCTGAAGATGCCATACGTCAGAGAAGTTATAAGCCAACACGCACAAAAACACAAAGCCCGACTACAATCCCACCCAAATGATCTCGTTCAACCATTACTAGATGAACCGCCAGACCGAAGATTGAAACGAAAGTGACCACAAGATATAATTAGATAAATAATTTTGCACTGTAAATGATATCATTGACATTGGACTCTGTTTTTATAGGATAATACCACTGGGTATGATTCCCTTCCTGTCATAGTTATAATCACACAATTAGCTTATAGAAAATTATGTAATAAGTTGTTTTCTGATTGCTAATAAAGATATGTTTAAAAAAAAATAACGAAATGAAAATTCGGTGAGCTTTTATGCTCCTAGTAACCCAATACATGCTTCCATAACGAACCGTATAATGCTGATATTAATAAAAGTGCAAGAGGGCTTTCTCATCCTACTTTTTTGCGATAAGAATATTTTAGCAAAGTCTTCATTTATGAACGGCTCCTAGCTTATAATTTGCTCAAGAAATGGAAATCTGGGCGCCAATTCCTTTTCTGCACCTTTAAAGTCCAGATCGTTTGCGATCAACCAGACCAGTTCTTGAGCGCATGTAGTTCCTAAAATGCGTGGTAGTATCTTGAAATACATTTTTGTTATATCCTAGAATATTATTAATATAATGGTAATCAAGACGTCAACGGAAAATATATATTTACGGTACTAGTACGTTAAAGAATTGCTTTGCGGTACTGGTACTATAAAACAGCAATAACCAGAGGTTTTATAGCACCTGTATTAAGCTACTAAGTCGTGTAACTGTACCTTCCAACAAATTTCAGAGTTATTGGCTAAATTAGGCACCTAGGTTAGATCACTTTATTATTTATTAATTAATAACTATAGTCCAATCATTTGGTGGTTTCACCTGGAGAGTTTGCCGAAAAGTCGTTCTCCAAGATGGCGGTACTAGGAGCAAAAAATGTATAAAAATGGCAAATATAAAAACTTCGGGAAGACTTTATCGGTAAACACCCTTTTCACACCAAAGGAATGGACTGCCACCTTTCCAGTCAGATTAAGATAGGAAATGTTTGCAACAGCCAGACCCATTTCCCGTGCCCTTTCTCGTACCGTTTGGTGCGTGTTTAATTTTACTCGTCGTTATCAACAGAAGCAGACGTCTTTGACCTTCTTCATCTTGATGATTCATATCTTTATTTCACATTTTTCCAGCCAGCACCATACTCTCTATTCAGAAACAGCCGCATTTAACGTTCACGTTACATTGCATTATTTGAGAGACATCTAAATACCAGGATTCGAATAATAGTAATTATTAAAATAATAATAGGAATTCACATATAATTCGTTTATATTTTAATATAACAAGAATACAAATACTTATTAGAATATGGCACAGGTTAGTCTTCTGGCACACATTCATCACACAAACAAATGGACGCTTTTCTACGTTTACGTGTTCAAAAGTAAATTCAGAGTGTCTTCAGTTAGGATAACTCAAAATGGTTGTAGAATTATTGACTGATAATTATGCTTCTTTTTCAAATCATTTGCAATAAACTACTATAGAATAGAACAAAGAAAATTTCAACGCCTTGTATTATTAATTCGAAGTAGTACGTCTATATATTTAATTGATAAATATACTTTATTTACAAATTCCTATAAATTAAATAACTTGGAAACAACGTAATTACATTTAAAAATGTGGAATTGCAATTCGGAAGAATTTTAACTAATAAAAAAACAGAAACGTTTTATATTGATATTTTTTTTCAAAAAGCTGAAATTTGTAGAAATGTCTGTACTTAACACTCTTTAATCATTTTATTTTATGTCTAAGGGCTTATATGAAACTAAAAGGTCTCCGTTAGATATTAACATTATACAAGGCTTGAATAGAGCAAGCTATAATTGATGTTTGCCTATAACAAAGCAATTCTTCACGATATAAAAACGAAATTAGACTACCTGGGTGGTTGAGTGGATAAGCACACCCTGCTTAGCAACCACGTGGACATGGGTTCAAATCTCGCCGTAGCTTAGAATTTTGCTCGGTGTGCAATGAATTTGAACTCATTACGTAAGTGAGCCTTAAATTAGATTAAGGTTTGTTTGAATGCGGGGGTGCGTAATGCAAGTCACATGTGACCTATTACCTCCATTGCAATTCACGCGCGGTATGAATGGTCCTTGACACTGAAAGGTGCAAGATACTAAAAATAATGAATTAATTATGAATGAACAATCACTGTTAATGAAATACGAGTATAATAGAGTTGAGCTCGCAGTAAAACTCTAGGGTTGGTAATCGTGATAGAACTAACCCTTAATTTCTTAAGAGCATTTTTGGGTGTAATACATATAGGAATATTTAAATGTTCTTATCAATTCCTCGTAGCAGTAGCAGCGATGCACCTTTTGGAAAATACTTTTATTTAAAAGAAATCGTGCAATTTCAATTATAAAACTGAGCCTTACGTTTATCTTTGTTAGAATTCTCCAAGTTTAATAATCTCAAAATGCACACAAGGCTAAAATACTATGTGTTATTATAATAACTCATGTGCATAAAATCCGTCTGCCCACCACGCTGCATTGTCACCGTTTCGGTTTAATTCCTTCAACGCCATTTAACGTCATGGCACAGAACGCTGTCTGTAACTTCTTTTCGTCTTCATCTGTTTAAATTGCTTATTTAATGATACCAAATCGTACAATTCTAGAACGACTATTTATTCATTTCAGCGCAAGAACCAATCCAAATAATCAATAAAGATAGATCAGAGCGAGAAATTTGTATACGATGGATGGTGCAGACGGGAGACTGGAAAAGGTCGTGAAGTGTAGGAGTGTTTCCCATCCTAGATGACAGGTTTAAGGTGTTGGGGGAGAGGGGGCAAGATTCTATAAGTTACATCAATGAGATACAGAAAATGCTTGTAAAATAACACTTTATGGGGATGATGTTCACGACCTCAATATTAAAAGTTTTGAGTTGATTTTTTTGTTGGAGAGATTATGAGATTGTGGGACAGTTATGCTTCCATCTTCGTAGCTTAACATTACTGCTGTATACTTCAATTCTCGTCCAAAAGCGAAAGCATTGCATTTTATAGCCAGTTTTGATTTCTTGAGAGTTTTCCTTCATAAAGGAGTAACGCTGTTCTGTGAAGATAGGAGCATAACCGCCAAACTAATAATCTATCCAACAAAAAAAGTCCCAATTAAAAATGTTAGATAGGGGGTGGGGGGGAGTCGAGAACTTTATCCACGTAAATTGTTCCTGATCCATATACAGTATAGAAAATTTTAAGTTGGATATTTGTTGTTGCAAATATGATTATCACAATTCGTTGAAAACCCCTGTTATGGTCAAAACCAACATTCAAAGAATTTTTAACTCAGCGTCGCCTTTAGGGGGGGCGGCCGGGTACACTCTGAAGCCAGGGTTGGGGTCTCGGGGGGTTGCTGCAAAGGGACCAGCCCGCGATCTTCGGTACAAGATCCATCAGGGTAGCTCTGTGCTACAACGCATTTAGCATAGTTATTACGATATATTTATACAGTCCACTTGTTCAATCAGAAATAAAGTTCAATTCAACAACAACGGTGTTTGAATCAGCATTCGGCAAACTACAATAACACCCCTAACCACACAAATATTTAATAATCCTTAAATACGCATTTCGACAGCTAAGCTGTAATTTTCAATCGCTATTGTTAAATATTTGTGTGGTTAGGGGTTGTGATCAGATTCAAACCACAGGCTCCAGCAGTATTTTATTCAAAATATAATGAGTTTGTAGGGCGGTTATGAACCTATTTTCGCAAACGAGCGTTACTTTTGCCATGAAATCAAAACTGGCTATAAAATACAATGGTTTCGCTTTTAAATGAGAATTAAAGTATGAACCAGTAATGTGACCGTCCCATACACTCATAATCAATTAAAAATATCAACTCGAAATTTTCAATATTAAGGTCATGAACGGCCTCCTCGCAAAGCGTTATTTTACACGTATTTTTCCCTGATCGCTGGTGTCAACCATGAAATGATTGCCCCCCCCCCCTTCCTTTAAAGCGATAAAAAGAGAGAGCTAAAGGTGGTAGATACATTATCAGCTATAATTTACCAAGGGCAGTGATTATCACCAGCAATAATTTTGACAAATAACAACTCGAAAGTGCGTTGCCTAGAAATAACCCCAGGCTTCGCCTCGGGTTACGAGTGTTTCTTGAAAGTAACGCGCTTGAGGGATATGATGTGTCAAAATCATAAGGATTTATCACTGGCCGCGGTGACTTCGAGAAGATAAATTCTTAAGTAAATTAATATAATTTTTGGGGAAGCGAGAAACCATTTTTCTGACAAAATTAATTTGTCACTTCATTATTTACTTGTCATAGGATACTACTAAATTTTAATTGCGTAGGTAGTTTCCATTTTCATTGAAAATCACTCTAGGGTCGTTTTCACTTCAAGTGTGATCTGATTTGTCAAATTAATACACGTGATCGAAAATAATCCAATTGGATTGGTGTACAATATATATAAAAACTTATCTTGTAAATAATACCTATAAGAAATTTTCAATATGGTTGCTGCTTTGTTTAAAATTGATTAGGAAATCCAAAAATCCTATAAAAATTCAGCCAACAAATATTATTAGATATTAAAAGTGGACCACCTACTGCAACAGTTAACACCCTAAGTAATTTACTGGAAACTTCAAAACTACTAAGCTGTTACATTTCATTAGCAGTGATTTTTTAACACGTTCACAAATTATCATAAATATACGGAGAACCCTTCAAGATGTAATAGGTAGCGCCAGTAAGCCATAGACATTCTCTTACGAGACACCTTTTGTAAAGCAGATTCTACACACATACCTGCTTTAGGATATGATACAAAGATTACATCGCTTCTCGTACTTCTAAATTTGAGATGGTTTCTGAAAATTTTAAATACGTTTTGGGTAATCAAACATCTTGAACGACTTCAACTAAATTCGGCATATGTTCTTGTATAATCCGATCTACTTCGTCCTTCTCCGTAGTTACGTCGTTCTTCTGGTTCTCCATGCTGAGAGGAAATCACATAATCACTATTTTCACAACAAGAAATTTGACTAGGTCTAAAGTTACAACATTCCAGATATAAATAATATAAAAAACAGTAGTAATTTATTTTTATAATAGGCTATATGTTAGCGTTCTTCGATATTTGAAAGTATTTGCAGCATTACATCTTCAAACTGTTGTAGCCTTACAACTAGGAAATTAAAATTTAATAGTTATTTATTATACATGCGGATTAAATTAATGTTTAATGAGCGGTATGTTTAAACGCGCGCGCGGCGAAGCCGCAAGCGCGTTAATACCGCGAGTTAATACATTAATTTAATCCGCGAGTATAATACAACTGTTTATTCAATTTTGCAGTAATAAACTTTTCTAGTGTAAATGTAAGATTTTTGCTAAAAGCTTAAAATGTCACTAATCCCTTGCAAATATCGAGTTGCTGATTGTGAGTTCTTTTGATGCGTTGCCATGGATTGAACTGTTTACGGGAAAAAAGTCAAACGTAAATTGTGAACGAAAGTGAATTTTTCGTAACAAAGTTTATTATAAAGTGTAGTATTGTGTGTATCTACAAGGTGAGAATTGTAATGCAGAATGATGATACGATTATGGAACAACTGCTCCCCAAAAAATCGAAAGAAACGTACAAAAAAATTTATCAAAAATTTTGCTCCTGGAGAATAGAAAAACATGCAATGGAAGTTACTGAAACTCTCATTTTAAATTATATTGCCGAACATTCCAAGAGTTTGAAGCCATCTTCAGTCTGGAGTTATTGCTCCATGCTAAAGGCCTGCCTCATTATTTTCGAGAATGTGAATATTGGAAAGTAAGCAGAAAAAAGTGCATTTTTATAGATCAAACTGTAAATATTTATATTACTTTTATAGATTCTCTAAAGTGAAAGCTCTATTGAAACAAAATTCAAAAGGGTTTAGAAGCAAAAAATCTAAAGTACTGAGCCGTGATGATATGTTAAGATTTTTCAGTGAGGCACCGGATGAAATTTTTCTACTGGTTAAGGTCAGTTACTTTTTTAAATAAAAACGTAGCAAATGAAAAAATGTCTTTGTTTATTGTAGACAGTGCTTGTCATGGGTATAGCTGGTGGATGCCGCATTGGCGAACTCGTAAACATAAAAATTGACGATGTTGAGGATCGAGGAAATGTCTTAGTTGTAACTCTACCAGACACAAAAACTAGCAAACCTCGCGTGTTTACTATAATTAATGAAGTAGCCATAAATGCTGTAGATATCTACAGGACCTACGTAAAATTACGACCCCAAGCGGTGACCCATAGACGCCTTTTTTTAAATTATCAACATGGCAAGTGTACCGTCCAGCCGGTAGGAGAGAACAAAATACGTAAAATGCCTAGCGTCATTGCGACCTTTTTGGGTCTTCCCGATTCTGCGTTATATACAGGTCATGCTTTTCGAAGGAGCTCCGCCTCGCTTTTGGTAGATGGAGGTGCGAATCTTCTTGAACTTAAAAGACATGGTGGATGGAGTTCCAGTACAGTCGCTGAAAATTATATCGAAGACTCGATTACGAAGAAGATAGAGACCTGCGGAAAGATTTTTGGAAAAAAAACTTCTTCTTTGATACCTGCAGAGAAACCTAGTACCACAGTTGTTGTTTCAGAGGGAAAAACTCCTGTTCTGAATGATGATGCAGTTCATTTGCATAAAATTGTGAACAACGAATTAGTTAGTGCTACAAGAAACATAAATTTTGAAACTGGTGCTGTTCAAAATTGCAACCTTTTTTTTATCAGCGAACCGTTGAAGGACCTGACTTCTTTAATTGGGAAATAATGCGTAGCCATTTTTGTTTTCGTTTTGTTAATTTAGTTGTAATTTCCTGATGTATAAGTTTTTGATAAATTATTGATCTATTTTGGTTGACATTTATTTGACATTTTTAAAGCGCTAGCGGAATAAAAATTTTAAATCACTAGCGGAATAAAAATTTTAAACGACTGTTTATAAAACATCAACTTTTATGGGCAGGCCAGAAACAAATAAACGTCACTTTATACGGCAAAATTGAATAAAATACTAAAACAACGTAAAACAAATTAGTTTGGAATAAACTGTTATAATCCTTGCTAATTATATAAACTCCAACCACAAGTTCACCAGACTGCAAAGATTCACATCGGGCGTGTGGTCGCTTAAATTTTATCGATCGATAAGAAGCTAGCCAAAACAATTACATGTGCCATTAGCCGGCAACGTCCCGCCCCCCGCGGCCACCTGACCATCAGAAGTGTTTAAAATTATGCCACTGACACATTCATTTAGACTGGTTGCAAACCTAACACCCTACATTTGAGGTGCATGCTTTTCAAGACGAGAGAGCACCACTTACTAAGTAAATTTTAAGATTGTCTGATTTTCGAGACTAAATCGCCACCTTAACTAGTGGATTATTGAGTATAGGTCTGTTTTTGAAACGTTTTTGTTGTAATTCTAAATGGTCTTGCAGCATGGTCTTCCCCACAGTTGGCGCATGTTGGTTTAGTGTTATCTAATTTAGTGCATGCAGTGTGATTGTGATTGCTCGCGCACTTCACACATTTCTGGGGAAGAGAGCAATAATTTCTGGTGTGCCCAAAACGTCGGCAGCGATGACACTGGGGTAGGCTTGTTGGTTTTTTCCTAATTTCAACTGATACTATCGAATGATACAGTTGTTTGGGACTAAATATTTTCTTAGCTTCGTCATTATTGGTCAGCATTGCTGCACACACTGGGAGAGGTTTTTTTCTTTGGTAATTAATCGGATTACCTTGAGAATAAGCAACTTGTTTATCGCTTCTTTGATTTCTTCAGTGGTTAGCGATAATGGGACATTTTTGATAACAACAGATAATTACTTGTTATTAGAATTTTGGAAAGTATGGTACTCGATTTTTTCTTCAGTGTAGAATTTGGTAACGCTGCAATAATCATCTTCAGTTGTTAGATTTATGCGAGTTGTGTTTGTGCTGCATGTAGTTGTAAACTCTCCAGATATTATGTTCCTGATGTCCTCTATTAGGACTTTGTGATTTATCTTATTATCGATATATATTGGTGGAATTTTTGGTTTATTAGTTGATTGCTGTACATTAGAGTTACTATTAGACTCCTCGATGGTTTTGTCAGCATTATTTGTTGGCAATTAAAATTTATTTTGTGGTAGTAGCTCTTCTGTTGACCACATACAGCGTTTTTGCACCTCTGTTAAAGGCGGAGTTAACTGGTCTAATTTGCTCTTTGATTGCGCTTGCACGTCCATGATGATTACATTAAGCGTAATACTTAATGTAGACTTAGTTGAAAATTTTAACAAATGTAATAAAACTTAATGCAACTCAAGGTTGGGTTATAAATAAGCTTTGAGGTCAGCTGTACCTATCACACTGTTATCGGAGCGTGCTCGTTGAACCCGCACCGCATCAGCGCTTGCACTCGACTTCCTTATGATTTTTGTATCACGTCTTTCGAACTTCTTGAATCTGCAGCTTGGTTCTACTAATAGATATTATCGATAATAACGATAGCACTTGTCATATTATTACTAATGATAAAACACAATGCGAAAACAACATATGCATGGTGCTGGTTAACACGGTCGAGAATATCCTGGATATGTTCCATTAAAGGAATAACTGTATGGAAAATTTAATAGGTGAGTACCAACGTGGGCTTAAGCAAAATAAAGCAATAATGGACACATTTGAGACAATTACAAGCGGGTTGTTATTGTCATTGAGATTTTACAACACTAGACCACACTTACCACGGTTCAGTTTGAGTTGGGAGGCAACACTTGTAAAGCCCCCGATCGTCCTCTGTTAGCATGAGAGTTCACGATACTCGGGATTTGGTGTGAAGACCTACTTGCTTTAGTTGGTAACTTGACAGATACGATTTATTATAATTTTGAAAAGACCGGGGATTGCAAAACAGGCATAATAAACATATGCAATGTAAATGCACAATCAAATCATAGAATGTAACACCACAATTATATACAAATGCGAGAGTCTCACGTAAATAATGTTACGGTACAAAAGCCACTTATAACTATTTATGTAATTATTTGCCCTATTTTCGGGAAATCTAAATAATATCTGCTACTACAAGCTTTGGATTTTCATGCATTTATATTCTTAATTCATTTGCGTTAGGTTAAGCCTCTCTTGATGCATCGGTGTTAGTCTGGTTGCATATTCAAGGTTCTCCCCTATTTCCGAATTTTGGCTTCTTATCTTATTTCGGCCATTTGCTATTCTGTGCTGCTGTAGTGAGGATGGTGAAGCGAATAACATTTTGAAACCAAATGTGCCATTTTTGTATTTAGGATTTTTTTGGCGTTTCTGTCCCTCGGGGAACATGAAGGATATTCCTGGAGGAGGTATTTTGGTGATTTCTCAGGATGATATTTTCTGGCTTTTACCTGCAGAGCATATACCCATTTTGGCAAACATGGGGGCTTAACATCGAAACGGTATGCTTAACTTTCTTTTTTACTTCATGCATAGGATTATTTTGTGTTGCATTTAATTGTAGCTCCCCCTTCTCGTACGGCTGAATTCCGCAGATCTTTGGATTTGCACACGCAGCTTCTTCTTGAGCGTTTGCAAGTTCGTCCCGCCCAGTTGTTGCGACCGTGAGAGCTCCATCCCTGCAACAGGTTCGTGGTAACATCTGAAGCCGCAGCGTAGGAATCATATCATACCTTGGTCGACGAACGCGGTGCAGTATCGCTGCCTGATATTGGAATAATCACCTTGAATATGTCTGTATGTCGTGTTAGCTTATATTTATTTTGCAAACATTAGATGGACTACCTAACGACATGAATGTAGCATAAGCATGGTACTTACCTAGTAGAATAGATTTGACCAGTTATTTAAGATACTTATTTATACAACAACGAAATAGTAACAGAAGCACAGGAACTATTAAAAGTATGGCAAACATATATACGGACGACATTCGCTAGCGATACTCTACGTACATACGAAAGGAATATTGATTGTAAACAGGCCTCAAACATTTTAAAATCAGAGGTAATGAAAGCACTTAAACTCAGTAAAAACGGGAAAGCAACGGGTCCGGACGAAATCCACACAGAAATGCTAAAACTGTTAGAAGGAGAAAACCTCGACCCACTGGTCCAGTTGCTACAGAGAGTCCATGAAACAGGTAATATCTCAAAAGACTGGCTAACTTCTGTATTTATTCCCCTCCCTAAAAAATCAAATGCCAAAAAATGTGATGAATTTAGACTGATAAGCTTGATGAGCCAAATGCTTAAGATATTGCTTAAAATTATTCAAGCTAGAATCTACCACAAATGTGAAGTCGATCAAAGCGATACCCAATTTGGTTTTCGTGAAGGTCTAGGAACAAGGGAAGCACTGACCAGCTTATCAATACTTTTCCAGAAATGACGAGACATGAAGAAAGATGTCTATGTTTGTTTCATAAACTACGAGAAAGCCTTCGACCGAGTCAATCACAATGTCCTTCTGACGTTACTACAGAGAAAGGGATTAGACAGACATGATATCGAATTTATTAGAAATCTGTATTGGAACCAAGAAGCCACAATTAGATATGGACAAATGGCATCGGAACCTATATGTATAGAAAAGGGAATACGACAAGGTTGTGTTCTGTCGCCATTACTGTTTAATATATTATTACACATATTTAACCAAGCCATAAGCGACGACAAGGATGGAATAACAATTAACGGCAGAACATTAAACAATATACGGTATGCAGACGACACAGTAGTTATCATTGCGGACAATCCAGAAGCCCTTCA
Source organism: Agriotes lineatus (assembly GCA_940337035.1). NCBI lineage: Eukaryota > Metazoa > Arthropoda > Insecta > Coleoptera > Elateridae > Agriotes > Agriotes lineatus. The sequence continues at coordinate 77,977,345 of OW679196.1, read as the reverse complement.
ACGCCTAATCAACAAAGTTGTAGAAGTAGGGGATCAACTAGGCATGAAAATTAATGTAAGAAAAACAAAAATAATGGCCATAACAAGACTTCCAAACCTACAACAGAATATAAATATTTATGGCACAGCAATAAAGTTGACAGATTTAAATATCTTGGCAGCTGCATAACGACAAACGTAGACCCGGACATCGAAGTGAGATCACGTATAGAACAAGCCAGAGCCACATTTCTAAAGATGAGAAAACCACTGAGTAACCCAACTCTGAACTTAAAATTGAGATTCCGTTTCGTGAAGGCATACGTACATTCAGTCCTTTTGTACGGAGCAGAAACATGGACACTAAAAGTTAATACCATGAACAGACTGAAGGCTTTTGAAATGTGGATCTTCCGCAGATTATTAAAAATATCATGGACTCAACATACATCTAACGAGGAAGTGCTTAGACGTATGGGAATGGAGAGGGAGCTACTTATTACAATAAAGCGAAGAAAGACCGCTTATCTGGGCCACATTTACCGTAACAACAAGTATGATATCCTGAAACTGATCATCGAAGGCAAAATCGCAGGAAAACGTGGTCCTGGCCGCAGACAACATTCATGGCTGAAAAATATACGCGGCTGGACTGGTATGAACACATCATCTTTAATTCATACAACTCTAGACCGCAATAAGTATGCCGAAATTGTCGCCAACCTTCATTGAATGGAGATGACACCTGAAGAAGAAGATTGATACATTTATTCTGGAACCTAGCTGTTTACATTCCATCTGTCAAAGTAACTGGTGGTAGTGATGTGTCTCCCATAGCATCCCCGTTAATATTATTTCTAATTTAGGATCTTGTGAAACAGTGTTGCATGATGTGTGTAGAATTTAGGATTTGGATAACCACGTCATGCTAATGACAGTTTAACAAGGTTGACTTACTCACCTTAGTTTCGTACTTGCAAGATATGCTTTAATTGAATTCGACTTGAGTGACGCATTGAAACTGATGAACGTTTTAATTATTTACTAAGCGTATTACGGGTTATATAATGACCTACTGCTAATCAAGATCTTGGATCTGTAGGACCTTGCTGCTAATTAATATTAACATTTGAACGATTCTTGCATTTGTGGATTTAGGGTTATATTCAACTTTTAATCAAAATTTACTATTAGTAACTTTGCCGCGGTCATATACTTTACAGTGCAGTTCTCTGGTAATGCAAATTTGTAGTTTTTGACAGTCAGTATATATTTTCATAGTTTACAGTAAACATTCGTTCATTCACGCTTTAATTATTTAAATCATGTGTAAATATTTTGGTGAGATTATTATACCTCTTATGCTACTGTGATATGAACTGTGATACTTGGGAACTGGTTTGACATGTGTGTGTACTTTGTATATTTGTATATGTACTACCTATTGCAGATATTATACTGCTTTGACATCTTTGCCTGCGTATCTGATTTGTGCCTTTGCCGTTACCTTTAATTTTCAGGTTTGGTTAGTAGCGCCTTCTGTAGTGTATGATTAGCAAAGTGCTGGGTTACTTGCTACTTGCCGCCCATTTTTTTTCAGCTAAAGATTAGAGTTTTTTGTTTGACCCACGACCAGCTCCAACTGAGATGTCGGTTGCCTTTGCTTTTCTCCTTTTACATCCACAGTGACGGTAGCAATAGATAATTATAATTTAAAAAAACGAAGACAACACTTGTTTCCAAAATGGTTGACTTAATCGGTACAAATCGAAATGACTATAGTGATTAATATAATACCGAACTTTGTCCACACGCATACTTAGAACAAATATTGCTGTCGATTGACAAAATAAGACACAAGCCCATATTGTGCTTGAAGCACTACGATGTTTAAGACGAACAAACTCAAACTACATTAGTTCAATCTACTTTCGTAGCCCGAACAAAGCGTCCTTGAAAATTTTATAACACAATCCAACATGGTTCATAAATTCGGCAATGCACTCCTCTACTGCACCTGAGGAAAGCTGATATTCAAGGAAAAATTGAAGCTGCCACAATTCTGCTTAACTGAGGTTGAAGCCATATCCATGAGGACAGCTACACGGTGTCTGGAACAAAAATTTGCCAATTGCAGGGCGGGACAACACGGAGATCGCTCCTTGTGGTTGAAAAAAAGGTATCGCGAACAGTCAAACTGGTACAAGCTACACGCACCGGGCTTTAATAATTATTAAGATTGAATTAGGTCGCCACTTAGATCTGTATAAACAAAGTATGTCTCAAATTCGTAATGCTTAAGTGAATGAAATTGGTACAAGATGCAGATAGGGAAGTCCGTAAGATTGAAGAGATAACTTAATTGCATTTAGCTCCATTGCGAGCCCTTGACCTCCCGACACACAACCAACCCTTGGGTTAAAAATTATTCACACATGTTGACTGCTTTGAGTTTCAATGATGAGTTCTGGTCAAATATCTCGGTGAGACACGGTTGAAGTGCTTCAGAAGCTGGGGACAAGTGAATTCTTTGCGCACGGAGTTCGGAACCCGCATTTTGTCATCTCTTTGTAATCATTACGGGCGTTCCGTTGCACTCACATTTTCAAAAATTTAAATACGTAACGGATGCTACAATCTTGGACAGCAAACCGCTGGCGCTGCAATGCGGACTCACACGCTCTGTCACAAGGTTTTTAATCGACGCATGGTAATCTGAATTATCCAAGTGCATGAAAAGACACGTAACCATCTAGATCAGTGGTTCTCAAAGTGTGGTACGCGTACCCCTTGGGGGTACGCGAAAATTTTTAGGGGGTACGTGGCAGGCCAACAAAAAATAAAACAAACCTTTAAATTTAAATAAAGGAAAACAATTATTTGTGTGCTTAAGACCACACGGGAGAAGTGTAAACTTCTATGGCATTGGGTATAATAAAATTCTGCATAAAAAATTATCTTTTCTATCACCCTGTATAATTTTCCACCAAAAAAATGAAGTTTTAGCGAAAATGTAAGGTTTTGAAAATTTTGAAATTTTTGACTCGCCCTGTATAAGTCAAAAAGTATATATATTGGTGGCGCGACGGTAGACGGGTGGACAGAGTGCATCAGCTGATGTGATGTACACCCCTCCTCCCTTGTTGTTTTTAATATATTAAAAATGTATGTAAGCAATATCTCTTTGTTTTATTTAAACATGACGCGTAATAGAGTTACACAGGTTAAAACTATACCTACAAAATAAAAAGGTTTAAGATTTTTTTTTATATTTTAGTTTACTTACTGATAAGGGGTACCTAAAACTTTTTGTTGGTAAAAAGGGGTACAGTGTCTAAAATAGTTTGAGAACCCCTGATCTAGATAATCCGGTAACAATTTATTTATCTGGAACACGCGGAAGTAAATCAGACGCGGGCAGCTATCGTTTTTAGATTAAATTGCTTTAATGCAATAAGAACGTATTCAGAATTGCCTGAAGCGTGCAGGGACGTACTAAGGTATAATATCTGCAGCAATAGTATACAGGGTGGACCAGTATCGGGATCTCGTTAATAGTAAGAGATACAAATTTGTTTAGATTGGAAAAAAGTTGCCCAATAAAAGCACCAATAAAATGACGCCTAGAAATCCTTGATATGATTTTTCGTTTTTGAATGATCTTGAAAACCGAATTTTTGGATTTTCTATTCTATTTTCTTTTGGTGACGGAAACCTGTTTTTTTCATCTAGTGACCCTGAAACGTGGAGATCTGAAGAAATCTCGAAAGGCGATTTTTTCGTGATTACAATACTTCCTTCGTCTTTCAGACGAGGGAAGTAAAAACAATTCATATGACACAATACAGCAAACGTTTTATGATTTGCATCTTTTGTCATTTAATTCTTTTAGTAGTGGGTGTAATAGGATGTTATAGCGACTTTCCAGTGTTTCACGGTGCTTAACACTTCTTTCCCTAATGACATTTACGAAAGCACATTCCCACCATCATGTTTGGTTGGTGATATATCAATTTTCATTTGTAGTAATTTGTAATGTTTTTGATTGATGTATGTTGATAATAAGAGGTCATTTGAATTTACTCCAACATCCTCAACGTTTTACTCTGTAATTCCATATGGGCTTGATGGCAATTTTGTAAAATAATAATATTTTTTCTCTAATGATAGGCTTGACTTTCTTTCACTCGGCCAGCACATAATATATTATATTTTAAAGTCTAACTGTTTTTTATTTTTGATTGTATGATCTTTCCAGATCAGATTTTTGTTAGAACGGAAGCCTAATAAGTATTTGGCGTTGGTGGATAGTGGGATCTCTATTCAATTAATGTATACTGGTGCACACTGATCCTTCCTAAATGTTAAGGTTGCTTGTAGAGATTTTATTTTATTAATGATTTTTTTTTAACTTTTCTAGCTACTTTGCAGTTCACCTGGGTAGGTGACTTTGTATTATATTGGCGGCTATTATAGGGTCCTAATCACTGGCAAAAATCGTTTCGTCGGCGTCATCTGGGAACGTTCCGGTTGTAGTCGAGCAGTGGTTGGAAGATCTGATGTATACGCGACGTACAAAAGTGGCCCTATTGCACTGCCTTGAAGAACTCCCGTTTTAATTACAAGGTTTTCTGGCACTTCTTGATGTACTCATGTTCGAAATTTTCGATCATTTATATATGACTTGCGAACTTTTGAAGTAAGGTAAGGCAAGTAATGTTCAATTTTAAACAATAGTCCTTCATACGAAACCTAATTAAAGACTTGACTGGCGTCGGGAATGGTTGAGCTGCAAATGTCTTTGTTTTCAAGTGATTTATGCTATATGATGCATAGCAGTGCTGATTTTCATACACCTAATCAGCTTTCGAAATGTACCTAAAATATTGCTATTGTATTGAATTATCTGCCATGCCTTTTGTTGTATATTGTTAATTTTGTAGTCTGTACTACATTGGATACGAAGATGGGTGGGGGTTTTGGAAGGCTGCTACTTGAGTTGTTTGCAAATGGTGTTTTTTCAATCATATTAGTGTGTGAGATATATCTTTTAGTTAATTGTGTATATGGCTTGTAACTGTTAGGGTGTAACATTTCGTCCTTCTGCTAGTAAGGGTTAATGAATTAATTAAATAATTTTAGACAGTTTAATTATATTGTAATGTATTTACAAACATAGGCATTATTCATTAGAACAAAAATAAAATGTATTTTACAATAAATTGAGCAGTTATACAAGACGTCCTGTTGCGAACACCTAGCGTCCCTGCAACCCGTCATGCACCCGTGCGTTGGTGGCCCTACAGTTCGAGCCTTGGAAAATCGACGGGTCGCCACTGGTCAGGAAGTCGGTCCGTCGAAGTTGATACCGGCGGTGCCAACTTTCAAGCATGAATCTCGGTCCCAATGTGAAAGGCACGTGTAACTGTAAATATAGGTTAATTCGGCTATGTCAGGATTTATGACTTACAACACCGGGTCGTGCGGGAGATTTTCGCGGTGCAGTTGGTGTTGTGTTCGTGCGGGGTGCCACAGAACGAGAAGTCGACAGGGGATTTCACCTAGGGCTTAGCTTCGAGTCGACAGCGGACATTTGGAAAACGTCGCCATGGTGCTTGCCCTCCCGGGATACTGTAGGAACTCGGTTGAACCGTGAGTAGATCTCTGTAGCCAACAAAGATTAAAAGCGAATTTAATCGGCATCTAAAATTATCGACGTGCCGGGCCACAATAATGTAACAACCCGCAACAAATTGAGTTTGTAATTATAAGACTTATAAAATTTAAGTTGTTAGAAGAAAAGAATAAGTCAAAGCCGGCCCTGCGTAATTTCAAATATAGCGAACGCGAAAGTGCATTTACCAAGAACGGAAAGCTACATTTGTCGTGGTCAGGAAAAGCGATTCAATTACATCCGGTGCTCACAAAGTAAAAGATTTCTGAGAACAGAGAATGCCGATTTGACACATAGCGCAAACCCGTGTGGGATATGTCAAATTCGCAATTCTCAGAGTGCACAAAGTACAAGTCAAAATGCAAGTGGACAAAACGGGGAAGTCCGAGAAATATACGGCCCTCCACGAGAGAAAATTACCTGGGAAGGAACGCAAACCGCGAGGCCAGTTCACGTCCCGGTTTCGAGTAATAAATTAACCCGTCGAACCATTTTTCGGTGCCAATTCTAACTAAACCAAAATTGCATCTTTTCGATCTAAAACTAAGTGTGTAGTGCCCAACCTTAAGGAAATCCAGGTGCCAAAAAGGGAACCGTAGGACTCCAATCAATTTCAGTCGAACTCAATTTAAATTCATAACTAAACATCGGTCGCGCCGCTTAAATTGAATAATAACCAAATCGAGGGGACGAAACCACCGAACAGGAGAAAGGTCAGACTTAATTGTTGTCATTTTTATATTAACCAACTCACGGGGCCGTCGCTAGATTTATTCTATTCCTTCCAAAACAATTTTAATGTCATAAACTTTAAGCGTAATTCTGAGCAATTATATTTACGAATCTGTAGCAACTTAAGCTTATAGCCGCTTGGGCGTACAACCATTGTAATTGGGCAAAATTGATAATTGTTTTCCAATATAGTGTTATAATATTCTTTGGCGTTTTATTTTATTAAAAGTAGGCTTTACAACACCTAAATTAAGAGCAGGGTTCAGCGATCGAGTTAACCTCCGAGGAAGCGTAACTTGTGGTCTAAGAGGAAAAACTACCCCTAAGACCTCCCTAAGGGTTGCAGCCCCTAACCTAAGGGTTGCAATACTTTACATTGGTGGCAGCGGACTAACCCTACTCCGAATTAAAAGTTTGAACCCCTTAAGAAACTTAGATTTTTTTTCTCTTGTTTTTATAAAAATTTAAACATAACTCAATTAGAATTTGCCAATCATAGCAATACTTTACATTGGTGGCAGCGGACTAACCCTACTCCGAATTAAAAGTTTGAACCCCTTAAGAAACTTAGATTTTTTTTCTCTTGTTTTCATAAAAATTTAAACACATAACTCAATTAGAATGTGCCAATCATAGCAATACTTTACATTGGTGGCAGCACAACCCCTTAACTCGGTCGTTTATCCCTTGCACCTCAGGAATGCCGAAAATACACCCTTAAAAACTTAGAATAAATTTTTTACTTTTATAAAAATTTCAACACCTAATTTACATCTGCCAACCCTCAAACGGGCGGCAGAGAACAAGAGTTACTTTCGGATTTCATCCCCCTAACGTAAAAACAACCCCTAGCGGAAATTTCAGCACGAAGGAGTTTTTGCAAGACATTTTATCCGTTGGTAATACGCAGGGAGATCATAGGTTGCAAAAATTTGGCAGCCAAACAATCATAGCTAGGTAAAAGAAATGCTACAACCCCCAATAAAATCTATTGTTCATCAAAAAGAAATCAAATCACATTTATGGAAGGAATTACAGAGAGCGCCCAAATTAATATGTGCTTCTAACAATTCTACGCTTGCAGCTAGGTAAAAAATTTTATTTTTGTGGGATTTTGTGTGTTTTTTTTCTACGTTTTTTCTCTAGGAGCAACAAATTTTGGTAGGTTTCTGTGTACAACAAGACGGCAATAATAATTTCGAATTCAACGGTGCACTAGTAATTAAAACAATTCGAACGCTCTACAAATAGTAACAAATATTAATCCCCAATACTGTGTAAACAGTAAAAAGAGGCTTCAAAAATTTGGTAGGCAAATAAAACAATTTTAAACAATTTTTCTGCTAATAATCTGCAACAATTAGGGATAACAATCACAATAAATACAATTCCTGCATCATTTTTGCAATTAAATATCGTCTAAAACTTTGCCAAGGGTGGCACACATAGGCGTCGCATAAATAAAAGCAAACAAAAACTTGTAAAAATTATTATTATCAGGACAAATACGAAAGCAATAACGTAGGGAGTCATAAAGGCAATTATTTTACGCGTTTAACCGAAAAAGAAGTTCACCATTTATAGTATTGGAAAAATTTCACAAATAGGTGCATATATATACGGATTTTTAAATAATCAGTGAGCACTTAGCTAAAAATTTCGCAAATCATAAAGTAATTAGCGTAGAAAGGCTATATTTTCAAATATTTTAGGTCAAAATTTAAAATAAAATGGTATCGCACGCAACAGCCACGGAATTGCCGTCGGGTAATCAAGCAACATTACAACCATTTGTGACGCTAGGTATGATTGCGCCTACCGTGGAAAATTTTAGTGGCAAAAATAACATTAGGCAATACTTTGAAAAATTAGACCAACGAGGCATTTTAGACAATTGGTCGGATAGTACAAAATTAAACATATTGAAATATAGGTTAACAGGGGATGCTTATAGTTATTTTAGAACCAACCAAGACCTCGACAGTTTGAGTTATAATGAGTTAAAGGAAAAACTAATAGGCAAGTTTACACCAGCGAAAATACCGGGCGAAGCGCTCATACGGCTGGGTAAATGTTATCAAAAATACGACGAATCAATAGCTAATTATGTGTTGCGATTAAAAACGTTAGGCACAGAAATTTTAACAGACGATTTAAAACATGCGACGGACAGTGAAAAGCCTGGGCTAAAGAAGAAAAACGGGGAATTACTTTTGAATCAATTTCGAACAGGGGTACACAAAAACATTTTGAAACAGCTAGGTCCACTATTAATGCGAACCGAGAACGTAGATTTGGATAAAGCGGAACAATTTGCCATTCAATTTGAATTATCAGACAAAATGTTTATAAATAAATATAATAATAATACAGTTTTTACAATGCGCGCAACACAAAGCAGAACTTGTTTTAATTGCGGTCGTAATAATCACATAGCACAAAATTGTTATTTGAAGTTTAGGCAACATCACCAAACAAGAAACAACGACTTCAGGTTTAGCACAGGGCGGAACCAGCCAAATTTTTACAAGGCACAAAATAATGCAAATCCTAATGTTAGGTTGGAAAAATTTCACAGGTATCAGGGATATGTTAACAATAACTTAGGCGGTCAAACCAATCTTAACAATAAAAGGGAACACAATTTTTATAAGCCGCATGGCGGGTTTAATCAGAATAATTAAATTACATTGCGGCACTTGCCAAATTATAACATTACACGGGAAATAATGCAAGAAAAAAGTCACAACTCTAGAATAAATTTTAAAATTATAAAGGTACGCACAGTTAGAAAAATAAAATCAATTATAATAGTAGGTAATATACAACAAAATATTAAGGTAATAACGCTAACAGTAATAGAAACTGTAAGGCGAAGGTAAACTCAAGAAAGTAATATGGAAATTTAAAAAAAAAAGCGGGACTAGGGAAGAACTCACAATAAGGTAAATAAAAATTTTAAGTTATGCTTGGCTAATTAATAATAAAACGGTGAAAAAATTTTCCACTTGCACCCTAACAGTATGAGGCAGGGAATTAAAAATTTGCGCCAATCCAAAACAATGATTAACAATTTTAAAATGCGGTACAATTAAATTAATAATGAAACAGGTGCAGAGGAGGTATTAAATTAAATAACAATAGCGATACACAAGAAGAGTATAATGAAGATATTTTAGAAGAAAGAAAAATAAGGAAATATAGCTGTCAGGTACAAAAATTAAGAGATTTCAGGGATTCCAGTCACCCTAGGTAAGAGGAAAAAACGACGGAATACCCATAAAAATTGTAGTGGGAATTGTGGGTCTCAATCATCGTCAGAGGTTCGAGACGGAGGTTGCACTCAGCAACATTACTCGCTCTTGCATTCGGCAAGAGGTGGAGTGACACAATGCGAAATTTAAGAAATCTCAGGGATTCCAGTAACCCCAAGTAGGAGGGAAACACGACGGAATACCCATAAAAAAGTAAAGTTGGGAATTGTGGGTCTCAATCATCGACAGAGGTTCGAGACGGAGGTTGCACTCAGCAACATTACTCGCTCTTGCATTCGGCAGGAGGTGGAGTGACACAATTCGAAGATTCTCAAGAAAAAGCTCAAAGGAACCGAAAACAGGATCCGCAGCTAGAGAATCAGTAGGAAGGAAGAAGGCAAATAAAACCAATAAAAAGAGGGACGTCATACAGGCTGATCACCTAGACGCAATCTTAAACTCTTTAGTGCGCAAAGAGGATATTGGAAACAATGCCGAAGAAGTCACGGGAAAAGTGACAAGGAACTAGGGAGAAAGTTCAGTAAGGAAACCATGGTTCACAAAGGTAAAAATGCTAGGAGAAAGCATATAAATGGAAATGCCAATGAAGTAGGCAATATTTTTATCCACAGTGTTGGAAAACTAAGCGAAGAAGAAGAAAAATAAATCCTGCAGCAAGAATATGAAAATAAAATAAGGAAGAAAAAGAAGGAAGAAAAATTACGTAGGGATTCGAAAGAAGAATCTAAGAAAGATAAGGAAGAAAAATTAGGTAGGGATTCGAAAGAAGAATCTAAGAAAAAGAAGGAAGAAAAATTACGTAGAGATTCGAAAGAAGAATCTAAGAAAATAAAGGAAGAAAATTTAAAATGGGTAAGTAAAAAGGTACCGAATTATTAAGAAGTGTTCCAAGGAAGTAATATAAAGGAACAGGTAAATATGGTAAGTGAAAAACTTGTGTATCGAAGAAACAAAACTTAGGCGAAGAAAAAAGGAAGAAGAAATTCAAGAAAATCAAGAAAGTGCAGAATACGAAGAAAAACGAAATAAAATTATTATAAACTTAATACTACCTCCTCGTACCAAAATAAATCATGAAGCTAAAAATATAAATTTCACCAAAATAAATTGAAAAGCTAGAAACATAAATTTCACCAAAATAAATCGAGAAGCTAAAATATAAAGTTAAAAATAAGCAATAAAGAAGAAACTAAGTAATTATTAAACAATAAACAAAATATATAAATAACACAAAAATAAACACAGTATTAGCCACACACAAGCTTAAGCAAGGCGTAAGGTAAGTATGTTAAAATAAAGATTGGTATTAATAAAAATAAAAATAAATAATAAGCAAATATCAAAATTTTAGGAACATTCAGGTAAAAATAACAACGAAAAATTATTATTCAATAAGTTCTGTTAGTAAAGCGTAACAATCCAAGCACTGTTCAACAATCCATTTTTTAAATTGCGTTTATAGGTTTCTAAATTATTTGATAATTTAAAATGAGTTGGTACACTATCAAAAATAATTTTTTTAACACAAATAGTAGGCATGTTTTTGAGAAGACGCTTTATTATAATATACAATTAACCAATAAAAATCATCAAGGCAATAATAAATAATAAAGATAAATAAGGAAACATAAAGAAACAAATAAAATAAATATAAGAATGAAAAGTAGAAGCAATATCACAGCAAAATTTTATTCCCTGTGTGGGAGCGGGGATCGAATATTCCCACCGCCCAGGAGTCTGGCGTGTCGTAAAAGGCGACAAAAAAACATCCCAAGGTTTATTCCCTGTGTGGAAAACGGGGTTTAGAATATTTCCACCGCTTAGGAGTCTAGCGGGTCGTAAAAGGCGACCAATAGACATCCAAAAATTAGGAACGAATAAGAAAAAGCATAAAGTAATAAATAAATATAAAGTACGATGTTAATATTTCAGGTCTCTAATATTGAAGGAATAAAAATAAATAAACACTGTCCACAGTAAATTTTCAAGGTCAAGCTTAAGTAAAAACCACAATGCGAAGAGATTAAAACAATTTTCTTATTCGGTACCAAAACAATTAATAACTACTAACAATATTTTTAATAGTAAAATATCAGGGTACAGTTACGTAAGAAAAATAAATAATGGGAATTAATATTAAGTAAGAATAATAATATTTTAAAGCTTACTAACGTAGGAGGAATAACAAGGAAATAGAATAATGGGAAATAATTATTTAAAACATTTTAAACGGATACTTATTTTATTACTAATAATAAACAGTGAAGCTAAAAAGGGAAACAGTTAGTTTATCAACTATGAATAATTTTAATTTTCATTGTAATATATGAATATTTTTTTTCTCTTCACGGATCAAACACTTGTGTTTCTCATTTGAGTTTCAGTGGGAATCGTTTAAAAGAAAAATATGATTTTAATTAAAAATTATAAAATTTATAATTAAGTGATAATCTTTGCACTAATAATATGAATGCGAAGCTAAAAAGAGAAACGGTTGCTTAGGCAAATAGAAACCAATTTTAATTTTCAATATAATAACATGAATAATTTTTTTAATTTTTTTTTCAATGATTATCAACTTGTTTTATGTTTCTCATTAGAGTTTCAAGGTTAATGGTTAAACCAAATATTTGATTTTAACTTATAAAATTTAAAGTGGGAATTAGAAACATTACTTATTCAAAATTCATGTTACTGATAAGTTAACAAAAATGCTCATACCGTTGTTGACATTAATACCAAGTGAATAGTGAGCGTACAAGTTCGCGATCATAACGTACAAAGGAACAACCCCACAACAACATTACATCAGTATCCAGCCAGGACATAGCCGATTGCCCAAATCCACAGCAGGACTACAAGGAAAAATCAATGAAAGTTCAAATCATACAAAGGAATGAATTTAAGCAATATAAAGTTTACGCATTTTTGGTAGAGGTTACACGAAATATAACCCAGTATGGGATGCATCAAAGTTCCGCAAAGGTAGCCGAAGGTCAGAGAACCGCTATTAAGGCACCAGGAAAATACCCAAATGTGGGATGCATTTAAGGTCCTCAAGGGTAGCCGAAGGTCAGTGAACCGTTGTTAAGGCACCAGGACAAGAAGAATGACGAAGCGTACATAGATACGAAAATATAAGAATTTATAATGAAGTAATAAGAAAAATATTAATTAATGGTACCACTACAGCAATATGAAGCGTAGTAGGTAAAGTAACCGAAGACGCCAAATGCTAATGAGGATCGTACAATAAAGACGATCACTCGTAGTCAAAAGTTATAGTAACTACAGCAATAAATAGGAATACGAAGGATTATTATGCTACATTAAAATGGGAAGAAAAGTCAATTAACTTAAATTCAGAAGTTTCATGCGAATATACAACAGTCATTGTGTAAATTCCAGTTATGAAGAAATAGTATGGGATTACTACAAGACACCGCCTATGACAAAGGAATCAGCTAATGTACCATGGGAAAGCAGAAGTAATATCGCAAATAAATAAAACAACGACTCAAACCTTAGTAATCGAAGAAGGAAGATTACATTTTCACCTCATCAACCACCTTATACAGTTTTCCACCTTTAATTATCCTTTACTCTGGAGGCCGTCATGCCTGCAACAATAGCCTCTGTTGCACCTTCCTTTTCCTTTACCATTGGAAATAAATTCCAAACACAACCATGAATAAATAATAATTAAGTAATCATAAAATTACAAATAAATATGATGAAGAAGATAGACAAACAATATAATAATAATTAATACGAATAAATAATAAATATTGGTAATGAAGCCCGAAATAAATACAAAGAGGTGCAAATAATAAAACACAAATTTATAAAGGCGACAACACGAATGAAAAGGATAGAAAAATAGGATAATGCAGAGTAGGAAGTAAAACAATTATCAGAAGAAAGAAGACCGAGCCGAGAACCAGCAGCCCGCAGCCGAAGGATGACACACCATATCAACATAGTAGTGAAACGCGAAGTGCGGGAGTGTTTCAAAAGCAGAGTATTAAAACAAAATTAGTGGACATATCACAATAAAAATGAGTGTAGTGCGAAGTCAACTGCGTCACAAAGCAGAGCAATAAAAACAAGTGAGCGCAAAACACGGTATGAGGCATAAAGACACTTTAGGGAAATAAAGCAAGGAAAATGAGGCAATATAATCAGAAGTAATAACTAATTCACTTACAAGTCAAGGGTTTGTTAAGAAAAGCAGACATGTCCATAAGGACATGCCTACTTTTAAAAAGCGGGGAGTAGTGTAACAACCCGCAACAAATTGCGTTTGTAATTATAAGACTTATAAAATTTAAGTTGTTAGAAGAAAAGAATAAGTCAAAGCCGGCCCTGCGTAATTTCAAATATAGCGAACGCGAAAGTGCATTTACCAAGAACGGAAAGCTACATTTGTCGTGGTCAGGAAAAGCGATTCAATTACATCCGGTGCTCACAAAGTAAAAGATTTCTGAGAACAGAGAATGCCGATTTGACACATAGCGCAAACCCGTGTGGGATATGTCAAATTCGCAATTCTCAGAGTGCACAAAGTACAAGTCAAAATGCAAGTGGACAAAACGGGGAAGTCCGAGAAATATACGGCCCTCCACGAGAGAAAATTACCTGGGAAGGAACGCAAACCGCGAGGCCAGTTCACGTCCCGGTTTCGAGTAATAAATTAACCCGTCGAACCATTTTTCGGTGCCAATTCTAACTAAACCAAAATTGCATCTTTTCGATCTAAAACTAAGTGTGTAGTGCCCAACCTTAAGGAAATCCAGGTGCCAAAAAGGGAACCGTAGGACTCCAATCAATTTCTGTCGAACTCAATTTAAATTCATAACTAAACATCGGTCGCGCCGCTTAAATTGAATAATAACCAAATCGAGGGGACGAAACCACCGCACAGGAGAAAGGTCAGACTTAATTGTTGTCATTTTTATATTAACCAACTCACGGGGCCGTCGCTAGATTTATTCTATTCCTTCCAAAACAATTTTAATGTCATAAACTTTAAGCGTAATTCTGAGCAATTATATTTACGAATCTGTAGCAACTTAAGCTTATAGCCGCTTGGGCGTACAACCATTGTAATTGGGCAAAATTGATAATTGTTTTCCAATATAGTGTTATAATATTCTTTGGCGTTTTATTTTATTAAAAGTAGGCTTTACAACACCTAAATTAAGAGCAGGGTTCAGCGATCGAGTTAACCTCCGAGGAAGCGTAACTTGTGGTCTAAGAGGAAAAACTACCCCTAAGACCTCCCTAAGGGTTGCAGCCCCTAACCTAAGGGTTGCAATACTTTACAATAATATGTAATCTGATATGACCAGGTCGGATATATTTACGCTATTTGACTGATTTAATTATTACAAAATAGACGTATGAAACGGCCTTGCGAATAAGTCATCGCCTCTAACACGTCTTCCAGGAAGTTGTTACAACTATTTGTCGACGGAGCTTGGGCTAGAAATTTAGGCTGAATCCAGATTATAATATGGACCGGGTAAACCAGCAAAGCGGTTCTCAATAGAGATCGTCGCCTCCAGGAGCTGGTTTTTCAGGAGGAGGAATTGTTCGGGTTTAGCTAGAAACACGGCCTCCTATATTGGAGTCGTCGGTTCAACTTAGATACAGGAAATCTCACGACGCAGGATTCCCAAGTGTAAAGGAAAAATCCTCTTAATCGGTCGGGACAGGATCAGGGTTCAGGGAACGGGAACGGGCTACTCTCGGGGAGTTATCTGGGAGAAATCTCGGAAATGAATCTCGAAAATGAATGCGAATGAATGCCACGTGAATCGGTCGCGAATCAGCTTTTATGGGCCCCTCTTTGTGCTTCGTGCATCTAGCAACCACTTCGGACATTCTAAGTGGAAGAGCAGCGCATACGTGGAGCGGGGATCTCTCGATGACGTACTCGGCCCCGGGGGACAAAAATTCAAACTCTTAACGTAACGTAGAAATCGCTAGGGGAGAACGCGCGAATTAATTTTAATTCATAAAAACGCGTTTCCGCTGGGCGAAACGTTACAAGGGTTTGCGTTTATTTTTTTTTGTTGGATCGTTCATTTCCTGTGTATATTCAGGTGAATAATAGTTGGCGTTCATCACAAGTGGTTGGGTATATCTACTTTATTTGTCACTCTGACGGTAACATTTTCTTCCTGGCTTCTTACTAATTTCTGAGAATAAAATTTTTTTATCTCGAGAATGGGTTTGTCATCTGATGAATGATGTAGTCTAGACTGGTTATTGTCGTCATAACGTTTCGTCGTTTATCGAAAATAAAACGAATACCAGGATCCCTCACACGTCTGTTCTGGAAAAAAATTTGGTCGCAGCTATAGGAAACTAGAGGCATTTTTCATATTTAATGGCGCTAATACAACACTGTTGAATGTTACAAAACCAACTTGTCAACTAGTGTCAATTTTCTCATAAACTTTGCAAATGAGAATAATTATTATGGCAATTAACGAACGTTTTTGGAAAAATTGACACTGATAATTTGACTTTGTGACATTCAACAGTGTTTCGTTTTCACCATTAAATATGAAAATGCCTCCAACAGTGAGAATATCAAAAGTAGTTTTACCACGAGACGAGACCAGTTGGGCTTTTATCCGTTTTCTATCTCGATTAGGAAATTTTCCGAAAACTAGGGGGCTAAGCTTAGGGCTAGGGGTGGGGCATCCAGAAGAAATAATAACGAAAATATGTTAACAAGACAATTAGCAGTAGAAAAGATAGAAATTGACGAATGGAATATGGTCAAAATAAAAATTAAACGGTTCTACTTTTACAGCTTATGTCGATCTTCTTCTTCAGTTGCCCTTTTTGATAATCTCATTTTGGATCACACGATTTATTATTTCCAAAAAATTGATACAACAAGGTTTAGGTTGAATGCTGATACTTGTACCTACAGATACTGTTAACAGTGTACAAATAAGTAATAAATAACCTACTTTTACTAATTTCGGAACCAAAACTTCCAATAGTTGTAAAAAGCATTTAAAATAATTTTAATCTCAACATACGGTGTCTCCGTAATTAGAAACACTTTACTGATGAGTATTGGGCTTAATCTTTATATTTTGATTTCAATAATCCACAGTATGTGATCGTAGAATGACTTATGAAACACTGTTTTCCTAGATGTAGATAATTACAATCGTTGTGTGAATAAGACCATAACTCAAAACAGTTGTCGGTGAAAGTAATAAACATGGTTTGGATGTAAAATGCTACATTATCGAAAGGACTGAGAACCAGACTGACAATATAAAATTCCATGTGCTTTTTTCATTCCAATCTTCATGCTCTTGATGAATTATATATTGTACTGGCTCCAAGCTGCGGCACCAAAAATATGAACTAACCCTTACAACGTATTGTCTTTATTTACTTTTTTAATAGGCTTTTAATTTTGATTATTAATTTTTAACACATTGGGCCGTCAAAAATTTGTTATGAATCTCTTTGCAGTGCCTTTAATATACTATGAACATTCAATTCAAGTTATTTTAATCTATTTTTAAATTAAAAAGTTTACCTATTTTGTATTAGAATGTCAATAATTCTTATTAGAGATAGCTCTTTAAAATCAGGGGTGGATTCCTTTACCTAATTATGTGATTCCTGAAAACTTTATGTTTTTATATTCCCAATATCATTCGCATAAGTCGCAATAACTTATGTCAATCAAATGTCAAAACAGATTTGAAATTCAAATTGACAAATACCCAATCGTTACAATGGTACACAACAATATTAAATCAGTAAGTAATTCATTCATAAATAGTTCACCTCTTTATTATCTTTATTTCCTTTTATAGTTGCGATTTTAATAAGAAATTACCACCTTTTACTTGGTCCGCACAAATCTCCAGATTCCAACCAAACCGATTCTCTCTGCTGACTAATTGACTCTCTCCAGCACCTTCCTGCAATGAATGGTCCGCGGACATACAGGACGTCCTAATCGTCCCACATCAGCAACTCAATCCTTTTTTACAGCACGCAGTCAACAGACCACTACTGCATTCACCAACCTCCTGGAATGTGCTTCTTTTATCCTGGTGATTCTCCTCTGGAAGCGTCCTTTAGCACCAAACAGTTTGACATAATCTAATTTGATTAATGTATTCTGCCAAATAGACTTTTTCAATAAAATTGACTCATTATTATTCTCCAATGAGTCACTTTTGTAGAGTACTTTTGCTATCCATTAGTTTTTACCACATACTTGTAATCTTCATTAGTTCATGTCATTACTTCTTCTTGTTATTTTAAATTTCCATTCTTCTTCACTACCTAGATTGTATCCATAAAAACAAGGTTATTTTCAATATATTTAATTACACCAAAATCTTTTGCTACATTTGTTTAAGTTTGTTATTTTCAATAACCGAAACAAATTACATCACCATATCAAATCCCTTTTTATACACTCTAGTTTTAACATATTTGATTTCAACCTACTAAATTTGATTTTATTTCAATTAAGTACTTGTCATTCGCCTCAAACTGTAATTTTTAAATTATTATATTATTTTCGAATCTATATGTTTTTGAAATAGCTATTTTCCATACAACTATAAATTCTCTTTCACTTTGTAATTACATAATATCCATTCACATTCCCACCTTATACCTGAATAGATCCAAATTATTTTCAACCATTTCAATCCCTTAATATTTCCTAAATATGATTCTAACACACATATAGGGGTGTATATCATTACAATATTTTAGACAGAATACACATTTTTCCTCGAGATTAGCCTGTAATTTCTATTTGGTGTTACGTAACAATTACTTTATATGCTTCTAACAAATACACTAGACTTACTGTCAAATGTGATTATTGTCAAGCAGCAATTTAAAAAAAATGATTTATTGCCCAGAAATAAAGAAGACTAACATTTGCTAGCACCTAAAAAGTATTTGAAACTTTCATAAAACTAGTCATAATCAATTCTTCAAAATTTGACGCTGAATAATGTAAACACTTTATGGGGTATTTAAATACTTTTTATTTAGAAATACTTAGCCCCTGTTTCGAAATCGGCTATAAAATAAAAAAAGTGTTATTTGAAATTCATAAGTTGGGGTCACTGGGGCGGACAAGGGCGACTCACTGACCTTAGATTTTTTCCGTGTTTGTCGCCCTACGGTTTATGGCAGGTCCCTAAACTTCTGCCTCAGATAGCTAAATAAATAAAAGGAAGTTTTTACTGGGATATCTTGCATAGAGCTGAAGTTTTCCTATGATACTTGTATGTGTAAATGCATTAATAATTTTACAATTTCTCTTTGCTCTTATGAATTACAATGAAAGACGACAACAAATACCTTAGTAAAAGTACTAGTTTTTAAAGTAGAAGGTATTTTGTAAGCATAAAAACGTGGCACACCGTATATGCATTAAGGAATCGCAACTATGTGTATTGTGTACGCCTCACTAACATAGAAAAAGCATGAGCTTGGCTACAGTGCAGTAGATAAATGTTAGAGGTTGTAAAATTCTTCGTTTCAAGCTGTGAAATTCCCGAGTTCGTGAATAATTAAAGCACGTTCCCGGTGCTTCTATCGTTGCAACGTCCTAAAATCTAGAAACTTCAGGAAATATAATGAAACTCAACCACTCATAATCTCGCATTTTTCAGCTCACGTTCTAGTAGTAATGTTTCAGGTGATACATAAAAACTGACAGCCGAGAGAAAACTTTTGCAAAGAGCTTAAATAAAGTTTGAGCGGGAGAATATGAGAGAGCAATGCGCCTTTCGATTCCCGAAGCTAGAATTTTCACCCAAAGCTTGAACCTCGTCTCGCGGGAACGCACGGGGGTAGAGCTTTTATTACAAGTATTAAAGCAACCAAGCAGCTGCTAGAGTTTTTGTACATTATTAACGGCTTCGTCATGTATCTCCATCGTAAAATCTAACCTCATTGTGCTATCTGCTATTCTTTATATTCCAATTTCCTGGGTTTATTATAGCTAATTTATTTTGTACCTTGCCATGCACATAATGACCAATTACATTACGACTAGTCAATAAATATGTGACGAATTCAACTAGATCAGAAACAAATATTAACTGTAAAAAAGAAACAAAATATATTAGACACATTTTAAAATGATCCTTGTTGCTTGCATCGTGCACGTACAAAAATGTTCTGAAACACTATTGCCCCCGAAATTATCTCTCTGATTATCATTATCTCACTGTTCTACCTGTGTATCTTTCAAAAGTATTGCCCAATATCAAAGTTTTCTAGCTCTTAAATTATTTATGAAGTTGAAAATAAAATGAGAAGACTGCTTAATACCAGGGCACATCTAGAAAACGATTTCTAATATTTCTCCTTTATATTCGAGCATTAGAGAGCATATAAGACATCTTAGAACCTGTTAATGAGCTTATATTGAACTGTTAGCACGGGACAGACTTTTATTATAACCTAAGTTTCCTCATTTATGATACGATAATAGACTTTAAGCAAAGTATTTAGAGCATGCACTGCTGCTTGCAGTTAAAATTAAGTAGCGTCGTTACCGAGATGGTATAGCGCGATATTATCAGAGGTTATAAAACAATGCCGCACTATTATAATTTTGTTGTGATAAAGTTCTCGCTAAAAGCTCTTAGCAGTGACAATTTGAAAGCATGTCTCCATAGAAGTTTAAATTCGATTTCGGTATGTAAAGCCATATAGGGTGTAATAAGATGCTAATGATGATATTTAACCTTAGATAAAGCTGTAGGTGACACAAAGCTTAATTAAAATCGAAATAATTTGCATATGTAAGTGAGAAGCTTCTCTAAATCTTAACAGCAATGGTTAAAGCTATGTCTACAGTACAATTCTAGTTAATTTAAATTATTTCCGCACATCAAATAAATATTTACAACGAATTTTATTGAAAGACACTTAGTTGAACACTATTTCTACAAAAATACAGAAAAAAGAAATTGAACAAACTTAGAGATCAAATTGTGATATTGCTTGTATCAATATGCATCACAAAAATAACGTATTTTGCTTTATTTGATTAATATTTATTGATAATATTTACTCGTACTAAATAGAAGTACAATGTTATTAGACAAATTTCTAATGCAGACTGTTCGGGGAAACAATACACAGGTAAATATCGTGTCTAAAGTTGTGCTGCACTTTTTTAAATTAATTTCATTAATTCCATGTCAACCGCTCGAGCTGAGAAGCCGCGTGTGTGGTGCAGTCCGTGTAGCATTATTGTTGCGCTAAAGTTAGTTCAGTAAAAACGTCACCTGCCTTACAACCTGATGCAAAAACTATCAAGCAGTGTTTTTTGAACAAAAAGTGGAAGGAAAAATTAGTCGATTCAATAAGTAAAACCATAGAGCACGAAATCAACCTGAGATTAAATCAACATCACCAAAGAATACTTGCTTTGAAGAATTCGTTAAAAGTAGTAAAAGAAGACTAATCAAAAACTAAAAATGCCGAATATTACTCAATACGAAATGATCTGAAAATATTTGTGATTCATGAAACTGCCAAAAAAACATACGGAGGAACTCATTTTGACCATGCTTGAAGAAAAAGTAGGTGTAAAGATATTGATAGAACCTACTGAACAGGAGTCAAGCAAGATGGAGGGAATCTAGCGAATATACAACTCCAACTTATTAGCGCTGCTTGTTAAGGCGGCTTAGGAGAGCTCATAGATTTCCATAGCGGGTAAGATAAATTTTCTTTTGCGCCTTGAATATAATGTTTAGGCAACTTTAGATACACCTCTCTGCCTTCAATGGAAATGTCGAAAGCGGATTATTTCGCCGTATCTGTTAATCTACTACCTGTGAGGAACCTTCTATTTAAACCAAGTTAGCCCAATACATCCTTACATTTGTTTTCGAATCACCAAATAAAATAATTTTAACTGAAATCTTTTTGTGCAATTGATATGTTGTAATCAATAAGTTGGGGACTAATATAATTAACTATTTATAGACAGAATTCTTATGCTTTTCGCTTCCATTATTTTTCTTAATAAATAATTACGTATTATGGATTTTTTTAGTTCCTTATTGAACAAACTAAATTATCGTTAGTTAGTACCGTTTACGACAATAATCTTGTTTTGAACAAAATATAGGTAATTAGTAGACGAATTTGAAAACCTCAATTACTAATAGAAATGAGGGACGACTGCTACACTAATGATCCTTATCTGTATTTAGTATCAGCTACGGAATTTCGCTCTTTGTTTATACAGGTACGTATGCGAAGTTAATCTGGTGACTAAGCAGCTAAACGGTACAAGGCGATCTTGCATTTTGAAATGACGATCACCCTAATGTTTCCAGAATTAATTATTGCAATTAATTTCGCGAAGTGGAAAATGCAAGATACATATTTTTTGCATAAATCATTTTTAACAAAATACGTTCAAAGCATGAAAGCTTACATAGCTATATTTTCATAGTTTGAGTTATATCAATCTATCCAAAACAAACTGCAAATACATAGATATACTTGAAGTTTTTTATGACGATATATAGTGACACCAGTAAATAATGTCAGGTACATTAAAAAAAAATTAAAATTGCTTGTTAGTATGTAGTAATGAAATTACACAAAATTTCGTTTAATATGGATTTGTTTGATAGAAGTAAATCATGCATGTTTCCAGGTCAAATATAATTTTAAAAATTTTGGACTCTGTTTATACGTAATTGTTCAAGAATGCAATTATATAGGTTGCATATATTATATGAAAACTAATAATTACAATTTAATTTAGGCATTTTCGAAAAATTACCGCACAATAGTCTGTGAGCAATAGATAGGTATTTTAGATAAAAGCGAAAAGTTTCTGGACTTTAATAATTGTAAACAAATATTTATCAGATATCATCAACTGAAACTGCTGTTTGATCAAAGTTTGAAAAAAATAACAAAGACAAATATGTAAATCTTTCATAGCGAGAAATTTTAAAAAGGTGAATGGTACTTGATTTGATTCCTGAAAAATAACGATAACTTGGTTTTTTAAAAGTAATTTCCAATTCTACCACATTTAAATAAATAAAGGAGATTACATTTTACTAAATGTTGTTTTTTGAATATACACACGACACCCTCTAAAGATATTTACGATTAGAATTATTTATAGCGTTAAGGTATGATTAGGTATTGTAAAACCCAAAGAACATATTGCTCTTTGGTAAAACCAATTAACATGTCCGCCATTTTTGTAATTTAAAAACCTATTACTAACAAGTTTATATAAACGGGAACTCGTGGTAGTTTCTTTCATTACTAGAAATAGTGACTTCTTGGCGATTTGATTTTTGTGATCGGTTTTAGTTTTGTGCTCCGTGTTATTTTTACCATCTACAATGGCTAAAGCGAAGATGCGTTTATCCAAACCAAGAAAAAGTAAGAAAGTTTTAATGAAGAATCTCACAAAACGGTAAGAATAACTTGACATTCTACAATTTACGATTTAGCATGTTTTTCGTGTTATATATTTTTCGTTGTTTTGATTATACGTAAATGCAATAGTAAAGTTTTCTGACTGCTATAATGATTAGCAACAAGATATTACATTTAATTTGCTGTTATTTAATTTACAATACTTTTTATGAGTATAGAATTCCAGTTAGAGATTCTAAATGAGTTAAAAGAGCAGTTTTTATTTATAGCTGTTTTTGTTTTCTCAAAGGATTTTGTTGGCACATTGTATTTTTTATAATTTTCGTGATTCCATTGGTGTTCACAAATAATAGTCACAGGAAATTATTTATTATTCCAGAAGATTTCTTATGCAGAATTATAATAATAGTGCTAAGTTTCAAATCATGATCTCACAATAAACTCTTTTTTAAACAGCATTTCTGAATTTGTAGGAGGCTCCAATTATTAACCGATTCTAAATCAGTATCACTTTCTGATAACCAGTGTAGTACAAGTGTGATGTCTTACACAAGCATTAGTGATGCTGAAAGCGAAAAAACTGAGAACATTACTGACACAAATTTAAATTTTGAACAAACTGAAAACGATCAGGCTGCATTTCCTGATAGTAATAGTATTATTGTTGAAAGTGATGACGAAAATTTTGAAAAATACGAAATTGAACATTTTGATTCTCGATCGGTTTTGCATGAATCTGATTGCGTAACAACAAATGAAACCTCTGAAGAAAAAACATTCATCGAAGAGGACAATATTGATGAATCTAGTTATCTAATGGCAAATGAACCATCTGATGACAAAAATACGGACCAAGAATTATGTTATGAAATTCAGCATAGCGATTCTGAATCTGATCGCAATTATCAAGTTCGTGGAAAGCGTATTGTTGAAATATCATATTTCATTAATCAACTGAAGTCAATAAGACATGAAGGTAAAAACTAATAACAGTATAAAAAAAATTGTATGTTTTTAATTATCTGTTTTAGGATTCGACTGTTCTTTCTTTGATATAAACCTCATCTCAGAAAAAATTGAAGATCTTCATAGTATATTTACATTTAGGTGTTCTGTTTGTAATAAAATTGAAAAGGTCAGATCAGAAAAACCAGATACAGAATCTCTACGTGGTTCATCAAATATATTAGCTGTAGCGGGAACGATAGCAACGGGAATAGGGCATTCGCAATTATCTGAATTGTTTTCAGCAATGAACATCCCTAATATGTCAAGCAAAACATATACAAAATGCTATGACGTATTGTGTCGAGCAATTGATGAAGAAAACACATCGTTGATGAGAGATGCTACTTTTGAAGAATCGAAACTAGCAATCGAGAGTGGAGAAGTCAATGAAAATGGGGTTCCCATAATCTCAGTAATTGTCGATGGAGCTTGGAGTAAACGATCGTACCGTACAAATTACAATGCTTTGTCTCGAGTGGTAAGTTTTCATATTTCTTTTCAATAAATTGACGTATCCATATTCCATGCTTGAAAATTTTGTAGGCCTGCATAATTGGAGCACAAACAAAAAAAATTTATATATAAATGTAAAAAATAAATATTGTTTTATTTGTCAACGATCTGAAGAATCTACGGATCACAAATGCTATAAAAACTGGAACAAATCATCAACCGCAATGGAAGCTGCGATTATTGCTGAAGGGTTTCAGCAATCCTTAAAAACGCAAAATCTAATTTATGGTCGAATAATCGGCGACGGTGACAGCAGTGTCTACAAACGAGTAATGGAAGTAGCTCCGTATGGTCCAACTTTTGCAGTGGAAAAAATTGAATGTAGAAATCATCTGCTCAGAAATTATATGAATAAAATTTCTGAAATTGGAAAAAATACATCATTTCCAATTATACTTCGCAAAAGGGTGACAAATAGTGATACTTTAGGTCGTTTTCGGAACGCGGTAACAAAAGCAATAGAATATAGAACCACCCATGAAAGTCAATTAAACAATACGTTACACACGAAAGCGGAGTTACTAAAAAAAGATATTGCTAATAGCCCGTATCATATATTTGGAGAGCATTCCAATTGTGCGGAGTACTTCTGCAATAAAAAAGAAGAGGTAGGTACCTACATACGTGTTTTTACTCCCTAGTACATATATAGTAGATATATATTTTTTGTTTACTGAGGTTTTTTTTAGGAAAATGTAGTACCGCAAATGCAATTTAGTGGAATATTTGCGGTTATCACAACCATAAATAACAGGCTATCCAGTAATGTCTATAGTCTTCTATATAATGTAGACACTAATGCTGCAGAAACATACAATTCGATTGTGGCAAAATTTGTTGGAGGAAAAAGGATAAACTTTTCGTTAAAAAATTCCTACGAATATAGATGTAAAGCTGCAGCTATATCTTATAATACCAAAGGCAATTTTTTATGTAAAATTGAAGCGTCTATATTCAACGAAGGTCCTGGATATTTTACTAAAAAAATTTTTACGGCACGTCAAAAACAATATACTGCAAAATTGAACAGCAAACGTAAGTACCTATATTGGATTATATGAGTAATAAATGTACAATTAAAAAAACTCAAATAAATATGTATTTTAGGGAAATCTTTTAAAAAGCGAACTTTTGCTACGATTGATGAAAACTACGGATTAGAAGTAGAAAATAAAGTAGAAGACATGGATTCTGAAACTTATGAAAACAAATCCAAAGAATTCTTAAAACGTCTCAGTAACTGCCACAAAGAACAAATTTTTAATGAAACCATTTTGCAATCAAATAACGATCTTTGGAAAACCGAGAGGAAAAAACGTCTTACTGCTTCGAATTTCGGCAGAATATGCAAACTTAGAAGCAGCACATCGACTGCTACAACTGTAGACAATTTATTGTATAGCACATTCAAAGGAAATAATGCTACAAATTTCGGTCTACAAAGCGAAGATACAGCTATTTCGTTGTTTGAAAACCAATATTCAAAGCAGGTAAGAAAGAGTGGTCTCATAATTGATAAAATCCATGCATTTTTAGGGGATGTTCAGAAAAAAGCGGAGACCTTTCTCCACTTGAAGCAGTAATTAATAAAAAAATTGATTATTGTATACTCAATGAGGAAATGGGCACGATCAGTTTAAAACGTAACCATAATTATTATTATCAAGTTCAGGGGTTGCTGCATATTTCGGAACGGAACCTGTGTTACTTTTTAATTTATACTAAAGGCGGGCTACATGTCGAAGAGATTTAAAGGTAGCTAGTATATATATATATATATATATATATATATATATATATATATATACATATATATAGTGACCGCCAAAAAGTCGGCAAATGGGAAAATTTTATATTTTAGATTTTTCAAAAAACTTTTCACGTCAATAATTTGTGTTTGTCTAAAACCCTATTTAGCCCCTATCATATATACCGAGTAATTTTTACTTCTTTAGAAAATGGAGTTCTTCGAAATTGTTAAAATCCAAAAATTTATTATTGGCTAAAGTTAAAAAAAATAGGTGTTTCTGGCCTTGAGATTGTTCAGTTAGGTAAAAATAACACTCTAAAGAAATTTAATTGAAATCTTACTTAATCAGACAATCAAAAATAAAAAGAATTCCCATATTTTTGGCGGTCACTGTATATCTACATATAGCATATAGTTACTTGTAATTTATTAGTTGTGAAACTTTACAAAATGTGCCTAGTAGGTTATTATATTTTAGTTATTTCAGGGACAGCAATTTCTGGAAGAAAAATATGGAAAACAAGTTGTGCGAATTTTACTTGCACTCTCTGCTTCCCGAATTAGTTGACTCACGAAGATGTCGTCAACAAAGTATACGTGATATATACTGCTCCACAAATGAACTGGACCACCCATAAAAATTGTATTTATTACATTACGTCATAATATATATATAAAAGTCTTTGTTTTATAGTATACTCATATTAAACATATTTAATTGCACTATCCTCAAGTATCAACTGTAGAATTAACAAAATCATATTCATAAAATTAAAAATTAAATAAAATAATAAAAAACTATCGTTCACAAAAATAAGGGGAATCCCAAAAAAAGGTTAATTAATAGTTCTTTGAGTCTCTTTGGAACGTTTCAAAATGTTTGGCAACAATTTGGCATACTTTGTATGCAATGTGCTATCAACATTTGGGCAAAATTCAAAATTTTAAAATTATAATATTTTATTAATGGACTTAGTCTTATTTAAACCAAATTATGAAAATAAATGCTTTTTATAGTGACACAATCATGAAAGGTTACCAAAAATGCCATGACTGCCCTTTCGGAAAATATTTTTAAAAATTGCACCAATATAAGCAAATGGTCCAGTTCATCTGTGGAGCAGTATATATAAAACTAATTAAAATGACAACACTGCTTAGAGATATATGTATATATTATTATTCATTATGATGTTTTAATTACGAGTATGATTATTAATATATGTAATTTAGGCAATGTATACATTACTATTTTATTATTATAAAACCAATAAATTCGTTTTTTCATCACTAACGTTAGAACGTACCATTATTTATGTTGTTTTTAATCTGAGAAATTGATTTTCTGCACCTAAGGTATTAATAAAGTTTTCTCTCCTACTAGTAGATAATAGAAACAATTTGTTGTCAAAAGTAACAGTTTCAAAAGCTACCTGATTTTCTCGGTTATTCAAAACCAAGCACTTTTGTCAAACTTTTTACCTTATTATCAATAAAAATGGAAAATAAAAATTAATATGGTAGTAGTGTAGAAAATAATATATGAACCCCACTTGAAAAGACTATTATATCCTTATACTTGTATTGGTTAATTGGATTTTGATCATCATTGAATATGTTATAGGTGCAACTCCTCTAGAATCAGTTCTAAACAGTTAAAACAAACTACATGTAAATCTATATAATGTAATTATTGTTTTAATGAATTTAGAAATAGAAGCTGCAGTAATTATTTAAAAATTATTAATTTATTGCTTTTTATTGGTAGTTTCACTAAGACAACACCCTTTGTTGCAATTTTGAAAACATAAGCCATTCACAAAAACAAAAAAAGATTAATTATGTCTTAGCTGACAATTTCCGTAAATTTCTAATTTCTATACAGGTAGCCGACTTCTACTAATAAAATAATAAGTTTCTGGTCAACAAATGTATTACAATGTTGTTTAAAAATAAAATAAAGTTTTCCATACACTATTACAGAGGATAATTAATTTTGTCATTGTAATTATACCGAACTGTTACTCAACCTATTTTTGCATAAACTAATCCCGGTCAGTTGTATATCAGGTAAAGTTAATGACCTGTCAATCACTTATAATCCTCAGGTAGTCAAGTTAGAGATTGTCATTTGGGTTGCTTCAATTTCGAATATATCCTCGAAACCTCCTCCATGTGAAATACTGAATCGACGATTTTGTATAGTTTTTTCACGATTCTAATTGTAAATAATTATTTAATAAAAATCCCTCTCGACAAGTTATTCTAAATTGCATTAACATTTTTACTTCGAGACAAAATTTTCAATTTGTTGGCGTAATTTTGTTATATCAACAAAACGTTAAAAAGTAATTAATCTAAATATACGGTTATCTAATAACTATAGGAAAAAAATCATCTCTAAGTACCAATTATATTGCAATTACCAACATACTAAAGCAAAGAGAAATTTTCTAAATTAATTCCTATTCTTGTAATCGTGAGCAATAGTTTATCAATTTTGTGCTCTGATTCTCACAGTTCGCCGCGTCTGTCCTAAGAAGTCTTAAGCGAAGCGATGTCAAACTATTAACATCCTCTTTTGTATAAGTGGTTTGCTCGCAATAAAATAAATACGTATATATTTAAGAGACATTGTGATGCTATCTCTGTTTGACTGATTCCTGAAAATAGAGAATTACTGAGTTGTCGTAGGTACTTGAAACTTGTTTTACCAGATCATCTTTAATTCACCACGGTTCTTTGTTTTACTTATCTACCGAACGCTTGGACATTTTCTATTTATGTTTAATGCACGTTGCAATATTTTTCACATTTCGAAAATTCTAATCTACTCCTTTTAAATTAAATAAATAGAAAGGATAGTTAAGAACAGTACATATTTATTATTTAATAGCATTATAGTACCATCAAACTATATAATTAAAAGAAAAATTGCAACACATGCTCTTCATTTACGTTTTTATATTTCACCAATTGTTGGGAGCATTGCTTATCCTCTGGCATTTTACCACATCGCACACTTTTTAATTTAGATTCGCTAATTCCTAGAGTATATGTGACACGTTTATGAACTTGCACTACTGGTACGATGGGCCCGATATTATTTTTTCCGACTGGAAATAACCGTAGAGACTTAAAATCAACTTGTCAACATGTAAACTACGGTAAGGCATTTTTGTTACCACTCAATGCACTTGACAAAAAATGTTTGATGAAACAAGTTATTTGCAATACTCAAAATTTGCAGTAATTACCAGTCATTAATCGACTCGTATTATAGCTCCATGTTCGACTTTCGCCAAAAAAATATTGTAATGAGGTAATGACAGTGCCAATTCAGTAATAGGTTTATGTTCTGTGAATGGAGTGATGCAAAATTTAGTCTAAAAACAGAGCCAAATTTACTTTATGTAAGTATAGTGCCCTCCTGTTCAATAACAAAAGACCTAACTAAAGAGCGACACAAAATAATTAAAATAGCTTCTGAAAAATTTGGCCACTTTATGGAAACGTTTTAGTTAAACACCGTGATAAGGCAAGTGTTGTGCTTAGCCTTCAGGGGGTGGAAAAGCTTACCAAGGTTTTGCGATCCATTATTCATTATCAATGTGAGATTTCAGTATATAAGTGTATTTCAAAATTACCCTGCATACAAACTGTCTATAAATCACCGGTGGGTCTCATAGTGGCGGATTCTTTATTATATTCTGAGACAGAAATTTTAATACAAGTCTGTCGAGACTTCAA
This sequence comes from Agriotes lineatus, assembly GCA_940337035.1. Taxonomy (NCBI): domain Eukaryota; kingdom Metazoa; phylum Arthropoda; class Insecta; order Coleoptera; family Elateridae; genus Agriotes; species Agriotes lineatus. Next base: position 77,947,209 of record OW679196.1, on the reverse strand, counting down.
TCGTTCCAAAAAAAAATCCGTTGTGTGAGGTTAGCGATTTATAGCAAGAAAAACATAATAAATTTATTATTAATATTTGTTAGTTAACCAACTGCTCACTATTTTTGTTTCAATACCACAATGAATTACAGTTCAGAAAAATATTGTGGAATGATAACAATTTATGGTGTTTATGGCCGTAATATTGAAACTGCTGCTCTAGAACATGCTATTCCGTTTCCATAAACGACACACTCAAATGAAAATGTTTTCTTAAGCCTGCTAAATCCTGGAAGAAACATATGTACTTCGGTTTCTTCCTATAAAGGTGTAACAGTAACTGGTAGCACGAATTTAGGGGAATTAAGATGCTGTGCTTCATGCTTTTGAAGAAAAACCAACAGTTCTGTACGAAACGTATCACAAATATTGAATATTTAAGAAAGTTCAACACACAGAATTGTGAAGAACAACGGACAACATGCTTATCATTATATGCGTGTACATATGGCGGAATATTTCCAAAACCGTAGAAATTTCTGCTCTTGGACATTACAACAGGAACGGATAAGATCCAGATTTTGCTAAAAATAATTTTCAAGGATTAATCCATTTCTCGTGAGCAGGGACCTTCCTTGTACACAACTGCCATATTTGGGCCAATAGAATCTCGAATGTTTTCAAGCCTACAAATTTTCAACATAGTTTCAGCGTAAATTTATGGGCTGGTGTTTTTGCACTATAATAACAAATTTTTCTCATATTTAAGTTGCTGCTGCAGGTTGAAACCTTTGAAAGTTCGAATCGTTTGGACTGACAAATCTACGGTACCTTTTTAACAAAGACCTACCATAATTGTTCTAAGATTTGCCATTATTACAACGTCGTAACACATGGTTTGAACACGATGGTGCTCCACCGCACTTTGCATTGCACGCAAGAGCAATTTGAAACAGAACATATTCAAATATGTAGATACGGCAAGGTGGCCTCGTAAAATGTCCTGCTAGATCGCCCGACTTACCTTCGTTGGACCATTTCCTCTGGGGCCATCTAAAGCAACATATTTATAGGAAGGTTACTCATACTCTGGACGAGGTAGAGAACAAAATAACTTGGGCAACCAAGCCAACGTGCACGAGTTTTATTGCAAATAGAAGGGGGCCATTTTGAACATATATTGGGAACCTGCATTCGAAAGAATAAGGGGTAATAATGCGGTTGTCTAATGGGTGATGTTCACCACATCACCACGTGTCATGAATTTGACACGCGACAGCCGGGTGTGAGAGCGAGGATACGGAAGCTCTGACCTTCCGCCTTGCAGGACAAGCTCTTTCATGGGGTGTTAGTGCCTCACCATTATTATTATTATCTCCCTAATCAAACTCTTTCTGAATTACCTATGTCCACAATGTCAAATTCTATAAATTTAATAAATTGTCAACCCCCCAGACTGAAAATGTTCTTGCGAAAATTTAACAGCGTCCCGCTTAAAACCGAGGTCTCGACATAATTGTAAGAAAATTTTTGCCTCAAAATATTATATAGAACTCGGAATTACGAGCTCTTGCGGTCATTTTGGAACACCCTGCATATACATGCTACATTTACCTTCTTATATATTGCTATGTTATGCTAGCTGATAAATTTATTTAAATTATCGTATTACTATTTTGCCCTTTATTTTTAACTTTCAATTCAAATCCGTATTTTTACAATATTATTAATGAAACTCTCTCAGGTGGTTCGCAATATCTAGTAACCCAATGATTGACTTGTCAAATTCTCTTTGTTTAATTGCCAGTTCATTGACTTTCAAAAAAATTGACACCTAACGTCAAATTAATCAAAATTCAGAACGAATATCAAGGTTTTTACAATAAGATCTAATATGCAATTATTTTACCAATCTCTTATGTAAGTATGAAATTCAATTTATATTTTTATACCTTCTTACTAGTTATATCTTTATAAATGTTTCATTTAACCTTTTAAAACACAAACCTGATTTAACACTTTGCTTGTTAATACTGCCAAAATCCTTCCAAACTGGATCCTCACTCCGACTGCACTCAAACACCTGCTGGGTCCTTATCCAAACTGCATCACCTGCGATGAATGTAAACTCCCAGCATCACCTTATTGCCATCCACTTCAAAACTTCCACATCCTATACTGGATTCCTGTCGTTGTCCCCTGCTGCTGTCAACTTCAAGTCTCCTAGCTCCTGTACTGGATTACTGCGGCTCCGATCCCTCTCTGGTAAGTGTCAGCATAAATCTTGTTCCAAATATGAATTTGTCTTTTTTTTTTAGATGGTCCTGCGTCTTCAATGATACCCACAGGTTTCCCAAAAACAATTCGCTGCACGTACTAACCTCTTGTTTGTGGCTTGTATTCCATTTCCAATGTATTATCAATAATATCCTCACTAACCAAAGCTTGTCCCTTTATTTCTTGTTTTTAATATTTTATTTTATGTTTCCACCTCGAAGATTTTGCTTTTAACCCATATAATTTGTACCAACCATAACATTTACAAATTATACAACATTTATTAATGTTTTTTTATTCGAAAATCACACCCATATCAAATTATGTATACATTTTTGAGTTGTTTTTTTAGTAACTAATTAAACAAATTACAAATTATTACTACTAGACACGATTCTTGCTGCCTCCTATATACATTTTTTTTATATAATCAAAACAGATATTTTATTTTAATTATCATAACAGATACATTTTAGTAGTAACCTTGGTATTTATTCCTATTCAGAATTTTCTTATTACAGATTAAGTTTGAGTAATCAATCATTATGCTATTATTTGACTAACCAATAATAAGAAAGTTAATTTCATTATACTTTAACATGTATTTAGATCCATTAATTTGCTTATATCTGACTTCCAAATTTCTTTGACTAAACTGTTTCTTTAGTATTCATTTTTAAATTATCAAAGAATATAGTGTATCATAACAATATATATGAGTATAATCAAAATGGAAAACTTCCGGTTTCACCGGAAATAATACTAACTTTGATTTTTTATATGGATTATACTATATATTTTATGTTTTTCGCAATCTACGACTCAAATTACATACAACAGTGCGTCCGAATTTGCTTAGGTATTACACAGAAATATAAAAAAAATATTAATTAACTATTCTTCAATTTTAGATAAAAATAAAGTAGTGCATTTTGCATATCGTTAGATTGGTAATTAAATTTTCTGTTTAATGGAAAAATTGCCCTTAGAGGTGCCATTTAAAAAAAGTTACTTTTTCTTTAAAAAATGTGTATAGCAAATTTTGTTCTTTTGTTAAGGATTTGTTATTGATTTCGTTGATAAAATAGTTATTATTATTACTTGCTAGAGTCAATTAAAACCTATTTTTTCAAATCACAACCTTCTATCGTAAAAAAAAGTTGAAAAAAAGATTTTTTTTTTTAAATTAAGATTTGGCGAGACTAATTTATGTAATTAGACTTGTAGATTTCGACAAACATAAAATATACAGAGTGATCCATTTCAAAAATCAAAGTTGGTATTATTTCCGGTGAAACCTATTTTGACTATATTGATCGGTCAATCAGAAATTATCTCTATTATCCTCATAAAATTTTTTATCTAAATCGATTCATAAATAAAGAAGATATAAGCATGGCCCTGTTCTGATTGTCATCCGGTATATATTCACATTGTAATGGCAGCCTCGCGCTTAAAAATATAAATTTCTAATTAAATTTACAATTAGGGCAACGGATACCTGTCAAACTAAGGGCAAATTAAAAGGAATGCAATAATTATTACAAAATTATATGGTTTATTGCTCTTTCTATATTTTACTTATTTGTAATAAATTAGGGCTTAGCTTCGGTGAACATGAAACAATTCTTATCTCAGGGCGGTTGGTTCATAAAATTGATAGGAAACTTTGTATAACAAATAATTCGTTGTATGACAATTACTCTCAATTATTAGAGCAAATTCACCATTCCAGCTGACGTTTACATAGCCTCTAAATTTAGTTCAATAAACAAGATGATCTGCCAGTACGAAAATAGCGTAACATTGAATTTTAAAACACCAAAATGGCAAGAATGCATTAGGTAAATACGATTAATTCTGTGACGTAGCAAAGGCTAACCTCGTTTTGTTTCTAGTAAAACTGAAAATTCCACGTCAACTTGCATTTTCTAGTAACGGTATCTAAATTACTCCAAGCTGCATGGACCTGGAATTCTGGAAACACGTTGAATTTGAGATCCTACCTTTTTTGAATAGGTGTTCTGCTGTCTCGCAAAATGGAAGAACTCTAGGGCAATTACTCGCTTGGAAATGGCTTGCTCGTTCTAATTCTTCTACAGAGGGATAGCTGTAGGCCTCCTCTCTAAGTAGCACCCAAAATATCAGCCTTCTGATGTCTGAAACTGCTTCAAGATTGTTCCCGCTGTTGGCCTGCATTCGACGCTGCACCTGGTGGAAACTTGCTGGCCTAATAGCACTATCTTGGGGCTCCTGCACTTGGAAAAATTACACCCATGCGCGGCAGCTTTGTGAATAACTTTACACAACTCTCGTATTACAAAACACTTTTTATTTACAATTTAATGTGACAAAATGTAGAAACAATCTGCCCCCAACATGTAAAAGTTTAGCTTGTTTAATTTTTTTAATGACCAACGACTGTCTCGTAACTTAGCAACTAGATTTTCAAGAAATTAAAATTAATAACATGTTTGACCTTATGGACTACAGTTTTGGTGTCATGTCTTTGCATAACTACTAAAATTGTCTTTTTCTTGGAATAAATGTCACTACACTTTGCTATGATTTTAAATCACTTTGGTTTATAATGCATTGATACACTTGAGTTCCTTTAGCGACTCACTACTTGCCCATTTTCCATTGCTCTATTCCAATTATTATTTTGTTTACCTTTCAGCTAATTTGCCGTTTGCTGGCTTATAAACTTTTAATACATAACGCTCATCTAATTTCTGTACTTAGCAAATCATTCTGTATCATTTTAGTCACATTATGTTTGGCATTATTAAGCTCAAATACATCAGTTACAAATTAAAGTGCATTGGCCCTTCCAAAATTTTATCATATCTGAAACTCTGAACGTAACACTTCTGAAACCTGCCTTATCTCATACTAACTTTTATCTTTCAAATTATTAGTTACTGTTGCTCACATCAAGTGCATTTATTAATGTAAAGTACTAATTATCTTACAATAAATTATAGCTATTAACATATCTAGGAATGTTATGAGTATCATAACTGCCGCAGATGTTGTATTGAAATCCGAGCTCTCAGAGCGAGGATTTTAAAACATCTGAGGCTGTTATGATTCATAACATCCGTGATTTGTTCAATAGTTTATTGGTTGCTGTATGGTTATGGTTGCCATGTACGGTAATGGACTATTACCGTACAGATCAGTTATGATTTAGTTACCAGCCTACTTTTGTGTATGTAAACAAGGGATTAATATCCTGCAACCGATAAAATATTTAATTCTGTGATCATTTTGACCTTATTAATTTCGTTAATTAGGCAATCAGAATTGCTGTGGGCAGTAAACCATTGCAATATATAGTATGAACATCACTGTAATTGCATCGAATTTATATCTTGCTGTAGCTGGAGTAGATTGTGGCTTGTCAAGGGTTCTGCGTATGATGAAGGTATATTTTTCAAACCTCAACTTTGACATTGAATTTTCCTTGTAAGTTTTGATACTCAATAATGTTGGAGAATTTTTCAATTTAAATTGGTGGAGCTTCTGTTTAATTATATGTGGTCTAGTGTTACTCACCCCTACTGACGGAGTTTAATTAGCGGGTCCCGCTGAACCCAATAGTCACGGGACCATTTTTGGGTATTTACAATTTTCTATCTGGCTTGCTTTGAAGAGTATTATGAGATTATTGGTTTAGTTTGGTGCTATTAATTGTTATAGCGTTCAACACTCCTTGTGTTTGTGTGCAAAAAACGTATTCATGTGCATGTCCTCAACGGCAAAGCAAATATAGAGTATCTTAAGTTTTTCTAGATCGATATTCAAATCGTAGAACCTTTGCTTCTTTTCACTTTACAGTGAAAAATGTTTCACTTTCCATTCTTGGGTATACTTTAGCTCATTTTCACAATAGGTCAAAGCTACATTTCGGGACATTTTACTCAGACATTTTACAGACCTATACGTGTTAAGATATTTACATCATTTCGTTCGGTAGAGCTAAAGCTTCTTAGTGTGTATTTCGAACTTGAAAGATGGATTTTATGTTGGATAAAACCCAATTCTAATAATTGCAAACATAAGGCATATATGAATTAACTAATATAATATGAACCACCCTGACAAGCAACACAAAAACCAGTTATTTTATATTAGGCTGTAAAAACTCAATTTCGTAAAATGCATTATTAAGTTAACTCTGCGTTAGATGCTCCTTTCTTATTGCTAGTGCAGGAGGCGGGGGCTACAATTATAGCGCATTTTTGGTTTATTGTATCAGATCCATTGTGGTTTGTTTTGCTAAAATTTGTGTACTAAAATTTTCTGGTTAGTGTCTTGTGTTTTTAATATTATAATGAAGATGATAAAATAAATAACAATTAACACTACCTGCAAATGTTCTTTAATTTAGGTCAAATTTCGACTGACTAAAAATACTTACTGGGTTCGTAAATTATTTACAAAGTAAAGAGTATTGTGGCCTTTATTATATTTTTATCCATCTGCAATTTAATCTTACAGAGGCTAGCTAGATAAAGCAAGATGACTCGTACCTCAGGGTTGGATTCACCGGTACATTAATATTAAACTCGTGTGATACGCCACTGGAATATAAATGTAACTCGAACGCGCAGGCGCTATTTCTGTCAAAATCCTATTACAAATCGGTTTATTTCTGTTTAGTGTTTCATTTTCGTGATTTAAACTAATAAAAGGTGTTTTATAAGCGATTTATTAGGTAAATTTTGAATTTTCGCGCTCTTAGCGTCACTGATTCTCATTTTTTTGCAGGCAAAAAGCTCCACTTCGTTGTTACAACATTAATTTGTTTTTTGGAGCGTCGTTATGGGAACAACATAACCTCAAACTTGATTATGGAAATTACTGGATATTTGATTCTTGATGGATGCTTAACTCTGCCTGGGTCTTGTTCATGAAGGTTTAATCTAGTAGTCATGCGAATTTCCGCTTGCTAACGCCGTTACTTTGGTTGAAAAACTAACCTGACTTCTTTGCAGGGCTGCGGTAGCTCAATCGGGCTGCATCACCTGCTGATTTCTGTCTGAAGTTGGACCCCTGGGATGCTGTGGCTGCTGTAGATGCTTCCTACACGCTGTGCGGACACGCTGCAGTCGAAATATTGGGCTCAGGAACCTTATTGTGACCCCTGAAGTGCGTAGTCTGCGCTGGTTCTGATCGGAATTCCCGTAAGATGGTAACGATGAAAATTTATTTTCATGTGAGGAAAAATGTTCCCCACACTCTCACAGGCGCACGAACAATTACTTAGCACAAAGGTGTACTTTTCATTTATAAAATTGATGATTTATTATGTAAAAACTGTAATTTTTGGAGAACACATAAAACTGCCTGTCATTAAATTTTTATTCAATTGTCTCTCTATGTTGGCCGTTAATAACAATCGCCTATCTAGGTTATACAAAACGGAGATTGACCAAATACAATACAATAACTTCTTAGCTAAATCTAACTTAAATTAAAATTATGTACAAAAATTCTTATTTCTAAAATATTGTTCTTTTAATTTTGGTTTTAAATTGTCTCATAGCGCCACTCACTTTGTGTTATTTAATTGTCCTTATCGCTCACGTAATTACACTGACTTGTTTTGTAATTGTTCAGTTCCTGCACTAATTTGTTTCACATCCTGTTGTGTCCATTTCTTGTAATTTTCTTAACTGTTCGATTTTCTCCAAATTTTCGAATATTGGTGTCTTATAATTATAATTGCCCTGTTCTGTTTGCTTCTATTCCCTTTATTTAAAAAGCTGATAAACATATCCTATTTAATTATTCTGACATCTGAGCTTCAATTTACACGCACATATTATAAACCTTTCGGTGACAGTTTTATTTGTTTGGTTCGGCTTTAATTTTGCACAAACCTCTTATTTTTGGCTAATTTATAATTATCGACTCCAATCTGTGAAAAACGAGCTCTGCCCTTCGCCTTTTCTATTCAAACAAACTCATTACTACCAGCATTTCTTTGCAAACGTAATTACGGATTGAAATTTACTTTAAATCTTGCAGTTGCATGAACTACCCCAACTCTGTGCTATCTGACTCGCTTTATTTATTTGTTGTGCTGCAAGCAGGGTTGAGTAGCGGGCTCAATACCATATCACATATGACAGAAATCTTCGCTAAGCGGATAAAATCCCTTGAAATTCAATTTAAAAAACCGCCAAGAAATCGCATTTTTCTATTGGTACGTGCGTCTTAGACCTAAAGACGTTTTGGAGATTTTGAAGTTGTGAGAATGACTTCAAGATTTTTAAGCTTTAATTGAAAGCATAAAAAAAATTGCACAATTTCGTTCTCGGATCGTAAGTAGTAAATTTTTCTAAGCGAAATGTCAATCATAGCTCGACTACTTCTATTATCTAGTAGTATCCATAACATTACATTTCAAATTAAAGAAATACACTGAGAAACAACACCCCCAAGATGATAACTTACTGTTTCTATGTCAAAATAGTATATTGCAATACAAGATCGGTAAGTGGATTTTATCAAGTCTAGATAAAGTTAAAAGTCGAAACCCGAAGAATCGAAATCTTTATATTTGCGAGACCAGTTGTGAGCACTCAACGATTGGATATCGGTTAATGTTTCTTACACGATAAAATAACACGAATATTCCCTGTACTTTGAGTTATTTATTGATTTACCACACTAATTGTTATACTTACCGCACGAAAATGTTTCTAATTTCTATGAAAACTAGTCAGGTGTAGTAAGTTAAACCCCAATCGCTTGAAAAGAATTAACTTAACTAGTGGACAACAATGCAATTTTGTTGTTACTGAGAATATATACTTACAACTATAATTTATGTGAATTTGAATTATCACTATCCAGAGTGAACAAAACGTAAAGATGGCATTATGAACGTAGAACTTGCTGTAGTCTTAAAATTAAACTATGCACATTATAATTCTACAACCTCTGTCTCTTTGGATGTAGCTAACTCCTGTATGTTTAAAAATCCAAAAATTTGGTTCTTATCGATGCCATTCGCGTCGTTCGTTATTTAGTTGCACTTAAACGCTTCTCGACTTTGGAAAACATAGTGCATTAAATAAATTGCATCAGAGTGCCAATGAAACTACTTAAACCGCCTCGTTCTAACGGATTCTAAGGTGTGAAACGAATTGGATAATAGCGATCTTCCCACCCGTAACAACAAGTCGGACTCATATATCACCAAGACGAATGGGCACTAAATCCTATTCCAGCCTTCCAAATCTTTCCCTACTACTTATATTTTACACGGAAATGCAGCCAATATTGCTTTGGTGTAAAATGCAGCTCCAAATTCGTTTTTAATTAAAAAGTGTTGGTTGCTACAGTCAATATTCTATGGAGATGTTTTACAGGAAACCGTTCTAAATACAAACAAAAGGGATTGTTATTTAAGAAAACATCTCGCTGTTCGCAATTCACAATTATTCTTTTCGGACAGTATATCTAATTTCATTCTCATTTTAAAATAAGGTATCTATCTCTTCAACTTGGTCATATTATAGATTTTTCTAATTCAGGAATTCCCGAATGTTGGTAAATTTTAACATTTAGTAGGTAAGTAAATCCCAGCATTCACCGGTAGACTGTTAAAATGGTTTTGAAATGTATTTAATTAGCTGTGACTATATAGAAATGGGCTCATATGCCTATTCACCGTACCTATAAAAACAGATAAAAATAACTGTTCCGCAATAGTAATTTACGATACAAGTGCGCCAAGCTACTCTTTAGGCACGAGTGGGGTAGAGTTAAAACGCGAGTGAGCGAGCGTTTTAAGACCTCGAGTGATTAACGATGCTTTACGCATGTGTATCGTACAATATTTTATCTACGATAGAATCTAGAAAACACGGTAAATATGAAAAAAAAATTAAATGTAAATTAGGATTACCAGCAACCGGTCGTAATTTTGCGTGTTTTAAAAATTTTAAAACAAGTTGCTACTCACAACGTGCCTAATGAAATCTTTTAAATACGTTACTACTGACGACGTAAACTAATGAAAACATGTTATTAAACAGTCGTCTTACAAACTTAAAACTGCCAACTGAAAGGAAATTCTACACACTGTCGTAGATAATAGTAATTTACGATACAAGTGCGTAAAGCTACTCTTTAGGCACGAGTCGGGTAGAGTTAAAACGCGAGTGAGCGAGCGTTTTAAGCCCCACGAGTGACTAAAGATGCTTTACGCATGTGTATCGTACAATATTTTATCTACCATAGAATTTAAAAAATACGGTAAATATAAAAAATATTTTAGATGTAAATTAGAATTACTAGCAACCGGTCTTAATTTTGAGTGTTTTAAAAATTTTAAAACACGTTGCTGCTAACTACGTGCCTATTGAAATTTTTTAAGCACGTTGCTATTAACGACGTAAACTAATGAAAACATGTTATTAAACAGTCGTATTACAAACTTAAAACTGCCAACTAAAAGGCAATTTTACACACTGTCGTAGATAAAATATATTAAAACTAGAATGTGTGTAGTGACCTGATGGTCGCTCGATGGTACCATTTGTCTCTAAATGTATTTTGTATACTGTTTTTAAATATATCTTTCTTCAGAAATCCTAGTAGTTTATTTAGTTATAAAGCTGAACTTTGTATAAAATTAAATTCAGTGCTAACCCTTCACCGCTTTTGTCCACTGCTCAGTCTTCAGGCGTTTATTCACTATTCCATATATCTGTACTATTAGTTCATATACACTTTTTTGTCTCCCCCGTATTTGATTAACTCTGCTACTATACTGTTTTCTCCCGCGCTTTTATAATTTTTTAGGTTTTTAACTATTTCTCTAAATTGACTCTCGGTTGGTGGGTATACTTCATCATCCTCTTCCTCCTCCTCCTCCTTTCTTGGTGCTTCTATTTGTTCCTCTTCCTTTGTACTCTTTTTTTTCCATCTCCTCTTTCTTCACCAATTAATTTGGCTTCCTTATCTTTGTAATAAATTTGTTTACACTGAAAGGATATTTTTTTTTGTTCTGACTTCCTGATATAAATGTCTCTTTGTTCTTAAACCACTCTTCTATATCCTTTATTTTATTTTCGTAATAGGTCCTTTTTTCCTTCTGCAAATATTTTTGGTTCTCTTCTCTGGAGCGTATACTTTTCTCTGTTTGCTTCTGTATTATTTCTTAACATTCATTTCCTTGCTTTTATACTTTCCTCTATTAAACAGCTGCATTCAGTGTGATACCATTTCTTGCTTTTTCCATTATGTGTAGTTTTTGTGTCTTGTTCTTTTATCCTTAATTCTCTTTCTACATTTTCTATATACTTTGCTTGTGTTTCTTTTTCTTGTAGTGTTTCATATTCATATCTTTGCTCTCTCGGTTCTAAGCTGTACGTTTTATGTGTTATGTAACCGTTCACTTGTGTTATAACTAGAAAATGGTTACTGTCTGCATCTGCTCCCCTGTAACTTCTGTTTGTTATAAATTTTGCGTCACTCTTTTCTGTCAACGCATGATCTATTTAGTTTGTTGTTTTACTATATGGCGATGTACATGTCCTTTTATGATTTTTTTTTAATATTTGGATTGGGTGCTCCTTATTACCATCCTCTTTTCTGCGGCGAACCCTATTAACAGTTTTCCGAACTCATTACTTTCCTTATGCTTGCTATGTTGTCCTGTAGTTGGTGTGTATATTTCCTCTTGTCCAATTTTTGCATTATAGCCTCCCAAGATTATCTTGACATCCTATCTTGGTTTGTTTTTAAACTCGTTATCTGTTAATTCATAGTATCCTTCCTTTTCATCTTCGTCCTTCTCTTCTGTAGGATTCAGTATGTTAATTAGCGTGGCATTCCTTTTTCCTTTAAATCTTCTACTGCAAAATCTTTCTGATATCGGCGTAAAATTAATAACCGCACTTTTTAGCTTTATCCCTACCACAAAACCCGTTTCTAACATTCTATTGGTAAAACCACTGCTAAAGCACAATTTATTTTTGTTAACGCCGTTTCTTTTTGTTTCGTTTCTTTTAGCGCTATAACGTCAATTCTGTATCTTTTCAATACTTCCACTAATGTCTTTATCTTCTTATGTTTCATGTAGCAGTTCTGTCCTGTTCGTTTCGTGTTTTTCCTCTTGTCGCATATTTAGTTCCATTTGGCTTACCATTGTGTTTGTATCTTCGTTCGTTTTCGTTTCCCTATTCATTTCCGTTGCCATTGCCATGTTGGTTACCTTGACGCTTCCTCCTTGCTTCGTCCTCGGTGTTTGATTTTGTGGGTTCTTCTTTTTTTAACTTTAGACTTCCTTCATCTTTTTCCGACCACTCATACTGTGCATCAATGACCTTTAGCTTTTTATACCCTACTTGCGTTCTCGTACCGCGCTCTCTCTATCTTTCTTTGCTACACTTCTGATAGCTGCTTGGATCATCTGCTCTTCTTTAGTTAAGTCGTTGTCTATAAAGATTTTGTTTTTCCTTAACTTCGGTTTATTCTTCATTATTGCACGCTTTTCTGCAAATGAGGCTATTTCTGCTACTACTCTGTCCTTCCTCTTGTTTCCCAAAATGTGGAAGTTTTCCTTTGTTTTATGTTTACTTGTAGTATTCCTTGTATAAATGTTTCTCCACTTGTTTCCGGAATACTGGCATCTTCTAGTTCTAAATCTTCTATCACAATGTTATTTCTCTCCGTGCCCTTTTCCTGTCTTTCTATTTTTGCCTTAAGATTATGAACATGTTTCCTTAGTTCTGTTTTTTTTGCCCACTCTACTTCTTTCTTGATTAAATCTTCTTTCATTTTCCGCAGTTCTTCTCCATATTTCTTAATTTCCTCGTTATTTTTTGCTACCTCTTTCGTTGTGTTTTGGATCTCACTTTTTGTTTTTTTCATATCTTTCGCCATATATAAGCTTGAGCCTCTACTTCCTTCCTCTCTTCTTTATCGTTACTCTCTCTCTCTCTCTCTCTCTCTCTCCCTCCCTCTTCCTTTTCAAATAGTCTTCAAGGAAACCAAGGCTATTATTCCTCGTCTTTCGGTTACTCATTTATTTTGCCTGCAATTTGGCGATAAAAATCCAGACCTGGGAAGGTCACTTTTCTTTCTGGTGCAGACTTCACACTCCTGACCTTCTCAATCTCAGTTTCTGTTTTCAGTTTTAATCCACAAATTCTGGGTTCTAATCTCTTGCAATCCAGTGCAGTGCAGTCCCAAACAATAAAACACCGTAAAACCTTATCAAATGTGGGTCTCGCACGCCATTGTTGACGCTGCCACCTTCCCGCCAAAACTCCAGTCTATTTATACCAAATTTTAATTCGGAAAATTCAAGTCGAGTCGCTTCCAAAAATTATAGCAGAATTCTATGCTTTATCAAACGAAGAATTGCTGTAGCGATAAAAAATTCCTAAATTCAATTTGAATTTAAGGGAATGGTGCATTCGGATTCAAGGTAAAAATGGCGTTTGAAAACCTCTGTCGTAATTCCATATAAAATGTGATACATGGGTTACTACATTTATTTCTTTCGTTCTTTCTTTTAACCAGGTGATTAATTTCTGTCTATTCTAAGTTAAATGTATGTGTTTGAGTCATTTATAGCGGGCATGCACAGAGGAAACCTACCTATATGTATATGTATATTTTGTACTCCATTCACTCCTTTTGTGATTCTAAATAGGCTGTGTATGGTTTTAACAATGTAAATGAAATTTATCTATGAAATATTACTACAGACAAAATACAGTTTCTTCTTCTTCTTCTTCTTCTTCTTCTTCTTTTATTGTAGGCTATAGCGCCTACAGTTTGCTTAAGTGAATTAATGTAATTAAAAATAACTCATTCTCTGAGAAAAATTTGATACCACGAATAAGTTTAAACGTTGATAGAAATAGAAACCTTAAAGTATTTTTATGATTATATACAGTTACTAAGAATTTAAAAACTTCAGGGCTTCCCTAGGTGACGAATAGAAGAAATGTCAACTAATATGATAGGTACCGAGAAATAAAATACCCAGGGCGGTTCTAAACTAGCAGAAATCCCTAGGGCAGGTTGCCTAAAATTGTAAGGAACACGGCAATTTTATGATTTGTAAAAGGTTTAAATGCTAACTACCAAAAGAGTAACAGAAATGGAAAATGTAATAATTACTTTGATAGCTAGGCAACAAGTGCAGTAGCACATGTATCATTTTTCGATAAAATATTTATGCATTGCAGTCTAGCAGACGTATGCCCTATGTTCCCTACAATTTTAGGTAACCGGTATATCCAACAGCTAAGAGCTGAAGATATCGAATGTCCGTCGGGATAATAGTATATTACATACCGAGGTGGAAAGTGTTCCATTACTGTCGAGAGATTAAGTAGTTTACCTAGACGCGTAGCGTCGAGGTTAACTTTATCTCGAGACAGGAATGAAATTTTTCACGGTGGTATGCATACTATTTTACTCATAATCGGTTTTTAGGTAAGTTTCAAATAATACCTATTATTATCGCACTTTAATAAGTCACTTTGACAATGGAAACTGTGACTCTATTGCTATGTAACATGACAAGCACGTTGAAGGTGACGTTTAGCTAACCGGGAAAAGAAAGTAAAGTAAACAATGACTCGCTTTCCTAAAGTTTTGAAGGTTAGAAAAGTACATATTATTAACCCATTGTGAGTAAACGGTCTTCTATGTTCTACCAACAGTAGACTGGGTCAGTTTTGTATGGAGAAAAAAAATATTGCGTTTTTGATTTCTAATAGTACAAGTATGTTGCATTTACATGAAAACAGTATAATAGTAAAATTTGCGCTTTCTCTTAGTTTGAATACTTGAATACTTGCTGGTAGTTATAAAACGTAAATGTCTAAAGAAAAATATGGTTTTTAGACTGAAATAATCATTTAGTGATAATTAAAAAGAGAATAGAGCAGAAAAAATTATCATTAAATGTTGAAGTCTTTCTTGGTATCGAATTTAGGCATTTTTCTGGGAGATTCGAGTTTTAATTTCATCGCACCCGCTCTTGCCCTTTTAGTATAAAGTATTGTTGACGACTCTGTTACCGTTTTAACAGCTGGCTCAACGGCCTGGGTGTGACTAGCAAGCCTCAAAAATAAAAACAAGTTTTCTTGCCAATCGATCAGGTCGTAATAGCATGGTGACAAAAATATTATTTTGGTAGCTTATATGGTCGAATGACACTAGCTTTATCCATATAACGTGCAAAGCTGGCGGTCATACGAACAAACCAGGACACACACGCTCACTCCAAAAACAAACACCACTTATCGCCTTAGCGGTCCGTGAAGAACTCTCGCAGCCAAACAAACTTTTCGCTCCAGACGCCTATATCGCGCTCGCACCTGCAGCCAATGAGCTCGCAGACTGCTCCGCGTGAGAGAGAGAGAGTGCGACGGAATTAAAAAAGCTTTAGGAACATACCTCGCTTGCTCCAATGGACTGTGTTTTGAAATCGATTTAACCAAGCGCTCCTAAACAGGGCGAAACGAATGCAGCTGCAACTCAGACGACTAGAGCCTGGAACGGTTTTTGTATCAAACTACTCCAACAGGTCACGTAATTATTGAATTTAAAAATGGCCTGACAGGGTGTATGTGTATATTGTTTATTGACGTTTGAGGTACTAATTATAGATTTTATTTTTGTTGCTTTTTTCCAGTGTGGAGTAGTATAAGCTAATTAAAATAGTAATAGTAATAGCGAAATGTAGTATTTTGCAGGTCGAGCCAAGTAGATTCCAGGGCTCGCAGGCACATAATAGTCATTTACGTTATAAGTATAGAAAGTGGAGCTTTTCAGTACGAGCGAGATGTTTCCGGAAGAGGCCGTTAGGCCGAGTCCGGAATTTCGAGACGAGTATGGAAAAGCCATTTACATAAGAGTTTCGTAATATATTTTTTCGTACACTAGCATACAAAACGGAATAATCAATTTATCCTCTCATCTGAATTTTCCGTTAAATTTATTAATTAGAAAGCTACACATTGCGGTATTTGTACGGCAAAGTAAAATTCGTAGAGCAAAGTGCTACTTTGCCGTACGAATACCGCAACGTGCTACTTTCCGTACAAATACCGCAAAGTACTACTTTGCCGTACAAATATCGCAAGTGTAACTTTCTAATTAATCAATTGTATGGTAAAGCAGCTCTTTCAATGTTAGTGTACGAAAAATTACTATTACCGGTCCCTGATGCCCGTTTTCTGATCTTGACCGGCAAAACGTCACTTTCTGGCGAAAAAATTCTCCAAAGACAGCATAATTTCTGGTTGGTCGTAAAAAATACTATTTACAGTATGATCGAAAACTTGTAACCTTTAGAGAGCTGTGGATTTTCTTTAAATAAAGTTTATGTTGGCAGTGATGAGTAAAGGTACTTAATATTATAACCTACACAATTTTGACAGAATTACTGAACTTTGACAGAATGTTTAATACTGTACACAAAGTGGTCATGTGTATGGAAAATGGAGGAAATCACTTTCAACATCTATAGTTGTATTTGATATTAACATTTTTATGTATTCCACAAAAATGTGTGTATTTCTTCAATGAACATTACTGATATAACTTTAAATTGCCAGATATAAAATGCCAATGTGACTTTTACTACCACCATTGCCAACATACATTTTTAACAAAACAATTCCACAGCCCTCAAGAGGATAAAATTTCTCGATCATACGGTGGATATTGTCTATACCAGGGGTCGGCAACCTGCGGCCCGCGGGCCGCATGCGGCCCTTTGCAACTTTTTGCGCGGCCCGTCAAATCACCAATATAACTTTAGGAAAAATCAACAAACTTAGAGCGTAAGCGTGCCGAAATGTGGCCGGTGACAAAAATGCGCGACAAACAGAAGCATAGTGGGAAACCTATTTTACTGCGCAAGTTTAATCCCCACTCCCCAGCAAATACGACGTCTCGCTTAGCAAGTGTAGCATTCTTTCTAGTGATGGGCATAATCGGATGATTTCAATAATCGGAATGTTCCATTTCGGAATGTTTATAAAATCGGAATATCATCCGATTATTTTACATTCCGTAAATGCAAGCAAGGCAAAACGAGCGAAATAACAACAAGCGGAAGGAAGATGAAGTGTGTGCAAATTTACGATGAGAGCACTCGCCGTCGCGCAGTAAGCCCTTATCTGCGTTGGCATCTATTGTTTGGGTTTGTAGGACGGTCAGTAATAGCTATTTACGTTATTAGACCGGTAGCAACATTTTTATGGCCGCGCCAATACTTTACAGGTCGAACCGTAGGGCGAGACCTGTATGTTTGGCAAGGCCATAAGAATTCTACCGGTCGTGTATCGTATAAGATTTTTTAGGATACTGCATTGGTAACTAGCCTTTACATTGTTACAAACGAGTCCGGTAGATAAAATTTACCGGCCTAGACCAGTAGTAGTTCTATTACTACTGGTCTAGGCCCGTAAATTTTATCTACCGGACTCGTTTGTAACTATGTAGACGCTAGTTAGCAATGCAGTATCCTAAAAAACAATTTATGAGTTTGAGTCGCATAGTGGGATATGAGGAAATAAAATATTTTTTCAAATTATTACTGTAGTTACGTTAATAGACTTTCGGAAAATGGTAGTGATATTTTAAAGTTTAATAGCACATAAAGCACATAATAGATAGTATAAAACAATACTTGAATTTGAAGTCTGTAGGTGTACTATCTAATAATAATTAATCACTTATAATACCATGAGTAGTCAAAGTTATGTCGACTATTTTTGCGGTGGTGTCACGAATGTCCATTGCGCTTTGGTACGATTAGGACGAGTGCGATAGCACGAGTCCTAATCCAAAGCGCAATGGACATGAGTAGTGATACCACCGCAAAAATAATCTACTTAACTTTGACTAAGAATGGTATTCGAGGGACTATTTAATGAAGCAAACTACTTTTTCAAATTAGTTTTCAGTAAATTTAGCAACAAACTGCGCAATTTCTATAGTAACAGAACACTAATATTGACTTTTTCTAATAAAAATAGCATTTGTTAAAAATAGTCACTTGAATACCTTCTAGGAAGATATATCCGCTGATATTTTTTTGATTGGTCAAGAAACGTCAGAATTCTGGATTTTCATTGGTTACTTTTTGACAGATGACAGGTGAATTGAATAGTCTACGAAATACCACTGCCATTAGTGCCATTCACGTATCATACACGTGCGCACACGGCGCGACCCGTCGACATTCGCCAACCAGCATATAGCAGTCAAGTGAGTCAATACAACATTCCGTATTCCGTTCAGTTCAAATTGGCATTTCGTTTTCTCATTTTGTGTACCGAATAGTAAAATAATCGAATTCCGAAAAGTTCCGAAATAATAGGAACCTTCCGATTTTTTGAACAATCGGAAACTTTCCGATTATACATTCCGGATAGGCCCATCACTAATTCTTTCATTTCGCTAGTTTGCTACTGTATGTTCATATGTGCGTTCATGTTGACAGCCGTATGACGTTTTACTACAATATTTTATATTTTTTATATTTATATATTTTATATTTACATATTTATACATATTTAATTGGAATTGTATTTTCTTTTTTTTCCTTTTAAGAATTGTAAAAATTTTGTTCTCTAACATTATTGTTATAGCATGTCAATAAAAAATAAATTTTTTCTATATTTATTTTTAATAATATTTATACTCGTATATGATATAAAAGCACTATTTAAGTTACATTTGAATGTGCGGCCCGCATAAAAAAATTTATTTTGAAAATGGCCCGCCGTCCGAAAAAGGTTGCCGACCCCTGGTCTATACGACGGTAGCACGCACAATTTCTGCAAACTAGTGCACGCACCATGCATATCAAACTTACCATGAAATAGATGTTTGTTGTCTAGTTTGAGAGTTCAAATTTAGTTTTGATAATTGCAACTGTTATGAATTATGATACAAGTTAATTTTGAAATAAGTGTTGTGCAGCAAAAATTAGTATAACGAGGGAAAATTTTATAGCCACGATTTATTTTAAAAGTTCCGTATTTTTAAAAGAAATATTTGGACGACTATGTGCTGCATTTGGTGGCGAATCACCTTCGCAGAGGACTGTTTATAGCTGGTTTAATGAATTTAAATTTGAAGGAGTTTCACTCAGCGACGATATTCACGAAGGAATACTAATTTTAGCAGTTACTGAAACAAACATAGACGCCCTGCGAAGAATGATTCAGGAGGACAATTAATTCAGATATATAATTATTAGGAGCACAATGGGCATTGGCATGACTGCAATAAACAAGATTTTACATAATAATTTGAGTGTAAAAAAGTCTCTTGTCGGTGGATACGACACAGTTTAACAGAAGCACGAAAACAACAGTGTGTGAAAGGTGTAATAAAACCCTTAAGAAATATGATGATGGTATAAAGCAGTCTACAGCATCATAACGGGTGACCAAAGCTGGATATATGCATTTGAACCCGAATCTAATCAGCAGTTTGCACAATGGCTGTTTTCAAGGGATCCTAATCCAGTTACAGTGAAGCGATCGCGAAGTACTGGAGAGAAAATAATTGCTTGCTTCTTTTCAAAATTAATATTTATCACAACTGTCTTGCTTGTAAATAAACGTACGGTTATCGAAGAATGGTACACAACAGTATGACTGCCAGATGTTATTCAAAAAGCTGATTTACGGCGGCCACGAAGTGAGATCATTCATCACCATGAATTGTTATGGCTTCAAGTCATATCTCACATAAAAATAATCTTTAGAGGTTTCCGGGTTTAGATTAAATACTAAGTCGTCTCCCATACAGTCCGGATCTACCTTCCGATTACTTTCTGTTTCTTCGATTAAAGGAGAATATGCGTGGTGTGCGATTTGGAACTCCCGAAGATGTTGTGGAAAGCTTTAAGAAACCTGTTTCTCAAGTGACTCAAGAAGAGTGTAGTTTATGCTTTAGAAATTGAATTTATCAAATGTGTAAATGTACAGAGTGTACGGCCGAAAAGTTTGAAAAACTATAACATAAATAATTTTTTGCTACAATACTTTGATCTATTCAATTGCAGAAATGTACAGTGCCACATTCATATATTCTTCTTCTCTGTAAGTTGATTAGTTGCACTATCTTCAATATTTTTTAAATTTCATTTAAAAAAGTAGGCTTTTTAAAATTAATTTTAGTGTGTGAAGTGCCACTTTCTTTCACTCAGTGAAAAAAGGGACACTTTGCTTTTAATTTAGAAATAAACGATTTTAAATAGTCGATTCCTTAGTTACCAGAGCTGACCAACGCACTTGACTAAAATGAAGGCAAATAAAATTCTATGCAAAATAGGCTAGGATTTGAATATTTAATGAAATTTTAAAAAATCTTATAGACAACTCGTGTTAGTGTTCTTATTTTTCACGGGCGTGGATTATTAAACTCGTGTGAAAAAAGTTGCACTTCTAACATTTGTGGTCTAAATAACTATTTTCATATTAGTTTTATTTGTCAGGCCTATTTGGTACCTATCATACGTACATGATCCCGGGTGGTGTAGCTGGTCCCGGGTGGTGTAGCTTGAACAAGCGTTCACGTTCGATCAGTAGAGTTAAGCAAGGCTCTTTCTGGTCAGAACTTGGATGGGAGTTCTATGGCTGCTTCTCTCGGCGCCTCCTGATACGGCTGTTACGGAAATAGTTGGTCTCGGATGTCATAATAACATCATGACAGTCTCGTTAATGGGGTTGTAAGTCCCCAGAAAATGTACAGCGACACCTATAATTGGCCTAACAGCTGTTGCGTGAGTATCAAAATAAATAAATAAATAATTACGTTCAATCATTTTAATATCGTATTTATACCACTCTGATGGCCATGTTTTCTATGTACACTATCATTGTTTTCAACACAAATTTGCTGCTCTAAATTTCTTAGTGCAGTGACTGCTAACCTTTTCTTTAAACCAAAATTGGTATAAGACCAAACTTCAGACCATAAAAACATGGCTGTCTGCAATGGTTTTCCAGTTAAAATTATCGACAAATTGAATTTCACAAGTCTCTGCAAAGATTCGGGCTATAGTTGTTTATAGTTCAAACATATATATTCGAAATTTGTTAGGAAATTCAAAAGAAAAACTTAAGACTTTGGAGAAGTCTGAAATTTATGAAATTAAACGTTCCCATTGTGACTTAAATATTTTTTTTGGGCAAACGTGTCGTAATGTTAGTACTACGATTAAAGAGCATATAGCTCATGTTAAATTCAACAGATTAAAAAAACACATCTAGTGTGATACACGCACAAAACTTCCTTTTACAGTGATCTTATAATTAGCCAAAATTGTGATTTTTAATATTTTGGCATTTGTCAAAAAATTTCAAAAATTACAAATTCTAAAGAAACCGTACAAAATAGAGCGTTAGTTGAAGAGAAGAATTTTCATTAAAATTTTGAGCTGATTTCAGTAGTTAATAAAAAAACAAAAACAAAACAAAAGAAACCCATTTTAGAGGTATTCAACTGGAAAATCACTTATCTCACATCAATATACATTAAAATGTAATGTTTGAAAAAAATCGTTAGAGGCGTTTTTGAAAAAATCGAAAAAAGCTGAAAAATCACAAGAGTAAATACCATACTTCTAGTGATGCGGTTTTCTTGCAGTTTCCGCACTTGGGCGTGGCATAGGGTTTGCAGGAGGAAGTGTTGTGGTCCACACCGCAGACTCCACAAACAGACTTCCTCTCTTAGTAGCTGGAGATTACATGGTCGAACTTGAAGCATCTGCCACATTGAACTGGTTGAGGTTTGGGAGGATTGCAGGGTTTTGCAAGTGAATGGTGAAACATTCGTAACTCGCTGGAGAGGAGGGTGTCCAAGGTGGATTGGGAGCTGGTGACGATGCGGAACAATCTGGTATCTTGGTCGGTGGCCTTGGATTGGATGCGCTAAGTGTGGTTGAATTGAAGGCCAGCTTGGCGGAGAGCTTCCTTCACGTCTTCGGCGGAGACATCTAACTCGAATCCTTGCAGGACGCAGGAGAAAGTCGGAAGACGGGGGGCGATATTGCGGCAAGGAGATGCTTAAGGGACGGCTAAGCTGCTAAGAAAGGCACTCTAGTTTTATATCGAGATCGGGGCACGGAGAGCTGACACGTGCAGCGCTGTTGTTAAAGACGGAGATGGAGATGATGATAAGCGCGGGAATTTTCCTGAGGTAAGTGTCAAGGACTTTGGGAGTGGAAGCTTCCTTTGACAGACCAGAAATTGGCAAGGTTGTGTCACACTACAGCATAGACCTCCTGGCAAACATTGGAAATGCAAACAAGGCAAGACTATCAAACCAACAGCTCTTCTGAGAGCTATAGAACAATCGGCCCCTCGTTGAAAATATGCCATCTCAACATTAAGAGAATAAGCTATACTAAATGCGAAATATTGAGCAAAATACTCATAAACCATCAAGTAGACGTAGTCGCAATTCAAGAGACGCATACAGCCGATCACTTACAACTCAATGCCCGTGGAAAAATTCCACGATACAAACTGGCAGCGGCCATCAACCATCCTCAATATGGCGTAGCCACATATGTTAGACACAATCTAGAGAACTACTCTATGATCCACAACGCACATTCTAATTACATATTCATCTTAGCAACCAAAGTTGACAACCATACTATGGTCAACGTATATCAATCAACAAACGCCGAATGGATAGATTCCACAATTCCTTTATTTCAACACACAACACTCTATATTGGCTATTTTAACAACCATCATCACCTATGGAGATATGCCCGTAACCAATACATACTGTTAGAGAAGTACTCGATATTTTCCCTCACTCACAACATAGGCCAGTCATTATCACTATCGGAATAACTATTCCTCTAATTAACTCTAACAACAAGCCACAGTGGAACTTTAAAAAGGCAAATTGGACAGCTTTCACCGAGCAACTGGAAACGATATTAGATGGATTAAACCAATAGAAAATAACTATCGCTGCTTCACAGCAATGGTTATTTCAGTGGCCAAGAAACATATTCCCAGAGCAGCCCGGAAAACATATATCTCATGCTGGGACTAGGAATGTGAACGTCTGTACCATTAATATATGACTAACGAAGACCCCGAAATAGCAGACGAACTAATGGAATCCCTAGACAAAGCAAGACCAAAGCGCTGGAAAGATACAGTAGAAAACTTGGACTTCACGCATAACAGTAGAAGTACATGGGCTCTACTAGGACGTCTAGAAGCTAAAGAATTACCAGACCTCAAAGAAACAACTCCACACCCAAATAAAGAAGGAGATAAAAGAGAAAGTGCGAAAGGTACTTATAGATATTAAAAAGAGTCGCCAACAAATCTTTCCCTTTAAGCAACCTTTCACACCAGAAGAAATCGAGACAGCAATAAATTCCATCAAATGCGGAAAAGCTGCAGGATTAGATGGCCTTTATCCCGAATTCGTACTGCATCTCGGACCAAGAATTAAAAATTGGCTTAACTCTTTCTACGACATCATCGCTACTGGCACTATCCCGCAGACTTTCAAAGATGTAAAATCATCGCA
This sequence comes from Agriotes lineatus, assembly GCA_940337035.1. Taxonomy (NCBI): domain Eukaryota; kingdom Metazoa; phylum Arthropoda; class Insecta; order Coleoptera; family Elateridae; genus Agriotes; species Agriotes lineatus. Next base: position 77,923,371 of record OW679196.1, on the reverse strand, counting down.
ATACTAAAACCTGGTAAGCCACCCAAAGCCCCAGAAGGCTATCGTCCCATAGCTTTCCTAAGTGTACTCTACAAACTACTAGAAAGACTAATTTCCAAACGTATATCACACACAATAAATGAGGCCATCCCGATGGAGCAGGCTGGGTTTAGACCAGGCAGAAGTTGCTGCGACCAGGTGCTAACCTTCACCTCGTACATTAAACATGGATTCCAAAGCAACCTTAAAACCTCGGCCGCTTTCATAGACCTAACTGCTGCGTACGACACAGTGTGGGAAGAGGGCCTCCTAAAGAAAGTTTTCAACTTAATCCCCTGTAAAAGCCTCTTAAAAATTTTAAATGCAATGCTGAGTGACCGACTTTTCCAAGTGCATCTGAACGGCACTAAAAGCAAATTTCGGTCATTAAACAATGGCCTCCCACAGGGATCCGTACTGGCCCCGCTACTTTTCAATGTTTACGCGTCGGACATGCCTGAAACAAACTCGCAAAATTTCGCTTACGCTGATGACTTAGCTTTATGCTCCCAACACCGAGACATCGCTTTAACAGAAAAGGAACTTACCGGAGACTTAGAAACCATAAACAAATATTTTTCCAAATGGGAGCTCCAACCGAATCCAAATAAGACCGAAGTTGCAAGTTTTCACTTACACAATAGACAACAACGTTATAAACTAAATGTCTCCTTCAAAGAGACCTGATCAAAGCACAATAACAGCCCTAAATACTTTGGGGTAACTCTAGACAGAACCCTCAGCTATATACATCATCTAGAATTCTATCTGCCAAATTAAGAACAAGGATAAACATTATCCAGAAACTTACCAACACTAAGTGGGGAGCAAATGCAGATACGCTTAGGATATCATCACTCGCGCTAGTATGGCTTAACAGCAAACACACACACAAAATTTACTCACAGTTAAACCAAACCATGAGGCTTATATCTGGCACAGTGAAATCAACTCCAACAGAATGGCCGCCTGTACTCTGCAACATTGCTCCGACAGCCATTAGACGTAAAAAGCGCTAACAAGAGAATAATAAAAAAGCCCACAAAACCCTCTTCCACCTATTCAGTCCTACATCTACCAATTATCGCAAGACCGTTTAAGAGTAAAATCCCGATTACCGCCATAGCAAACGGCGAGTATCCTAGGAGGCCTCAGCACTGACGAGCTATAGAGAACCCAATGGATAGAACGAAATGTGCACAACTCTCCCACCTTGTAGACGATTCGACAAAGAAAATAGCTGGCTTCAATCTTCCCAGAAGGCAATGGACCCTGCTAAACCAGATTAGAACTGGCCACGGTAGAAGCGGACAGATGATGTACCGATGGGGTTTCACCGACTCCCCCGCTTGTACGAACTGCAACTCGAGACTACAGACAGTGGAACACATCACCCAGAAATGTCCCATCACTGCGTTTAATGGTACCCTGATGGAAACCCATGAACTAACACCAATGGCACTATTATGGTTGCACGAAATAAACTTTGTAATGTGACTAAAAACATATATTGTAGATCTAACAATGTAAAATTCACACGAAATATATATATAGCAAGGTTTTGGTGGTTATTTGGCCAGTGGAGCTGTTGGAGGACGTGGAGCTGGTACGACGCCTACCGGAGGCGACAGTTCAGGGTTTGGAGTCGAGCTGGGATTCATCTTGAATCGAGGCAGGAGGAGATGTGGTGACTTCTTCAGCGGAAGAGGAAACCGGAGACCTGGAATTTTCGTTGATGATGGAGACTATAGAACAGGTACGCCTAAGGATATTGCGTCGGAATAGGTAAGCGGGGCGCGCTGTGAGGCAACAGTTGGAGGTTTTGCGGATTACTTCTTAGTTGCAACGGGCGGTGCAACCATTTGGAGGGTAGCAGTGGTCGGTGGCTTCGGGCGTGTGGGCGGCATCTTGGTAGTTGGGCCCCCGTCTACGCTGCGCGGTGCAGGCGTGAGAGGGTGAGAAAGAACATCTGAAACACTCTTGATAAAGGTATTGCACCACACGTAGCAGTCAGTAGACTCCGAAGGCAGTTACTTACTTGGGATTAGAAGGATTGAGGCCCAAGTAAGTAACAATCCTCCGATCGTCGTTGCCCTCTTGGATTTGCCGCCGTAACCGACGTCCAACCACGGGAGACGCCGAGCTGTTTAGCTGCCGTCCCGTGCCGCCGCCAACGTCCGGGCCACCGAGAGATCCAGGAGTCGACAACGGCGTTCCTCGACGCCGGAGGGCGTCGTTCCTGTCGTCGGAGCGCAACATGTCGCGCACTAGGTAGTGTTGTGGACTTTAGTGTAGGACCCTAACTTAGTTTAGCAAGTAAGTTAGTTTTAAGTTCTTTTAGTCTTAGTCTTGTACAGCTGATTGCAAATAAAACTGGGACAGCTAATATGTAATCTGAAATAGGGCGTACAATTAAGTATTAAATACTCGTGATTATGCTGCATTTTCTTATGCTTCTGTATTTAATAATATTTTATATAAGCACCTACGGAAATATAATTTCGAGCCAGTTTCACACATTATTAAAAACTCAAAAAGAAGTCTCAAGACTTGTCCCAGTTTTATTTGCAATCAGCTGTACATATGTTTCTCTTTTATATTTCTCTTGTGCATTATTTTGTGTGTGGCACTGTGACAGTGATCTCGCCGCTCGCGCATCACATCACCTGTGTCACAGACACGCTGTATTTATCTCAGTGTGACGTAATACGTCTCACGTCCGCTTACACTTGTGTTATATGCGTTGTGGACATATTGTGCTATTATAATACACGCTAGTTGTACTCAACGAAACGAATTTTTAAAAAGCTTTATTTAACCATGAAGTATTTACAAACATGGGAGCTTAAGGCTACCTTAAGACTTCTTTACACTAAGAGCAGCAACTTAAGACTGATTCATACAAATCATGCGAAGTAGGAAGCTAAAAGCTGTCTAATCTAGGTTATCCTAGCTTGCAGGTGATTAGCGGCTATTGCCGGCACATGTGGTGCTGAATAGACTATTCTAATAATATAATTCCTCCCTTCTTAAAGTCTGTGATAACGTTTTCAAAGCGTTATTACAGCTTACAATCAAACTTTTACATTTTATACAATTTAAAACGATACATTTTATGCATAATGGAATAATACGTTTCTTTAGAGTGATTTATGAATGGTTACAATCTTTATTTAGGAAGTCAATAAGTTTGATTTTTAAGGAGTTGCGCTTAACATACATATATAAAAATAAACTTATAGCTAGCAACATAATTATTATGGTAAGAATAATTGATGACACACTTAAGGGATTCGAATTAATATGATCAACAGGTCTTAGCGCGAGTTTTTGGTCATTTAATTTTATTTGATCTCTAGTTAACTTTTGGGTGTTGATAGGAATCAAATCGATTTTTGAAATATTGATATGCTTTGATTTGGAAATTGTTATCTTGTCGATACTTGGAATTTTCAGATCGACAACTTTATTTGAAATAATTTTGGCTGTGAATAACATATGTTCGTGGTTTACGAGAACAATGCAATCCGGGGTTAAATGCATAATTTTGGAGCCAAGCAATTCCTTTCTAAAATTTTGATTGTTACATTTAATATCTAATATAGCCTTAGAGGGTGAAGTTATTAACCATGTGGCTGGATTAATTTGTGATATTTTAATGTATGTTAGATCGAATAAATATGGAGTACACGTTTGATTGTTGTTAAATGAAAGCAGTTGCGTTTCACATAATTTTTCGTTAGGAATTTCAAAGTGGTTATTTTGGTTGCAAAAGTAAGTATCTGAAGTTACTAACTTGCAGTGATCAGTTTCTATGGGGATACTGGTTTTAACGTTAAATAACAAAGTATTGTAAGTTGGTATGATCATGCGAAATTGTTGATTTTTAATAAATATTGGAAAAGGTATCAGTTGTATCATCTGATATCTATTAGGTTTAGAGGTTAGTGGGACTTCGAAAATAAATGTGATTTTATTATTAATCTGATATACTTTAGTAATGATAATTGATTCATACAAGTGCAAATATTTAAAGTCTGCGAGATAGGGAATAGTTAATGTTTTTTCTGATATGTCGTTAAGATAATTAGAAATTTCATTTAGATTTTGAATCAAATCGTTATTGTCAATTAGTGACATATGCATCTGCTGGTGTTGGGCAAAAGTTAGCGCGTTTTCTAACTCTGCAAATATGTTTATAAATAATTGTAAGGACTGAATTGCTTCCATTAAAATTGTTCTTACAGTGTATGAGGCAATGGTATTTTGTATTTCATCGTTTTCCAAAATGATTCTATTAATTTTGTCACTTAGTAATAACTGGTTTTTCGCTAGATCGTTTACTGCCGAAATTGTGTCGTTTAAGACTTTAGTTTGTTCCAACAAAATATCTTTGTGTACTTCATTACTTTTTTGTAATTTAGCAATTGCTGTTTCGTATCTAATTCCATCATTTACATCAAGATTGCCGGTTAAAAATTTAATAACTGATCCTAGGCCGTCAATGAGTCCACGTTTCTTAATTTTGTGTTCCATTTCAGGAAATAGTTGATTAAGGAGTCTGTCAGCTTTTTCTAAATATTGTTTTATAATTAATAGAATATTATTATGATTAATTAAAATGTCTTCAATTTTCTTGAAATGCCTGTGTTCAGCGGGGAAGTTTAAATCTTCAAGGAGCATAATAGTTTTGATTAGGTTACTTCTAAGTGTGCCATAATTTATAAGCATGGGTGTATAATCTATATTTTTGATTAACGTAAATTCGCTTTCCTTTAGAATAGCGTTACCTAAATTTAAAGGGTATAGTCCGGGGTTGTCTTCGAGGTTTTTGATAGTTACGTCGCCAGTCACATATTGGATTGTGAGGGCGCACAGGATTGTGAGGATGATTGACCTGTAAAAGGCAATAATTCATTAATATGCCTTTTGATTTTAGGTCCGTCGTTGACGGGTGTTAATTCGTAAATGTCATGTTCGAGAATTTGGGAAATGACAAAGGGTCCAGTAAATTTTGGTTCTTTTTTATTTCTAAAATTGGTCTTTGTGAATACTCGATCTTCTAATCTAAAAGTTTTATTTTTACGGGTTGGATTCAATTTCAAGTTGCGTTTTTCTTTAGTTTCCGTTTGTTTGTCCTGTAGGGCTTTATATAAGTTTTTCATTTTTGTCTTATGTTCTGACAGATAATCGTGATAGTACGATTTCGTATAGTCAATATCAAAAGGATTTTTGCTTTCCGTGTGTCCAAATACTATCTCAAATGGTGTTAGTTTAAGATTGGAGTGTATAGTGTGATTGTATGCCAAGATACAATATTGTATTTTTTGATGTTCGGGTATATTTGTTAATAATAGGCAATGTTCAATAATGGTTGAATGTAAGCGTTCAACTAACGAATTTGACTGGTAATAGAGAGGGGTTGTTGTGTGTAACTGAATTTTGTGTATAGCTATAAAATCTTTGAAAATTTGTTTATTGAATTCTCTATCAGCAACGATCGTATCAGGTGCTGTGAAAGTGCATATATATTTGAATAATTGTTCGATGACATCGGTTAGATTATGTGATTTAATAAAATAGGCTTGTGCGAATTTTGAGAAAGAATCAATTATGGTTAAGTAGCTTCTATTGCCAATTCGGAATATATCGAGGTGTATTGTATGAAATGGTCTGCTTTGAGTGGGTGTGAGTTGTAAGGGATGTTTTGTCGGATTTCTATTATATTTTTGCATTTTGCAAGTTTGACAATTATTGATAAAGTCAGTGATATCTTTAATAACGCTTTTCCAATAATATTTACGTTTAATATGCTCGATTGTTTCAGTTATTCCTCGATGGTTTGTTTTTCCTAAATGATAATTTTGCATTTGAATTTGTCGTTCTTCTGGTTTTATAATGTAAGTTACTTGGGTTGTACAGCGGTGAAATTTAGGTGTGTTTTGCTTAATTATATTTTTTAAGAAATTTGAAAAGTCTAAGTAAAGTGCGTCGTCAGAAAAATAACAATGATAGTGTGTGTTTGGTTCACAATGTTCAATAAGCAATCTATTGAACATATCTACTTTATTCATGTCGTTAACAAATACTGAGTAATGTGTGATGCCGTCGTATTTTGTAGTTTGAATTTTTCTCGGTAAATTAGCGCTTATAAATTCAATTTGATTTTTAAAGTGTTTCAACGGTTTCTCTGCTATGTCAATTACTGGGGTAGATGAGTGTTGAGTATGTACAGTGTCGGCAAGAGAATTATTGTCATTTTCGTTATTTGATATTGGTTCTTCAATTTGATGAATTGTTTTCGAGGCTGGATTTACTAATACATTAGAAATTATTTTACAACGGGGTTTTGTTGTTACGGGTGGTACGATAGTAGGTGTACTAAATATTTCATCAATATCGGGTGTACTGGCTCTACTAGCCATGACGCTTTGTTTGTCGTCAAATGGTTGAGGTGTATCTAGTCTGTCAGGTATTTCAATGGACATGGGGTAAATTTGGATGCGCGACAGGGCGTCGGCTACTTTATTAAGTTTTCCTGTCAAGTAATTTACTGTAAAATTGAATTCTTCTAATTTTAACGCCCAGCGTGTTAGTTTAGAATTTGGTTCTTTCAAATTTTTTAACCAGACTAATGGTCTGTGATCAGTGTACATTATAAATGTAGTTCCAAATAGATACGGTCTAAATTGTTTGGTCGCCCAAACCATGGCTAAAAGTTCTCGTTCTATAGTGGTGTACCGTTGTTCTGCGTCATTCAAAGTTCTTGATGCATAGCAAATGAGTTTACCTTCTTGTGATAACACAGCGCCTAAAGCGTATTTAGATGCGTCTGTAGTTAATACAAAAGTCTTTTCAAAATTGGGGTATTGAAGTAGGGGTTCATTTGTTAAGAGTTGTTTACAATAATTAAAATTTTGTAAAAATTCAGGTGTATGTATAATCTTGTTATCCTCTTTGAGACATACAGTTAGAAATTTTGTGATTTTGGCAAAGTTTTTAACGAATTTCCTATAGTATCCAAAGAGTCCTAGAAATGATTATATTTCTGTTCTTGTCTTTGGGGCTGGAAAGTTTTTGATGGCTGAAATTTTTGATGGATCCGGTTTTATTCCGTCCGGAGTAATTATGTGTCCTAAATATTTAACAGATTTATGCAAAAATTCTGATTTATCGTGTTGGATTTTAATATTAGATTCTCGGCATCTATTGAAAACATTCTTTAAACGGTTTATATGGTCTTGGAGTGAGTTTGAGTAAATAATTATGTCGTCGAGGTAAACAAGACATTGTTGGGGTGTTAAACCTATTAGGGCATTGTTTATAGCTCTCTGAAACGTCGATGAGGCGTTTTTTAAACCAAAGGGCATTCGCCGGAAGTGGAAATGGCCTTCCTCTGTAGAGAAAGCTGTTTTCTCACGATCTTTTTCTTCTATCTCTATCTGATGAAAACCAGATGCGAGATCTAGGGTTGCAAAATAAGTGGCTCTACCAAGGTTGTCTAACACTGTTTCAATGCGAGGGAGAGGATATCTGTCTCCGATGGTTTGTTCATTCAATTTGCGGTAATCGATTACGATTCGCCATTTTTGTTTGCCAGAGGCGTCCATTTTTTTGGGGACTACCCAAATGGGAAAATTGTACGGGGATTCTGAGTGCTCAATTATTTTTTCCTTCAACATTTTATTAATTTGTTCTTTTACTTCATTCCTATGAACATGTGGATATCGATAGGTTTTGGTAAATATAGTTGCGTCAGTTTTAGTTCTGATATAATGTTTTGTTAAATTGGTAGCGGATAGGGGTATATCTGGAGAATAAAAAATATCCTTATACTGATGGCATAAGTTATTTAGAGTTGTTTTTCTTCTTCATTAAGATGGCTAAGTCTCAGATTGTCTTCTAAATTTTTATTTAAAATTTTTTTTACATTGGGGTCAGAAGTATTGACGTTGAAATTATTAATGTGTATTGAGGTGTCATTTGTTTCATATTCTTCTAAAAATAAAAGGTTGTAGATGTGAATTTGTTTTGTTTCATTTGAGGTATTTATAAGACTAGTTTTAAACCAGTTATTATGAAGTTTGACTACTGCTGAGGGCATTATGACATTGTTATCAAGATTTAATTTTGGGGCTAATTTCGAACCATTGCTTCCGACTGCAGGAAGGGTTACAAATAGTTCTGTTCGTGGGAGTATTATAATTTGTTTTAATAAATTTTTAGTAGTTTTTAATTGGAAAAATTACATTCATTTCTTTTTTGAATTTCTTGTTTGGTTTTAGAAGGGTTATAATAAAATGGTACAGTGGTGCTTTCTGTCTGGATATGCATCCACTTGTAGTCGATTGTCGCGGGTAAATTGGAAAGTAGGTCTGACCCTATGAGTCCTACATACTCATTATGAAAATCAAATAAGTAACATGTATGAGTACCATCTTCTTTAAAAAGATTTGGAATGGGTAAATCTGCTACAAAGTTATGTCGAGTAGTTTCGTGTGATGTGGTTATTTCGAAATTGCATGGATAGATTAAATTTGGAAAGTATGTTTGTGCAAATTTGGGGGAAATAATTGTTTTAGAACTGCCGGTGTCTATCATAAGTTTGTCTCCAGTTGTTGGCATTATTATATAAAGGAGATTGGATTTTGGGTTGATGTTGAAATTTTCTATGACTTCCGAGGCCGTTAACGAAAATTTACAAATTCGTCGGGATCTTCGTTATCAGAGTCACCTTCAGGCAAACAGAAAAAATCTGTGGTTGGATCTAGTGTACTGAAATTGTTTTCACAATTTTCAAAGGTTTCTGGTTCGTAATAGGGATCTTGTTCATATTCGGGGAAATTTGAACTTGATTGTTGAGGCATGACATTTTCATTGAAGAGTTCTTCTGAATGAAAATTTCTAGGTTGGCTCGACTGTCTTATTATATTTTGGGAGTTTGCACGAAATTTATTCGGGTTAGTTAGTTGTTGCGTAGCACTTCTTTTTATTGTGCTAACTTCTATGGGTTCTGGTCGAAAAGAGGGTTTAAAATGTGGTTTTGGTGCAAAAACATTATTTTGGGGGTTTTGAAAATTTCTTGTTTGATTAAAATTTCTGTTAGGATTGAACTGTGATTGTTTGAACTGCGATGGATTGAACTGCGGTTGTCTGTATTGCGGTCTCATTGTATTAGGTGTAAAATTATTGAATCGGGGTGTGTATAAATTTTGGGCTTGAGAATTTTGGTTAAAGTAATTCGGATTATAGCTTTGTGTAGCTGGATTATGGTTTTGTGTTATAGGCTTTGAAGATTTTTTATTCAAATTTAAAAATTGTCTATTATTTTGGGATTGAGAGTAACTAATGTCTAATTCTTCCTTAATCATTGTAAGAGCTTCTTCTAAAGTTTTGGGGTTTCGACTTCTAATGAAACTACCGAAGTTCTCATTTAGTCCGCTTATGAATGTTCGTAAAGCTAAGGCTTTATTAGTTTCTAATTTATGGTATTTTATCGCTTGATCTTCGTCACCTAATGAAACTTTCGAATTATATATAGCTAAAAGTGTTCTGACTTTATTAAAAAATTCAATGGGGCTATCTTTATTTTGTTTTAGTTTTGTCAAATCTATAAGTAAATTTAGTTCGGATCTCTGGTCTCCAAAATTTTCGATAAGCAATGTTTTTAATTCATTCCAAGTATCGTAATGATATCCGGTAATGACTTCTAAGGCTTGACCTTTAAGCTTGTTCCTGATTGAAGAGATTATTAATTTGTTAATGTAATCGTTTGGTTCATTAGTACAAAATTGAGTAGTTATTACCTCTGTTGATCGTATAAATTCAGAGAGTGTCGCTGGATTTCCGTTACAAGTTGGGATTTCATTAAGCAGTGATACGCTAAAATGAGGGGGAAATATTACTGGGTTTGCCATATTGCTAATTCTGTTATTATTCAAAAACAATAATCTAGGTTGTGAAGGGTTTCTGTCTCGGGGTGATCTTGATCTATCCCTTGACATTAATATTCAAATATTTAAATATGTAATAACAGGGCAAGAATATTTAAAGTTGCAAAACCTGTGTCACGATTTATTAAGGTGTTATTTTATGTTAGTACTTAAAAATAAGCCTAGCTCAGGGGTAGTTACTAAAACTCAGGGGTCCTACGCACAGGTACGAAGTCAGCTGGTAATATTAAGTGTACCTATCGCACACACCAGACCTTCATCTCATATGGCACCTGCCTGATCTTAAAATTAAAATTCTAAAAACTATGTTAATATAATTCAAAATTGTTATTTAAATTCACTTGATTTTATTCTTTACTTCTAGCATGTAGCAAGTAAAGTTACAGAAAATTAATAATTGGAATATTCTTACTTCATTCCGCTTTGGTTTCGGAATCTTCTTAGGATCGGAGGCGGTTTCAATAACCAAGCGTACTCGATGGACTGGTGATCTCGATGATCAGGATGTTCTGCTAGCGGCGACGCTTACCGGGGCGATGTTTGTCCCGTCGAAGACTTCGCTGCTCAGCAGGAGTTGTTTCGTCCTTACGGCTTTGCGGGTCCCAGGGGGTTGGTCGATCTTCGGCTTGCCTCAGGGCGATGCTTGTCCCTTCGATGGCTTCACTTCAGGATCTCCGGAACGTTGGTAATCGCGGCAAAGTATTAAAATACGCGGAATTTGGGGTATTTAATTTTTGAAATGCCCAAATTCCTCCACGAATCCACAAGACTGCGCCAGTTTCGTTTGGTACTCAACGAAACGAATTTTTAAAAAGCTTTATTTAACCATGAAGTATTTACAAACATGGGAGCTTAAGGCTACCTTAAGACTTCTTTACACTAAGAGCAGCAACTTAAGACTGATTCATACAAATCATGCGAAGTAGGAAGCTAAAAGCTATCTAATCTAGGTTATGCTAGCTTGCAGGTGATTAGCGGCGATTGCCGGCACATGTGGTGCTGAATAGACTATTCTAATAATATAATTCGCTTCCAAGTGTAACGTAATCTTTACTGTTACGCATATTCGTATTTATCTATCTTATGTATATTGCATTCGCGACCTTTCTGGATGAGGGTTAGCCATGGAATTTAGACAGTTTTGGCAGTGTGATTGGTGTTTAAGGAGTTGAATTGTGACTTTAATATTTGACGTTCGATAATTTTATCTAAAGGTTATGTTTTTTATCATTTATCGTTTGCGCTGTTGCAAGCGCTTCCTCTGTATCTTAACGCAAAAGATTTTATAAATCTAAATTTTTATTAAACTAATCACATGTTTTTTACAAGTAGCAGAAAATTCTTAGAATTTTAATTGTCTTCCTCTGTGTTTTAGAGTATTTGTCGACGATATTGGCAACACGTCTTTTATTTTCATGTTATAGTAGGTACCCCAGTTAATCATTTCTTTACAATAAGCGAATAAACGAGCTGAAAGAGAAACATGAAGTTAAGCTACTGTTCCGTAGAGTACCTGAAAAATGCTATAATTTCAACCATGCACAGAGAATAAAATATGAACTACCGCACTATGCTGTGCTTTGTTTCGACTGCACTTTCGCTGCATCCACTCAGGAGGTTTGATCTTCTTCAATTTTCTTGTTCACTGGGCATTGCTATAGGATTGCTCCGACGTTCCCGTGGTAGTGTACAGGTATAATAGACGCCTTTGATGCTTAAATAACTCTTTCTGGTTACTTACGTCTAAATTACTGATGACTGCCTTTTTGGCTTGTTTGGCAGCCTTTTTTGTTTGCCACGTTTGCAATAACTGCGTTTTTGTTCTTGAATATTTACTGAAATTTTGAACCGAAATTATTCCACTTCCATTACTTCACTAAGAGATTCTGAGTCCGATTCTGACTATGATTCAGAATCAGATTCTGCTAGTGAAATAATGATGGGAGAAATATTTTCAAACGAAAGGTTACGAATATGTTTTGTCCAGTCTGCCGAAATAAGTTCCCCACAAAGCTTACAATAATTTTGCCACATGTCTGGTCAACATTTTAAAAGAGCTTCAGACCATAAATTTGTAACCCTATCCTTAGATGGTGACCGCGAATTTATATGTTTGCTATAGTAGGTCTTACAAAACCCCCATGCCATTTCGATAGGGTTGTATTGACAATGATAGGGGGGTAATCTAAGAACTTCATTACCTTTCTCTTTTAAAAGTTCGTCGACTGCATAGCGCTTGCTGTGATTTTCTCTAAAAGGTTTAATAAACTGCCAAAGCTGGTTTTTTGTATAGTTATCAGAAAACTTTACACTGTGTTTAACCAGCCATTCCTGCATTTCGCCTTTTTTGGTGGAAAATGTGGGCGTTTTGTCCAACTGCACAGAATGATAAGGAGCGCTGTCCATAACTACCACACATTTACCACTAATCTTAGCTAAAGTAGGAATAAGCTGATTAATTACCCAATTTTGAAATACAGTTGCGGTCAGGGTCTTGTGGTAATTTCTGTCGTTTTTTGAATCCAATAAAAAATCGCATCTTTCCAAAAACCCAAATTTAGTTCCAGCATGCAAAATTGTGAATCGTTTTCCCTCCCCCCTGAATTTAGATAGATTACTTTTACTATCATCTTCGTGAACCCAACGACGAATCGTAGATCCATTTTGGTAGATCCACGTTTCATCAAAGTACACGAAGATGATATTTTTATCGGAATTTTTAAAATGTAGATATTTTCCCAAGAAACTAATTTTGGATGCAACAACGTGCTTTTGTTGACCTAGAATTTTGCTTCTATTAGTAAGCTTATACTTATATCCCATGACTTTAGAATTTCGTATAGCAATGTTCTCCCTGCCGTAAACCCACACTGTTCCTTAACATCAACCAATAAATCACTTACTGTAAAAAACCTATTTTCAGAATGATATTGCCAAATCAGTTGTTGCAATTCCTTCCTAAAAAAATGATTTTGATATAAACTAGATTTAGAGCGTACGCCAACGACAGAAGATTGCAACTCTTTAGGCTGTTGTTTTATAATAATTTCTATTGTCGACCTCCCAAATTAAAAATTAATGCGTTATTAGGTAAATATACAAAACATGTATGTAATTATCTTTACCCCAAAAATATTGCAAACGCTGTTTACCAGACAATCATGGTTAAATCAGGCCCCATATTTCGTAGGGTTTCAAAACATTTTGATATCGTTTTCTGCATCTTCTTGCTGCGTTAATTCAATTTGAATTCAAATTGACACGAGCTTGACATGAACTACCGAGATCTTTTTAAAATCGCTAAATTTAGATTTGGCAGCACCGTAAAACGTAGTTTTTAATAACAGGAAAACCTAAAGGAAACAAAAAATATAATAAAGAAAGTAACTTGATAAAACGAAATCATGGTCAACCCTAATCCAGAAAGATCGCTATTGCAATATATGTATTGGTTTATTTATGCTTGCCGGTAATAAACATCTATTTCTATTTTCTGTAACTCTAAGACTTTAATTGACTTTGCGCCAACAGTTCTAGTATTACAACAGTAGTAAGTTCAAGAACAATTCAGTGTATTAAAGACCCTGGTGACAGGGAAGCCTCACAAAACTCTTGATGGAAGGTGGTATATCAACACCACTCGCATCGGCAATACAATGGATGGAGAGAGCTGAAAAATTCAAAATTAAATTAATAACACTGAACGATTGTTTAAAAAATGGCACAAATGGCCAATAGCAGCGGCGAGTAAGGCGTCCCTCACTCTTGCAAGCACTAAAGGTCAAAATTAGCAAAAACAGTCAAAGAATTAAGCTCGAAGCATGCAACACGCTCAAGTTATGAGACTATGACAGTGAAGAACTGACGGTCGGTATGGAGGTATTTATAGTCTTCTGTGCCAGCCGCGCGGAGTAACGTAACGCTGATCGTTCAGGTGCAATGTAATCCGTGGGGCATGGCCGTATGATGCACAGTGGTTGTAATGCTTTAGATCGTATATTACAGGAGTCAACGTTTTACTAAGCTTAAAACCATCTTCCCTGTTCATATTATTTGGATGTGTTTGTATTTCTATGGCTTCACGTATCACTTGCGGGAAGTAGTGGGGTATTCCGGCAAGTACTCTGGTTTGCTCAAATTCTAAGGTGTGCCCATTAATAAATGTATGCTCAGCTACGGCTGATTATGTTCGTGAAGTATTAGGTCAACGGAACGACCCGACTGCCCAACGTAACTCGAGCCGCAAGAACAAGGAATGCGATATACGACAGCGGTTTTTAAACTTGGAATTTTGTCTTTTACTGATCTGCAGCCGTTACCCAAAGTTTTCTTGCTCGTGAACACAGTTTTGATCTTGCATCGTTTCAGGACACACCCTATCTTATCTTATCAGTCGAGCCTTTAACGTAAAGTTGAAATACTAAGCTTTTCAGAGGTTCTTCTTTGGCCTTTTATGTCGTAGTTTGGCTGTAGTTGTGTGTCCGTTCTTTTGTAAAGAGTCAAGCAGATGTAGCTGTTCTCTCTCTAGATTTTCTGCGTCTGAGATACGAACAGCTCTTGTCGCCAAAGTCTGGAGAACTGTTGATTTTTGCATTGAATGAGGACATGCAGTCTATAGAAAGCAAACACACAATGACAGATATCTAAATGCTAACCTATTGAATGAACGACGAATACAGAAAAACAACAACATAGCATCCAGAGAGATATTCGCTGAAAAATAAAAAAAGCAAATGCGGAATACTACAAAATGAAATGCCACGAAATAGAAGAACTAGAAATAAAATACTACCTCCACAATTTAGACAAAAAAGTAAAGGAAGTGACAAGAACATAAAAACGAAAACAACCCTCAGTACTAGTTGATACAAATGGAAAACTAATAACTGGCATAAATGAAAAATTAATAACAAGTAAATAATACATAGAAGAACTTTGCGAAGATAATAAACAAATACATGAGAAAATCAACATATAAATAACGGACCAAAAATAATTAAGCAGGAGGTTATCCATGCTCTAAATACCTTGAAAGTATGAAAAACTCCACTACCGGATGAGCTACCCTCTGAAATCTTAAAGTTAATTGAAGAAGAAAACATACACGTCTGGCTAACCTATTTAACGTTATATATGAAGCTGGAATCATACCTAATAAATGGCTCTTATCAAAGTTCGTCACTATTCCCAAGAAAACCAACGGAAAAGGATGCACAGATCACCGAACAATTAGCCTTGTGAGCCACGCATTAAAAATGTTCCAAAAGTGATACACAACAGAATATACAAAACATTAGAGGAGGACATTAGTGAGACTTAGTTGATTTCCGAATGCTCGGCTGTACTTATCTGCCTCGCAAGCTCGGCAGATAGCCCGTCCAGCCTCGCCACATAAAATATAACTTTTGCTCCTAATAACATAATATACTATTATGAAGATGAAGCGGGTGTTTTGTAGCAATAATCTCAGCTTGAAACTAAATATAAGATTAGGGAGATGTTGTGTCGTATCAGTGCGATATGGTGTAGAGGGGTGGACATTGAAGAAATTAGGTATACGAAAATTAAAGCCATTTGAGCTTTTGATATACCGTAGAATACTGAAAATACCTTGGGTAAAGAGAGTAACATGTTATGAGAAGAATTACAAAAAGAAATCGTAATTTCTATTAAAAAAAACGAAAACTTCAGTATCCTGGACATGTTATGAGGAAGGAAGGGGTGGATACATTTACTGTGTTTGTATATGTATAACCTCGTTTTACCTTGCGGTGTAGAGGCTGGTGCTTTATGTGCTTGCATCTGGCAGTACAATGCTCAACTTGCCCCGGATTCGGGATACAAAGTTGGAGCGAGCCTTTTGTGCTTGCACAGCAACCACTGTGTGAGGTGTGTGTGTGTGTGAATAAAACGAATTTGTCATTTGATTACACTTGATTGTTTGACTTCAGTTTTGCGCCGTATTATTAATTTCTCAGTGTTCCAATTTAGCTGGAGCGTAATCTAGCAATCGCTGAATTAGGGGGTTAAAACTTAATTTTTTGTTATCTAAATTGGTGGCGCCATTTCCCCCATCTAATGAACCCACGGCCGTCTTCGGCTGCAGCTGATCAGCGACCCCTAATTAGCGATTGGTAGTGACTCGCCTAGGCATTGGCTGAGTGAGGCAATTTGGTGCATTGAATGCTGCTCAGATTCGTTGAGCAGTTAACGTAAGTATTATTCTACCACCCCCTTTTTTTGTGCTTATAAGGGATAACAAAAATCTGGCGCCCAACGTGGGGCCCTTTGTTTAATTAACGTAATTACGAACGTTTTATTTACTCGTTTAGTACAGACGCTTAAATTTGAAACGAAGCTATTTTGAGCAGGTAAAATTGCACTGGACGTGCAAGATAAGGTTTATTTATCTTGACCTCGCGTTGTTCGGGTCAAACTCGAGGTGGATTGTTTCAAATTTAATGCTGTAAAATATTTCTTCGCGGAAAATTGTATTTTAAAACGATTCCAAAATTTTAAGAATTTTAAAATACAAAAATAGGTTGCATGTTTATTTAGCTATTTATTTGTTCTAAAATTTTTTAAGAGGATTAAAATACAAAAAAATAGTTTGCATGGTTATTTAGCTATTTATCTATTCTAAATATTTAAACGTTTTAAAAATACAAACAAATATTTTTGCATGTTTATTTAGGGATTTATCGATTGAAACCGACATTCCGATCAATTTTAGATTTATTCACTTAAAGTGGAAAAGGTAACGTAGTTTGATTGCCGAAAGCTGGTTTCGAGGCATTACGGTCATATCCCTTGCGTTCATTTATCGTGAAATAGCAGCTGATCGGTATTGTTGCATTAAGCGTGATAATTTGGTTTTGCTGTGTCCATTTAGTACTAATTTCAATTTGCGGCATTTACTTTTTGTCGGCTCGTTGTAAATTTATTTGTCGGGTACATTTATCTTATTCCAGTGGCGTAGGGTATAGTTGATCTATTCCAGTGGCGTATCGCCATTTTGAATATTTATTCGCGATTCTTGTTTACTGATTTATTGCGCAATTTAATATTTCGAATCGCGCCAGGGACGTACTAAGAATTATTTTAGTAGGGAATTTTCTTTTTATTGTATATAGATTTGTTTGTCTCTTTGGTATCAAAATGGATATTGATCGACTGAGGGCTGACGAATTAAATTTCGAGTTAATGATTAGGGGTGTTTCAGTGGAGGGTCCAGTTGACGATAAAAGGAAACTGTTGAGAGCTAGGCTTCGAGTAGAAAAGACGATCCCTGTTAGTTTTGCTGAAGTCCCATTAGATGTTGAGGAACAACTAGGAATTTGCGAAGACAAGTTGGTGGAAATTAGGCGCGAATTAGATGAGAGCCAAGCTCCTCTATCCAATAATTTATACAAGCGTTTGAATAGTCGTTTAATGCACGTTTGTAGTCGATTGAACTACCTGAAAGCGGACGGTCTTCTCCTCGCTCGTAAAGATTGCCGTATGACTCAATGCTTAGAACTTATTGAGGACGTTCATACCAAAGCGTCGGAACCTCCGGTGACTTCCGAGAATAACCTGACTAACCGCGAAAGGGAAGCGACTTCAAATATCCAAGACCCGGTTAGCGCCTTTGACAATCTTTCGCCTAATTTTGGCGAACATATTACTCACCCTCCGGACGTATCGTCGCCCCGCGTGCGTTTTGAACCCCTGCCGTCACCCTCGAGCCTTTCAGCGTCGAGGCGACCAAGTTTGCCCTTTCGTGATTCTACTTGGCTAGCCGAATCATTTGTGCCTCCACCCACTCGTAGTAATTATGTGAATGCATTGGACATTAATAAATGGAACGTTCGGTTTAATGGAGATTCTGGGCTGAATAGTTTTTTGGAGCGTGTAGAGGAATTGAGGGTAGCTCGAGGTGTTAGTAAGGAACAGTTATTGACTGCGGCTGTGGAACTGTTCACGGATAACGCGTTATTATGGTTCAGGTCGGTGCGTGACACGGTTAGTTCGTGGGATCAACTGGTATATGCGTTGAGAGCTGCATTTCTCCCCGAAGATTACTAGTTTGCGTTGTGGGAAGAAATACGAAACAGGACTCAGGGCGAATTCGAGCCGGTCACAATTTATGTAGCGGCCATGGAAGCCTTGTTTCGACGTTTACCTAGCTTGCCTAGCGAAGCTTCGCGCGTGACTTATATTCGTCGTAACCTGTTGCCCTACTTGTATTCTCAGTTAGCTAGGGAACTTACTGTTACAGTCGCTGGCTTAACTAGTGTCTGGAAACAGATCGAGGACGCGTACCGTCACGCGGCCAAATATAAAAGCCCTCCTACCACCCTTAGAGGACTAGTCGAACCCGACCTTGCTTACTCCAAGCCTCCGCTCGCGCCTCGTGTGAGTGCCAAACATGCTGCCCCTGAAAGTCGTACCCCCCGTCAGGCCGAATATTGTGCCACGGCTTCAGCTGTTTCTTCTCCGGTCACGGGAGCATCTTCAGCCAATTGCTGGAATTGTGGACAGCTAGGTCACCGTGCTGCTGCCTGCTCCGCCCCTCGGCGAATGCATTGCTACCGTTGTGGCAAGGCAGATGTTACCGTGAGAACTTGCCCCTCGTGTGCGGGAAACGCCCGTCAGCGACGTTAAGTGGCCGATTAACACGCTGCCCTGGTTCGGCCGACCTTGAGAATCCCCCTTGTGAACTCCCTATGGCCAAAAGAATTATTTTGGATTTTATTTTAAATAGCATGGGTCCTGATCAACGCCCTTATTTAAATGTTAGTGTATATGGTGTCAAAATGTTAGACCTCCTTGACTCCGGCGCTTCGCGAACGATTGTCGGTAGGGATGGTTGGACTAAACTGAAACCTCTGTGTAATTTAAATGCCACTCACGCCCAATCATGTGTGGTTGCGAATGGTGATGAATGTCAGGCGATTGGAACGGTGTCCGTACCTATTGTTCTGCGGGATCGTGTTGTGGTGATAGACCTCCTCGTTATTCCGTCCATACCACATGTTCTGATTTTGGGAACCGATTTTTGGCGTAGGATGAAAATTATTCCTGACCTTGGTCGTGGCGAGTGGTCATTTGGCAAGAGTGCCCTGAGTGCTGAACTGTGTGCGATTAAATCAGCTGTACATCTATCCCCTGAAGAACGTGCTAGGTTAGAGGCATTGGTGGAAAATGCTTTTTCGTCTATGGGTACGAAACTTGGTTATACTCACTTAGTAGCCCATGAAATTAAAACGACTTCACCCTCAATTAAGCAACGCTACTACCCTATCTCCCCTGCCTTACAGAAATACGTCGATGCGGAGTTGGATAAAATGTTAGCGGACGACATTTTGCGACATTTTGGAATCCTCTTGTTCAGCTTGGGCTTCACCTATCGTCATGATTAAAAAAAAGACTCCACCTATCGATTTTGTGTCGACTATCGACGTCTCAATCAGGTCAGTCAACCAGACGCCTACCCGTTACCCTTTGTTAATGCGACTCTTGACAAACTTCGGGATGCTCGCTACCTAACCACCCTCGACATTAAATCCGCATACTGGCAGATTCCAGTAGCCGAGTCTTCCCGCCCACTTACCGCTTTTACTGTGCCGAACCGTGGGCTCTTTCAATTTAAACGTATGCCGTTTGGCCTTCATACGGCGTCTACGACTTGGCAGCGACTGTTAGATAATGTGCTAGGTGTTGACCTTGAACCCTACGTCTTCGCTTACTTAGACGATGTAATTATCTGCACAAACTCATTTGACCGACACCTTACGGTCTTGCAAGAGGTACTGTCTCGTCTCTTCAAGGCGGGTCTGACCTTGCATAAAGATAAATGTTGTTTTTGTAAATCAGAGTTGCGTTACTTGGGCTATGTTGTAAACGCCTAAGGTTTATTAGTGGACCCCAGTAAGGTCGAGGCCATTTTGAAGATTCCCACTCCCACCTGTGTGTCTGAGGTACGACGCATTCTAGGTATGGCTTCCTGGTACAGGAGGTTCGTGCCGGATTTCTCGACGGTTGTAGCTCCCTTGACTTCTTTGTTGAAGCAGAACAAAAGGTTTATTTGGAACGATGACTGCGATCAGGCTTTACGCACTCTTAAGGATTGTTTGCTTTCGGCTCCGATTTTATCGTGTCCCGACTTCTCTTTACCGTTCACTATTCAAACGGATGCTTCTGCGTATGGCCTTGGTGCCGTCTTAACCCAGACTACCCCTAATGGCGAAACCGTAATCGCATATATTAGCCGTTCCTTAAAAGGAACGAAAGGAATTATAGTACGACTGAGAGAGAGTGTTTGGCGGTGCTGTTTGCGATCGAGAGGCTGCGCCCGTACATCGAAGGTTTGAAATTCACTGTTGTGACGGATCACTATAGTCTGAAGTGGCTGAATAATATTAAGGACCCCGTTGGTCGTATTGCGCGATGGGCTGTCCGGTTGCAGCAATACGATTTCGAGATTCAGCATCGAAAAGGGAAGGATCACGTAGTGCCCGACACTTTGTCTCGCGCTGTACCTGTGGTGAATGCAATGAGTGACATGAATGGTGTGGATGGCGTCGTGAATGTCGTGGACGTACCGCTCGCTGTTATGCCTGACGAACCTCGTGATCCGTGGTATCTGAAGATGATTCGCAAAGTGAGTCAGAGACCTAGACGTTTTCCGTTGTGGCGTGTTGACAAGGATCGGTTGTTTAAGTATGTGTCTGTTCCGTACCCTGATCTTACGAATGATCGTGATGCATGGAAGTCTGTTGCTCCTAGGGAACAACGCAGAGATATTATGTCCCGTTTTCATTACTCCCGTACGAGTGGACATTGTGGTGTCAATAAGACGTTGAGTCGGAACGCTCAGTATTTCTACTGGCCTAAGATGCGACAGGAGGTGGCCGAGTATGTTCGACATTGTGGGGTTTGCTCCCGCATTAAACCCGAGCAGAGAACTCCTAGAGGTCTTATGGGAAGACACTCCCCCGGATATCTCGCCTTTGGGAGGCTATATCCACGGACATTGTTGGTCCATTGCCTCGCTCTTCCCGTGGTTGCACCCACATCTTAGTTGTTGCGGATCTGTTTAGCAAGTTTCCTTTGTTCTTCCCCCTTCGGGCCGCTACCGCTTCCGCTGTGGTTAGGAATATTGAGGAGAATGTCATACTTCTGTTTGGTGCTCCTCGTAGGATCATTTGTGATAACGGAGTCCAATTCCGTAGTAGGGACTTCCAGAACATGGCTAAGCGCTATGGATGTCGGATATCTTTCACCGCTTACTATCATCCCCAAGCCAATCCCACTGAGAGGGTTAACCGCGTGTTGAAGACAATGTTGTCCGCGTATGTGAAGGAGAATCAGCGTAATTGGGATGTGTTGTTACCATCGGTGGCGTGTGCGATCAGAACATCTAAGCATGAAGTGACTGGTATGACCCCGTTCTTTGTAAACTTTGGTAGAGAAATTAACTTTAATGACCTCCTACCCGCTAAAGAACCAGATAACCCTGAACTTATGTTTGACCGTGATGATGTAGAACCGCGATCTAAAGCCCTTAAGCAGGTTTACCTTGACGTTCAGAAGCGTTAAACGAAGGCTTACCAAGCGTCGAAGCCTCGTTACGACCTACGTCATCGCCCTGATGAATTTGAGGTGGGGGAATCCGTCCTCCAAAAGAACCACGTTTTGTCCAATGCTGCTAGAAATTTCACAGCCAAGCTCGCCCCTAAGTTCGTTGGCCCATTTGTCATTCACAAGAAACTTTCTCGGTGGGTCTATCAGCTGAAGGATCCCGATGGGACTGTCTTTTCGGGATCTTGGCACTCCAAGGACCTAAAACCCTATCATGGTCCGGGTATCTGTGGCCAGACCGTTTAGTTCGCGTTTGTGGGAGGTTGGTTGGAACGTCGGTCGGCCACCTTGGGGTCCCGCTGTTTCCCGGCAGTGTTTGTGGCCCCACCACAACATCATGGTCTATTGGTCTTTTTTTGGCTCCCTTGAGCTTTAGTGCGGGAATGTTTGTGGCTGTTTTCTTGAGGTGTGTTGTGCTGGACTTTGTCCTTTTTTTCTTTTGTTTTACCAACCTCTTCAAGGTTGTTTCAGTGTGTAAGTGGCTCCTGGGCTTATACACTTATCCTCGACTCGTGGAGATTGAGCCTAGGTTTTGCGCGTGCCGTCTGGTGTCCGCCTACATTCTCAGGTTTTCTTTATTGCTGACACTACGGTGGCCTGGGCTGGGTTGGCATCGGCCAACACGATGGCACTATCTCGGTTCATCCCCACTAATGACTGACGTGACAGACGAACATCGGACCGTCCTTCCTATTCCTTCTTCAGTGTTTTCCTCTTTTCTTGATTCTTCTCCAACGTTCTTCCGATTGTTTTGGACTCCTGACTGGGAGGTTTCGGGTGTCGAGCATAGCTGCCCCATCCACCGGCGCAGCCTTATCATCACGCAGCAAAGGGTGCGAGTGGTGTTCGGCTCACGGGACTTCCGGCCTGGGCCCAAATCACTCCCTTCTTATTGCTCCCTCTTTTGTCCCTGTGTGTTACCTCATTTCTTGTGCTGTCCGACTTTGACATTATTTTGGGCCTCGTATTTAGCGTATATCAAAATTTCTTTAAAATTTTCTTCCTTCGGGTAAGAGGGGGGTTTGTTACCGTCAATTTTCGCTTTACTGTATTCTCGATATTTTGTTACCATTAATTTTCGCTTTACTGTATGTTCGATATTTTTCGAATTGCATCCGGATATTGCGCATTTTTGATACGCCGCCGTTGCACATTGTTGAACGTTCGCGACGCGAAAATTTGGCATCTCGTTCCGGCATTCGATCGAATAAGGTCGTGAAAGTTTTTGGCGCTGTTCGAGGTCGCAATTTTGGAGAAGGTGCTTATTGTTGTCTAGGCACTTCTCACCCTTTAGTTAGGGGATTTGTAAGCGTCTCGACATTCCTCCGTATGTGAAGCTGGAGATACTGCCAGGTGCAGACTTTTTTTTGACGTCAAAACTTCCCGAGCGAAACATTTGGGGAATTTAGTTTTCCACCACGTAATGGGCCCCAACTACGTTTCGAATATCACGTACTGGACCCCAAATACATTTCGATCACTACGTGATGGGTCTCCAATAAAACTTCGGAAACCCCGACTTGCAGCCCGTTGCGATCTGCGATAGCGTATCTCGGCGCGCTTACTTGACGAGCTACCGTCCTTCCTGGTTCGGTCATCAAGTCTACAGAAGCCCATTCCTGCGATGCTCTTCGCGCTAAGACAGCTTCGAATCAGCCTAAGGTAACCTTACTGCTCTATTAATTTGTGCTTCTGTTGGCCGGCAATCGAGCCTGGCTGTACGCGTGTGTACGGCTCAATCGACGAAGGACTACCCAAAAGTATTTTGCTTCTAAATTGAGATTAGCGCGATATACTAGCGCGAGATATTGAGATCATGGTCTGGACGCATCACTGTGATTGCGAACTTTAATTTGTAAAGTAAGAGGCTTTCCCTCGCCGTAGTTCCACTTTAACTACGGATTGTGCTATTTAATTGTTACATGTACCACGTTATAGAAATTCCTGAGGCGGTTGCCCGCTTGTAATTTACAAATTTATATTAACGTCACTCTCCGGGAGCCTGCAGGAATTTCCATTATTTTTATGATTTGGTGTTTTAATTGGCCACCCCATTCTGTAAACAAGGATCCTTGGGGCATTTATATGCATATACATCGGCCCTAAACTTTTACTTACATATATTTTATGTGTGTGCCCGGCTTTACGATTGAATAAAACGAATTTGTCATTTGATTACACTTGATTGTTTGACTTCAGTTTTGCGCCGTTTTATTAATTTTTCAGTATTCCAATTTACCTGGAGCGTAATCTAGCATTCGCTGAATTAGGGGGTTAAAACTTAATTTTTTGTTACCTAAATTGGTGGCGCCATTTCCCCCATCTAATGAACCCACGGCCGTCTTCGGCTGCAGCTGATCGGCGACCCCTAATTAGCGATTGGTAGTGACTCGCCTAGGCATTGGCTGATTGAGGCAATTTGGTGCTTTGAATGCTGCTCCGATTCGTTGAGCAATTAACGTAAGTATTATTCTACCACCCCCTTTTTTTTGTGCTTATAAGGAATAACAGTACCTTATACTCTGCATGCCTAAACCTTATCCATGTGGTTGGCAAAAAGGGCATATGACGGTCTACTTGCCTGACATCAGTTTTTACAAAACTGATATTACTACTACTACTACTACCGTTCTAGAATAAGTAAAAATTGAAAGCTGGTCATTTAAAAAACTATATAAAACACTAAATGATGGTATAATAGCTATTTCTGCAACAAGTGCTAAAAGTGGACGTTTATGCACGAGACATGAAAATTATTATACGAAGCCGAAGACTGAGTTTCATAACCTGTCGAGTGCAATAACACTTTCAGCACGAGTTTGCACACAATATTTTTTCTACGACCTTAAATTTACTGTTATTAATCCATACATGTCGATTTAACAAAGGTTTGCATTTATGACAGTTATAATTCATGTCATAATAAAGAGATGGCCTTAACGCGCAGGTGAATGTAGTGTACCTGTATAATACTTTGGTAAGAGTAGAGCAAACAGCGAAAAATTTTGGAGAATTTTTTCATGGCTACCAAGATTTAATGACATATTGAAAAATAAGGTTGGTAAAATTGACACACAAGTTGTCAGTTCCATCAAATTTAAGGTTAGCAGGTGAGGTTTTGTGTCAAAACTGATATTCTAGGTTATGTTGACATTCAAATTTACGGCAAAGCGTGTTTTAATATAATATTAAAACACGCCACCAATGGCAACGTGCAAAAAAGAAGTAATTCGGGCGCTAATATTAAGAGTGCTACCACTTTTGACACTAGAAACTGTGCAAAAAGAGTTCATTTTGACACGATCGTAGAAAAAATACATTTTTATCTTGCAAAGAATGTCATAAGCATCACGAACGTTAAGGAATTACCGATTTCAGACAATAATTGGAGTTGTCGCTTCGCTCCTCCACCAAACAATTGTCTTGGATCGGTAAAACGCCCTTACCGTTCTTAATACTTAATATACTATTTCGGCTGATAACGAGCGGAGATTGTGTTTGAGATTTTATGTTTGATTGTGTGAGAAGTGTGTGATGCCATGGCAATGAAGTATATTATCAACCGTAGTATACTGTCACATTTTACTGATGTTTGAAGAGAAACTAATTTTAAAACAATAATTATTGGTGTTCTATTATAGAATTATTAGCTGCAAAGGCACTCATATGCAATCTAAACATTTTCCGCTTACTGAAAATATAGAGCAAAGCAATATTTTAATTTGTAATGTCCCAAAATGAAATCAGAAAATTCTAATACAACTCACTAAATAGATAAGTCGACAAAAGGAAAAAGAAAACTAAAAATATTGCATTAAAACTATCTACTCATCAATAGTGGTAAAAATAAAAATAAGCGAACTCATGCTGGAGTGACCTTCATCTACGACAGGTTTGAACAAAATATACAATACGCAGATGAAAGATTCTTGACTCTGAAGACGCTACTGTTCACAAATGTGAATACATTTGGCACAAGGCAAGTGTCAAAAAGCAAACGTCATTTTTGAAAGGACAGCATTGTAATATTTTATAGTAAAGGTAAGTATTAAGTTAATGCAATCGTGCAAAAAGTGCTGTGAGCATGGCGAACTGTAAAGTATACAGACAATATTCCCTTCTCTAAATCTCTGAGCATTGCCTTCGGCCAGTAAATCGTTCTTACTGTTCTTGATACTTAATATACTATTACGCGCCCGATATTACAAACATACGGAAGACAGAATAATGAGAAGAAATGTATAGTGTTCAATTTAACGATTCTATAAACAGATGATAAATTATTGCGGGAAACGGTTGTGGTATATTAATATGTAATATCTTTAAGTGAATTTTACCACGTCGAGAAAAAGTAAGAAAAACGAGACCAAAAGACTTTTTCAATTTTTGAGACCTATTAAAAGCACTTAACGATTAAGTATCGTATAATATTACTGCAGGATCGAAGAACAAAAATATTTCATATTCTTATATGGGTATTTCGCCACTCTACAAATTAAAATATTAAATAACGAAAATATTAACAACGACCCGTATCGAGGGACAATCTGCCCTCGTTATCAACGAATAACAATTAAAACTAAGAAGAAACTTATCTTTTTTTCACTGGAAGAAAAAACGACCAACCTCCAATGAATTTTCTGACATTGACGTTTGTTGATATCTGTACCTACTTGATATCATCTATAAGAATCGATAGCCAACTATTGTCTAAAAATATTGAGAAAGACGATACGCATTTTTCTTCGTTAAGTAAAATATATGCCGTTTCCTTAATTTTTCGCCTAGTTGACATCGATTCTTTAGACAAGATCTTTGTGTTGTCCCATTGTATTTTATGGTTTTCATCCCAAGCATGTTCTGCCAGCTTAGACTTATTGAATTGATACGTTTTCAACATATTTTTATGTTCTTTAACTCTAACTGCTAAAGGCCTGGATGTTTCACCGATATAATATTTCCCGCATTCACAGGGAATACTATATATACAATTCCTTGAATGTTGTTCTTCGTTGAACGGTTTAGTTTTTGTAAGAACTGACCGCAAAGTATTCATCGTTTTGAATACCGTCCTAACATTGAATCTATTTCCAATTCGTCTAATTTTGTCAGATATGCCTGGAATATATGGTATAGTAAGAGTATTATATTTTTGAGTGTCATTCCTTTGTATGTGTGTGGCATTGCTTCGTGTATTGAAAATGTTCCGAACAAGAGTCTCTGGATAGCCATTATCTTGTAAAACATTAATAATAAATTCTTTCTCTTTTTTGAAAATTTTATCATTAGAGCAAACAACTTTGGCTCTGTCGTAAAGACTTTTTACAACGCCTGTCTTTATGTTTTTGTGATGGTTAGAATTAAAATGTAAGTACCTATTAGTATTGGTTTTCTTACGGTATACTGATGTTTCAAAAGTATTTATTGTGCGTGTGATTAGTGTATCAAGAAAGGGTAACTGATTGTTTTGCTCTGTTTCTAATGTGAATTTGATGGAGGTTTCTTTACTGTTAATATGTTCAAGAAATTTGTCCACCTCATCCATATCATGAGGCCAAATTGCAAAAACATCATCGACATATCTCCACCAAACTACTGGTTTGTTGGTGTACGTGTAGACATGTTGTTGTTCAAAGTCTTCCATAAAAATGTTACTAACAATGGGAGATAAAGGTGAACCCATTGCCATCCCGAAATCTTGTTGGTAAACTTCATTGTTTACTTGAAAGTATGTCGTTTTAATGCATAGTGTTAAAAGTTCCATAATGGTACCAACGTTTAATGTTGTTCGTGTATGTAATGTGTTATCGTTTTGTAGCCTATGTTTAATGATGTTGAGTGTTTTGTCTACTGGAACATTAGTGAAGAGACTAACTACATCGAAACTAACCATTAAGTGTTGTGTGTTTATGTTTGCTTCTTTAAGTTTTTCAAGGAAATGGGGCGTGTTCTTTATATACGTGTCTGTATTTCCTGATATAGGAGTCAGTATCTTAAGTAAATATTTAGCTAAACTGTGACAAGGAGAACCTATAGAACTAACTATTGGCCTAAGTGGTACATTTGGTTTGTGTATCTTTGGTAATCCATAAAAATGGACATTAGACAGGAATACAGAATTAGAAAAAAAATCATACTAGAACGGCCTTACACAATCAGACAAAATATATCCAAACAAGAAAAACATTCACTACACACACTAAAAACCGATAACACAATTAAAATTCTACCTGCAGACAAAGGCAACGCCACAGTAGTACTTGGCACAACCACATACAACGAAAAACTTTTAACACTAATTAGTGAGGGACAATACACTAAACTAAATAAAGATCCAACACATACAATAGAAACAAAAATATACAGAACACTCTACAAACACAGAGAACAATTTACAGATTTTGTAAGACGTACGCTAACACCACACTACAGTAAACCACCACATTTTTATGGATTACCAAAGATACACAAACCAAATGTACCACTTAGGCCAATAGTTAGTTTTATAGGTTCTCCTTGTCACAGTTTAGCTAAATATTTACTTAAGATACTGACTCCTATATCAGGAAACACAGACACGTATATAAAGAACACGCCCCATTTCCTTGAAAAACTTAAAGAAGCAAACATAACACACAACACTTAATGGTTAGTTTCGATGTAGTTAGTCTCTTCACTAATGTTCCAGTAGACAAAACACTCAACATCATTAAACATAGGCTACAAAACGATAACACATTACATACACGAACAACATTAAACGTTGGTACCATTATAGAACTTTTAACACTATGCATTAAAACGACATACTTTCAACTAAACAATGAATTTTACCAACAAGATTTCGGGATGGCAGTGGGTTCACCTTTATCTCCCATTGTTAGTAACATTTTTATGGAAGACTTTGAACAACAACATGTCTACACGTACACCAACAAACCAGTAGTTTGGTGGAGATATGTCGATGATGTTTTTGCAATTTGGCCTCATGATATGGATGAGGTGGACACATTTCTTGACCATATTAACAGTAAAGAAACCTCCATCAAATTCACATTAGAAACAGAGCAAAACAATCAGTTACCCTTTCTTGATACACTAATCACACGCACAATAAATACTTTTGAAACATCAGTATACCGTAAGAAAACCAATACTAATAGGTACTTACATTTTAATTCTAACCATCACAAAAACATAAAGACAGGCGTTGTAAAAAGTCTTTACGACAGAGCCAAAGTTGTTTGCTCTAATGATAAAATTTTCAAAAAAGAGAAAGAATTTATTATTAATGTTTTACAAGATAATGGCTATCCAGAGACTCTTGTTCGGAACATTTTCAATACACGAAGCAATGCCACACACATACAAAGGAATGACACTCAAAAATATAATACTCTTACTATACCATATATTCCAGGCATATCTGACAAAATTAGACGAATTGGAAATAGATTCAATGTTAGGACGGTATTCAAAACGATGAATACTTTGCGGTCAGTTCTTACAAAAACTAAACCGTTCAACGAAGAACAACATTCAAGGAATTGTATATATAGTATTCCCTGTGAATGCGGGAAATATTATATCGGTGAAACATCCAGGCCTTTAGCAGTTAGAGTTAAAGAACATAAAAATATGTTGAAAACGTATCAATTCAATAAGTCTAAGCTGGCAGAACATGCTTGGGATGAAAACCATAAAATACAATGGGACAACACAAAGATCTTGTCTAAAGAATCGATGTCAACTAAGCGAAAAATTAAGGAAATGGCATATATTTTACTTAACGAAGAAAAATGCGTGTCGTCTTTCTCAATATTTTTAGACAATAGTTGGCTATCGATTCTTATAGATGATATCAAGTAAGTACAGATATCAACAAACGTCAATGTCAGAAAATTCATTGGAGGTTGGTCGTTTTCCCTTCCAGTGAAAAAAAGATAAGTTTCTTGTTAGTTTTAATTGTTATTCGTTGATAACGAGGGCAGATTGTCCCTCGAAACGTTCGTTGTTAATATTTTCGTTATTTAATATTTTAATTTGCAGAGTGGCGAAATACCCATATGTGGTGTTTGTGCCGACAATTCTCCGAAGGACAGTTTTTGGCCTGGGAGGCCCAGCCGCTACCTGCACCAACAGGGGGTCGAAGCAAATGCAGGGTGGCAAAAACCTCTGAATTCATTCATAGTTGGAGCTTTGTAACGTTCGGTAGAATAAATGAAAATATAAACTTGTGCGTTATTTATTTCTTACCACTCAACCACTTAAAAACATTACATTGGCGACGAGGAAAAAAGGAGTAATCAAGAGCTAGTGGGGCAGTAACAATCGTGATTGTGGACTTTTGTGCAAGTGTACGTGGATTTTGTAAGAAACCGGGAAAATGTCAGCTGTAATTGGACAAGTTGAGCGTTTTGACCACGAGGGTCAAGACTGGGTGCTGTACCAAGAAAGGCTGGAGCAATTTTTCCAGGCCAACGGAATCACAGACACGGATGCATTAAAACGAAGAAGCGCGGTGTTAATTAGCCAGTTGTCAGCGGAAACATACAGCTTGTTAAGGGACTTGTGTTATCCGGTGAGACCTAGCGAAAAAACTTACGAACAGTTATGTGAGTGTATGTCCAAATATTTCAGTCCGAAAATTTCTACTTTTCGTGAAAGGGTGGAATTTTACGGAGCAATGCAAAAGCGCGATGAAACAATAACTGAGTGGCACGCCAGACTGAAAAATCTCGCGGTCAACTGTAGTTTTGTCAGTTTGGACACAATTCTGCGCGATAAATTTGTCACGGGCCTAATTAAAGGGCCTATTCTGGACAGATTATGCGAGGAAGATTATAAGGAGGAACTAACTATGAAGGATGTGGTGGAAACGGCGTTAAAGAAGGAAGCCAGTTTGCAAGCAGCCACACAAACCATCGGGGTTAACTGGACACAGAGAGACAGGACTACGAGCGCAAACAAATTTCGGAGGGAAAAGAAACAACCAATTCGGCGGGAAGAGAAAAATGCAGCGTCGGAACCAAGGGGGGCCTGCCAGATTTGTGGAAAAGCTCACCAGCCCGGTCAAGTGTGTAAGTTTAAAAACGTGAAGTGTTTCAAGTGTCAAGCGGTGGGACATTTTGCGAATAACTGTAAGCAATCCAGTAATTGTAAGAGACCGGTTAATAACCTTAGTATTAAATCTGTAGAGAGTGAAAATTTGCCGCTTTATAACATTAGGGTCCATAAAAGCAGTCCGTTTACAGCAGATGTAAAAATAGGAAATATACGTTTAACCATGGAAATAGACAGTGGCGCAGGAGTTAGTGTGATTTCAGAGGAGCTTTATTTAACAAAATTTAGTAATTATAGGTTGAAATCTAGCAAAATTTATTTGAAGGAATACACTGGCAAGACGAGCGAACCATTGGGTTATTTTACAACGGAAGTAGAATACAATAGGGAAAAACGTAGTATTAATTTATATGTTGTAAATGGTGGGGGTCCGCCATTATTAGGTAGAGACTGGTTGAAAGCCTTTGATTTGGGCATAGGAAAGGCAGGGCTTGATCAATCAGTAAATTATGTAAAACAGGTGACTTTAGACCAGATTTTAAAAGAATATAAATCTCTATTTGACGGTTCTTTAGGTACGTACAAATATGACGTTATTCATTTGGATTTAAAGCCTGATTATAAGCCCGTATTTTGTAAACCGCGATCGATACCAATTGCGTACAAGGAAAAAGTGGAACTTGAATTAGAGCGACTAGTACGGGAGAATGCTATTACACAGGTCGAAAGCAACCAGTGGGGCACGCCACTGGTTGCAGTTCTGAAATCAGACGGATCTTCAATTCGGTTGTGCGCGGATTATAAAACCACGGTAAATAGATTTTTAGTTGAGGTTAAGTATCCGTTACCGAGGGTGGAGGATATCTTTGCCGCTTTAGAGGGTGGAGAAAAGTTCAGTAAAATCGACTTAAGTATGGCATACGCCCAGTTTAAATTGGATGAGGATTCGGCAAAAATTGTAGCTTGGAGTACGCACAAGGGGATTTTCAAAGTAAACAGATTACCATTTGGGATATCTCCGGCAAGCGCTATTTTCCAAAAACGGTTGGAGCAACTTTTGCAGGGCATTTCAGGGGTAGCTAATTTTTTGGTCGACATCATTGTCACGGGGAAAAATTCAGAAACGCATTTAAGTAACTTGGCGGCAGTTTTTAAAAGGCTCTCGGACGCCGGTTTAAAAGTGCAGTTAGAAAAATGCGAATTTTTCAAGCCGGAAATTGTATACTTAGGGCACGTCATAAATAAACTAGGGATTCGTAAATCCCAAGATAAAGTGAAAGCTATTTTGAATGCACCCGAGCCGGAAAACGTGACTCAGGTCAAAGCTTTTAGCGGTATGGTCAACTATTATTCCAAATTTTTACCTGGTTTGGCCCAAGCAATGAGACCGCTTTTTGATTTGCTAAAAAAAGACGCACATTTTCGGTGGAATTCAAGCTGCAGAAAATCGTTTGAATTCATAAAAAAAGAAATCGCATCGGATAAAATACTAGTGCATTATAATCCGTCGCTTCCCATTATTTTATATAACGACGCTTCCCAAAACGGCATCGGTGCCGCTTTATGTCATCGGTTTCCGGATGGAACAGAAAGACCAATAGGTTTTGTTTCACGAACATATTCGCCAGCGGAAAAAAACTATTCGGTAATAGATAAAGAAGCATTAGCCATATATTTTGGAGTAAAGAAATTTCAAAATTACTTGCTAGGACGGAAATTTGTTTTGCGGACAGATCATCGACCTTTGTTGGCAATTTTGGGCGAATAAAAGGGTATTCCGCAGATGGCTGCTAATAGATTACAGCGATGGGCAGTATTTTTAGCGGGTTTCACTTATACCATAGAATATATTAAGGGCAGTGATAACGCAATAGCAGATAGTCTTTCGCGGTTACCGTTGCAAAACGAAGAGGTAAACGAGGACGCGGAAG
The DNA here is from genome assembly GCA_940337035.1 of Agriotes lineatus. Lineage (NCBI taxonomy): Eukaryota > Metazoa > Arthropoda > Insecta > Coleoptera > Elateridae > Agriotes > Agriotes lineatus. The sequence goes on along the minus strand of OW679196.1, from coordinate 77,890,781 downwards.
TCAGTTATCTAAATTTTATAGAGCTGCAAGATACTCCGATCGATAGTGAGCAAATTAGGGAGCAATCCAAAAAAGACCCGATAATAAGTAGAATGATAGACTTTGTTTTAAACGGGTGGCCAAATACTCCAGACGAGGAAGTAGGACCTTATTTTAATCGCAGAAACGAGTTAACGGTAACTCGCGGTTGTTTAATGTGGCGTTACAGGGTAATAATTCCGAAAGCATTAAGGGCAAAATTATTACAAGAGCTGCATCAAAGTCATCAGGGCATCGTGCGTATGAAAGCGGTGGCGCGTTCATATATGTGGTGGCCGCAAATGGACAAGGATATCGAAAAAATCACGAAAGCGTGTGTAGGGTGTTTAAAAACTAGGGCAGATCCACCTAGAGTTGCTCTTACACCTTGGCCAAAACCTTCAAGGGTAGGCGAGCGCATTCACCTTGATTTCCTCGAGTTAAAAAATAGAATTTATTTAATTATCTTGGATAGCTACAGTAAATGGGTTGAGGTGCATGATATGAAAAACAAGGCCAATCATAGCAGTACCATTAATAAACTCAGGCTTACTTTTACAAGTTTAGGTATTCCGGGGTTAGTTGTTTCTGATAACGGAACCCAGTTTACGAGTAGAAAATTCAACAATTTTTTAGAGCAAAATGGTATTCGGCATATCACTACGCCTACCTTTTACCCAGCCTCAAACGGCGCAGCAGAAAATGCTGTAAAAACTTTTAAAAATGCATTAAAGGCAGCCATGTACGAGGATAGGAATAAAAACGTAGAGATCGATACTTTGATATGTAGATTTTTAATTACCTATCGTAGCACTCCTCACTGTATAACGGGGGAGACTCCTTCAAAATTGTATCAAGGACGGGAATTAAGAACGCGATGGGACTTAATTAGGCCAACCGAAGACGATAATCGCATAATACCGGAAATCTCAGCTTGTAATAAGGGAAAGCGGAAGGCAGAATTTCAGGTGGGAGATCGTGTTATGGTACGGGATTATCGCACGGTTAATAAAAAGCTTTGGACTTCAGCGACAATTAAGCGACGTATTGGAAACGTTGCGTATATGTGTCAAATTGATGAAATAAATAAAGTATGGAAAAGACACATAAACCAGATTATTCGATACGAGCCTGAAAATAGCATTTTCCAAGAAGCACGCGAGGAACCACGCTCTAAATCCAAATATGTTCGGCGTCGCGAAGGTATCCATGTAAATAATAATAGAACTGATAAAGTAGTTGAACCAAATAAAGATTTAGTCTTAGTTGTAGGAAATTCGGTACCTAACACAACAGGTGTAGACACAATAGGATTAGCTTCTACTTCCGCAACTCCACAAGTTCGTAGGAGCGAACGGAACAAAAAAGTTCCCGATCGATTTGGCAGCAGTATTGTATGCACCAAATAAACAGTACCTATTGTTAGAATTAAGTGTGTATATTATATCTAAGAGTTGGTAACGGTATGTTTAAGTTGCCACTGTACTAAAAATAAGGTTTTAATCTTAAAGGGAAGGTATTGTGGTGTTTGTGCCGACAATTCTCCGAAGGACAGTTTTTGGCCTGGGAGGCCCAGCCGCTACCTGCACCAACAGGGGGTCGAAGCAAATGCAGGGTGGCAAAAACCTCTGAATTCATTCATAGTTGGAGCTTTGTAACGTTCGGTAGAATAAATGAAAATATAAACTTGTGCGTTATTTATTTCTTACCACTCAACCACTTAAAAACATTACACCATATAAGAATATGAATTATGAATTCACGCCACAAAGAAGTTTCAGAGATTAACAAAAATATTCTCAAAATGTTTAATTATTTTATTATGTAGGATTTACTTACCGTACTTGTTATGTTATAGAATTTACTTATGGCACGCAGTTTTTCTAATTACCACGAGAACCAGTCAGGTGTCCTAGAATCAAGTAACTCACTGCCAACAACGCTGGTAAGTATATGAAAAAACATGTTTGGGAGAATATACAATTATGTGTTTAGAATGAACTGTAAATAAACAACACGAACTTTGCATATTACCACGTTCGGAAATATCGGTGTTAGAATCTGCCATAGATAATTTCATAACAAATAGATGAAAAACACTCTAAACGGCCTCGATATGAAATATTCGAATTCCGCAAGTATATGCACCTATAATAGGCCACCAGGGCCTAGTGGTTAGAGTGGCAGAGTAGTAATCACAGCGATCAGCGGTCCCGGGTGTAAACCCTGGGGGAGGCACAAATTTACGTTGAAAAACGTACAATATCAGTCCTTCTTAGGACTAACCAGGAACACCTGAAGGTGGGAGTAGATCAAAACTCCCGAAACGTTGTGTGATTTACACCCTAGACAGTGGAAAAAGTCCGAAAAACATATCATAATAGACCACTGCCAAAAAATGACATTCAGAGAACCAGCTATAATAGATTGTATTAAGTCCATTTCAACACTACTTGTGCAAAGCAGCAAACACCCAAGTTTATTACTTCTTGAACCTTTTGCTAACGATATCACGAAACTTTTGTACTAGAGAAGGTTAAATGAGGAAACAATATAATAGCCGAAGATTTTTAGAAGAAGGGTGGATACAAATTATAAGCCAACTTAAATGACTCGACTGATGAAGCGATTGAAAACAGGAAAATAAATATATCGAACAGCGAAACGCCAAGCCTTGATTTTCTATATAGTTAAGGAATAAAAAGAAAAGTATGTTAAAGGACAAATCACAACAATCTACAGAATTGTATGAAATACATAAGAGCACAGGAAATATAAAATGAGCAAAAAGGAAGTTCATCAAAGATGGAATTTTGGAGTCATGTGTATTATAATACCAAGAAATTATACTTAATCCTCGTCACTGATATTTCATACACTGTGGTTTTTTATCTCGTTACAACACATACTACGTGCATCGCTTTTTCATGTGTTTAAAATTTTGATAACATTTTAAATAAACTAATTTCATAGATCCCGCTGCGGCAACTATGGAATTAGTTTATTTCAAATGTTATCAAAATTTTAAACACTAATGAAAAAACGATGCACGTAATATGTGCTGTAACGCGATAAAAAAACCACAGTGTAGATAGTGGCTAATATTGTAACGTAATCGTAACCGCGATCAAAACTTACACTAATAAGCTCAATGGAAATATTTCCAAAGTCAGCAGAAGAAGAAGAAAAAGGCCATAACCTCACTTTGTGACAAATGTCAAATGACATTCATAATTATTTTCTGCCGTTATAATACACATAACTTCAAAATTCCAAAGGCACCCTTGATGAACTTGCTTTTCGCTCATACGATAGATTGACCATCAAATGATATATATAGTGCTAATATACATCTAGCATCCGCAAAATGAAGGTGTTTTGTTTTCAGAAAACACTGAATCTTAGGGTACTAGATTTTACATCGTATATGTCTATTTCTGTCTAACGCATAAAAAGCCCATAAACTGTATTCTAACTCATTTGACTACCCATGTTCGCATTCTGTATATTAGCATTATATGTACAGCTGATTGCAAATAAAAGTGGGACAAGTCTTGAGACTACTTTTTGCGTTTTTAATAACGTGTGAAACTTTCTCTAACTTATATTTCCGTAGGTGAATACATAAAATATTATTAAAGATAGAAGCATAAGAAAAAAAACATAATTACGAGTATTTAATTTGTTATTGTACTTCAAATTACAATATTACATATTAGCTGTCCCAGTTTTATTTGCAATCAGCTGTACCATGGTCGAAAGAAAATTTGTGAAAAATCATAAGCAATTGAAATGAACTATCAATGAGTCGATATCACTGACAACTATATATACACATACATTTGTGAAGCTAGACGCAACAAGCAATTAAGCATATCGTCCCCCGCCCTCCGTACCTTTCGGTCTCTCAGGGGGGCCGTTATCGATGCCGCAGGTCCGGCACCGGTCCGGTCGAGGCCTATCCAACCTCTAACGACTTGTGGGGTCGACACCCGTTGGCTCCCGCCGAAGAGAAAGCCCCTTTCCCAGCATATTGGGTACCATTGCCACTACGAGTCCATCCTCAACCGGTCAACCACGCTCGCGGTACCCGACACCGGGGTGCCGGATATCTCGATGCGCGGGGCTTGGTGCTGACCGCCCGTAGTACCCGTGTATGTAACGTTTGACGGGTCTCCGTTTGAGAGCAAGCTCTCTACCGCACATATCGCTGTGTCAGCGGCTAGCATTGTTGCCGTACCGCCGCACTTCTCATCCTTCGGACATCCTTTACCCACCGTTGCGGTGCCTTGCGGCTCGCAGTTGTGGAATTGCGTAGCCTCCGGAAGTTTCTTTAAGGGTTGACGACCGTGCGGTCTGATTCGGAATAGGAATCTCGTCTCGGATAACAGGCCCAGGAAGAACTCCCGGGACACCACACCTCATTGACCGCTTCCTAAACTCACCTCGGCGCGGGGTACCTCCTTGCCATCATCGGTAAGTCCCGCGTCTCCCCTGACAAGTATATACAGTGAAGTTAATTTAATGCGCTATGTGGTCTGGCCGTTTCCATGAGAATTTGATTGTTACATATTAATTTTTAAGGATACACCCACGCCCACATAATGTGTAAATGCGTTTATTACACATTATTATACAAGATATATCATTGATCAACAGTTCCTTCTTACGTAGAATAAATAATTTTTATACCTACTAGTAACGGTTCTATATTGCATTTTACGATAGTAGATATTTACTATGCAAATAGTGTTATGCGAATATTCCCCACTAGAGAAAAGGTGTAGCCCTGGATGTCGTAGGCCGTGTGGGCTAAGTTTTTCTTCTGTGTAATACCTCGTAACAACATTCTACAATACAACATTAGTAGAAGTGGGGACACCACTAATTGGATTATGTCAAAGGTCAACCTCGAATTAAATTGATTGACCTAATTAAATGACCCAATTAAATTCCTCGAATTAAACCGCGGATTAAATTGACCTAATCAAACCGCGAATTAAATTACAAATATGATCCGCATTGCACATATGAAGTTTGATATTTAATTTACATATGTGCTACTGATTAAATTACGCGCGGCTATTTTTAATTTGCTTCTGGAATTACACGTCGGCCATCTTGGTTTTCTGGCGCGAATATTTGAATTAAAATTTTCAGATTTTTCAATTTTTTGATTTTAAACTTCCCGGGGGTGTCGGCCATCTTGGTTTTCTGCGCGCGCACCTCTCGCGGTGGTAGTTTTTAATGTTGAATTTTCGCGGAAATATTTGAATTTCAAACTGGTAAATCTCCCGACTCCCTCATCGAAGCTGCTGTCTCTCTCTCTCTCTCTCTCTCATGCACGGAGGCCATTTTAATTTCGCGCGAATATTTGAATTTTAAATTTTTTCAGATTTTTTTCTAAGTCCCTGTTTTGAATTTAACTTCTCGGGTGTCGTCCATCTTGGTTTTCTCACATTTATTTTAATTTAAAAAAAGCTTCCTGCGACGACCCATAGCCGGATCTGAACCAGCGACGGCAGTATTACGAGTCCGAAGTCTTAACCAACTGAGCTATCGAAGCGATCGAGGTTAAAGGAATTAAACATAGTCACTTGCGTGTCACGAGCCCAGCTTTAAACAAACTATTTTTTGAGAAATATGATTTATAAGAACTGGAATGTATAGCTTATTGTGTTTAAAGGTAGATACATTTAAAAAAAAATAGATTTGTAACAGCTTATTAATTATTTTATAATTTGTGCCTGCTATATGGCTGGATTAACGAGATCCTCATTGTCCCTACCTACTATAGGAAATTTCCGTCTAAGTTCCCTTTTTAAAACAGGTCGGTGCCTGTGTTTTGTTTGGTTTTAAAGGTTTGAACATTGTACCACTTAGCTGTTCTGACATTACACTTCCATATTCATATTATAAATAAATTTTAAATGTTATTTTCCACTGAGTTTTAGCCGCTTATAAATTACAACAGCTAGTTTAAAAATTAAATGGGCGATAAGAGCTAAAGGCAGATCGTAATATAAAACGAGTTACAAATTTTATTTTAGTATATTCCTGAAATACTGATAATACGTATTGCTTGAATAAGAAAGAGATAAACATAAAATGCGTAATTATTCGCAAGGCTTGACTAATTTTAATTATGACATTTGTCAACTAAACATGCCTACTAATATAATTTTTTGTATGGCTATCTTTTTCTTACTCATATAGGTAAGAAAGGGTGGTGCGTTGCTTTCAGCTACCGTGTTCCGAAGATATCCGAGTCTTATTGTATAAGAATGGTTGTCCCCCATAAATTTGAATAAAAACAGACAATTTTGTTGAAAAAAATAGCTTTTCAATATCGTTTGCAAATAAGACAAGGGATACTTGTAAAAATATAAGTCAAACCATTTTTTCTTGTAAAAAATTTACGAAAAGACGTATGTGTTGACGACAAATTAAAATAAATTTGAATAAAAGCACGCAAAATTACGAAAATACGTAGAAAATTTATAAAAATCGGCATCTTGTCACATTAAATTCTGCAAAAACGACAAAAAACAATATTTTTATACAACTTTCATTGAAAAAATAGTAAAATTTTACGAAAATACGTCTGTGTTGACGACAAATGAAAATAAATTTGAATAAAAACACGCAAAAATTACGAAAAGACGTATGTGTTGACCCCCAAAGTAACAAAAATTTGAATAAAATCACGCAATCATACAGCATCTCACATAAATTTTCACAAAAATCGACATCATGTCACATAAATTATACAAAAACTGTCATCATATCACTTGAAATTATACAAAAAACGACATTTTCATTCAACACACGATGAAAATTGAACAAAAATCACGCAGTCATACAGCATCTCACATAAATTTTCACAAAAATCGACATCATGTCATATAAATTATACAAAAACTGTCATCATGTCACTTGAAATTATACAAAAAACGACATTTTTACTAAACACGACGAAAATTGAACAAAAATCACACAATTACACGGCATCTCACATAAATTTTTACAAAAATCGACATCATGTTACATAAACTATTCATAATTTTGCAAATGTTTTACACTTTTTATAAAATGCATCACTCAAAATTAAAAGAAATAGCAATTTCGTTGAAAAAAATCTTTTACCACAAGCATTTCGATAAACAAAATTCAAAAATTCTTGTACTTTTGATGGAAATATATGTAACTTAAATTACGTATTGCCGTAAGGTCCTTTTTAAAAACAACTTTATTTTGACAAAGATTACAAATATTACGCTAACACATGTTACTGTTACGAGTTCTAACTACAGACTGCCGCTGATAACATAAAAAGTGCAAGATGTCATAACTCAGGCGAGCGCGTGGATTCCGCTGACACATCAAAGTCACATAAGCCGCCAGGTTCACTAACACTGCTATTACGTGGAACTGCCTGTAATATAACTCCTCCATCCCTAGAACGAAGCTTCCTCCGGAAGTTTCACTGTTGTTTTTGAAGGTTGGGCTTCCAATTCTTGATTTTTTGATGAGACTCCTTTTCTTCGGATGTTTTTCCATTTCTTGATTAAAATGTGGATTACGACGATAATTAATATTACGTACAGAATAATCGTCCAGCCACTGGGGATATGATATGTTTCCCGATAAGTTTCCCCAATCGGAATTATTGGATTTATTGGTAATTCCTGGAGATGTAAATTATTCAATTTAATTTTAAATTCTGGTAGAATGCTATTCTCCAATTTAAAATGTGGCATGTCCATTACCAACGGTCTTCCGTAAGTGGCTTCTTGAAAACGTAGTTCTCGGCCTCGGAAAAACAAGTTGCAATGCGGATTTTCTTTTATTAAATAGATTCCTGACAGCAATTTTGTTTCGATGTCCTTCTGGCATTGAATTTGGAGCTTTTCTTCTTTCGGAAAGACTGACAGATATTGGTTAATTTCGGGGATGATTTCGATGTGATTTTCTAAGATTTCAATTTTTGTAAAGAGACACTTGCTTGAATTTCCATTCAATAGGATGTCCTCTTCACAGGATGCTTTATAATTTGATTGTAGTTGATATGAACAGTGGTAGGGTTTGCCTTGGGTACATTTGTCATTTAGAGGTGTTATCGTATTACCAAATTTTGACTTTAGCAAATATTTTACACTCGAAATAATTGTCACAAATTCTGACTCATGTTTTGAAGGAATCGGGACTAAATAGTAGAGGTCATATTCTTTTTCAAAATCAATAGGTATTGACAGAAAATATGTAATTTTATTTGAATCGATTTTACAATTTACTTTTAGAATGGATTCAAAATCTAAGATGTTTTCGTACTTTAATTCGAAGGGAAACTGATTCCTATAATGATCCGAAATTTTCTGGAGTTCAAGGAACAATTCCTTGGATTTAATTATTGTAGGATGCAAGGTTCCTACTCTGCAGAAAGTTATTGAATTTTCTATATCCTGTAAGGTATTAAGTAGTGAGCCATAAAGAATTAGTAATTGGTTAAACAAACTTCCAGCGAAAAGAATATCTTGACGTGTAGCTTCGATCTTAACACGATCACTGAGCTGTATTATTTTAGATTTTAACATTATTTCATTATGCTGAATATCTCGTATTGTATCATTAAAATTTCGAACAAGTTGGTTGCTAACAGAATATTGCATTTCTAGTTGAGTTTTTAGTGAATCTTGGTTATTTTCTAAATGATTAATAATTTTGTAGATTTTTTCTCCGTCATTAGCGTCCAAATTTCCAGTTAAGCCTTTAATTAGTGATCCTAATCCATTGATTAAACCTCTTTTGGTTCGGTTATTTAAGCTATGAATTTTTATATTTTCGATCTTTGCCAATATTGTTTTACTACTAAATTGAGCTACCTTATTGTAATTATCTAATTCCCGTGTATAAGCTTCATTATTAGCTATACTTAACCTAAGATTTTCGTATTGAATATTAAGATTATTATACTCTATATATAGCGGTTCTAAATTATAATAATGGACGAACGTGTGATCCGTTCTTTGAAGTTTGGCGGATCCCAGGTTTATGGGTAGAACGCCTAAATTTTCGGTGATGTTCTTTATTTCTATCCCTTGTCCGATGGCAAGGAACCTGAAACGTTTTTAAATTTATAAGTTTTACACTTCGGTCTTTTAATATTTGAAATGTGTATTTTATTAACAGTATTATGATGAGTTGGATTAATTTCAGCTGTTTTTAGATTGGGATTAATGCTTTTAACTACTTCAGGTTTGAATTTATTACGCGTTTTGCTTTGTTTTTGTTTATTTTTGACAAACACTCTTGTTGGAATTGGAATTTTGCTCAAGTTTTCGCGGACTTCGTTTGCTTTACTTATAACTTGTTCCTTTTGTTGTTGTATATCTGTGTTTAATTTTTGATACAACAATTTAAGTTTTTCTTTGTGATTAGAAATATAATTGTTTACTAATTGTTTGTCTATTTCTAGATTAAAAGGGGATTCTGTACCTAAATGTCCTGTTATTATTTCGTATGGTTTAAGATTTGTTACAGAATGAATAGTGTTATTGTAAGCTAGAAGTGCATAATTAACTTTAATTTCGATTGGTTCTTTTTTATATTCGGTTTGATTATTAAGTAGCCTAATATGCTCTATTAAGGTTGAGTGAAAACGCTCAATAATACCATTTGATTCGGGGTGTTGCGAACTAATAAAGTGAATTTTTATTCTATGGGTTTCTAGTAGTTCTCTTACAACTGAATTTTTAAATTCTAATCCGTTATCGGAAATGATCTGTTCTGGTATACAATGATGGGTAAAATACTTTACAAGATTATTAACTACTTCGATTCCTTGTGACGAATTAAGCTTATATGCTTGACCATATTTAGAAAAAGAATCTACGATTGTCAAAAACTTGCAGTTTTCTAAAGATATACTGTCGACATGTACAATTTGAAATGGTTTAACAGCAGTAGGTGTAATATTGAATTCTAATCGAAGTGGTCTCCTGTCATATTTTGTTAATTGGCAGATTTCACAATCGTTTATAAAAGTTTGAATAGATTTTTGTTGATTGGGCCAATAGTACGTATTAGTTATTCGCTTTACTGTTTCTTCGATTCCTCTATGATTACTTTTGCCTTCATGATGAGCTTGCATAGTTTTCTTAATTTCGTCATCGTTAATGACGTCGATTAATTTTTTAGTACATTTAATCATATTAATTTGAGAATTTTTGAAATATTTTTGAAGCACAGAGCTAAATTTTTCGTATATTGGGTCTTCAAAATAAACGTAGTATTTAACTTTTGGCACTACATGTTCTTTAATAAATCTAATTATTTCTTGTTCATAATTATTTTTTGAAAATTGTACTAATATTCTTTGCTTGGTTTCATATAATTTAATTTTAGAAATTTCTGCTGGTGCAAAGTTTACTTCTGAGATAATTATTTGATTTTTCCCAAAATTTACGGGACAGTCAACAATAGGAATCCCTGCTATTGGGTCTTCGATATTTGAATGAACCGTTGCGTTACTGTCTTCGACGGCGTTAGCTAAGTTATCTACATCACCCGTTTCGACAATAATTGACTCATTATCAGTTTGATTTGGATTTGGTTTAAGTTGTTCGTTAAATGTTTCCATATATTCAAATATTAGAGGTTCTTTTGTGGCTTCGTTCATATTAAGTTCTACACGAGACAAAGCATCTGCATTTTTATTTAAACAACCTTTTTTATAAATAATTTCGTAGTCAAATTCTTCTAGTTTGAGACGCCATCTCACTAGCTTTGAATTTGGCTCCTTAAGTGAAAACAGCCACTGAAGGGGTTTGTGGTCGGTTACAATTTTAAATCTTCTGCCAAAGAGATACGGCCTAAAATATTTTACAGCCCATACGATAGCTAAGAGCTCTTTTTCGATTGTGGAGTAATTTATTTCTGAAGAATTAAGAGTTCTGCTTGCATAAGCTATTGGTAGATCGGAACCGATTTTACCTTGAGAAAGAACGGCGCCCAGCGCAAAGTTACTTGCGTCGGTCGTTAAAATAAATGGTTCAGAAAAATTTGGATACTGAAGGATTGGTTCGTTAATTAGTAAATTTTTACATAACTCAAAACATTTAATATATTCGGAATCTTTAGGATTTATTACAGAATCCTTCTTTAAGCACTTAGTTAAAGGTTTTGTGATTTTTGCAAAATCTTTTATGAACTTTCTATAATAACCCAAAAGACCAAGGAAGCCTTTTATTTGTTTGGAAGTTTTTGGCAGTGGAAAGCATTGAATTGCTTTAATTTTTTGCGGGTTAGGTTTTACACCATTTTCTGTTACAATATGACCTAAATAAGCAACTTCTTTTCTTAGAAATTCTGACTTATCTAGTTGAATTTTAAAATTTGATTGCCTTAGCCTATCAAATACTTCTTTTAAGCGATCGACATGTTCTTGTAAGCTAGTACTAAAAACTATAATGTCGTCGAGATACACGAGGCATTTTTCATTTTGTATACCCCTTAATATATTGTCCATAACCCTTTGGAAGCAGGACGGCGAATTCTTAAGCCCGAAGGGTAAGCGTAAAAATTCGAATTTTCCATTTTCTGTGCTAAAAGCAGTTTTTTGAATGTCCTCTTCAGCCATTTCAATTTGGTGAAACCCTGATGCGAGGTCAATGGTGGTAAAATAATGACAACGGCCTAATTTATCTAGCAAATCGTTGATATTTGGCAAGGGATACCTATCACCTATAGTTTTTTCATTTAATTTCCTATAATCTATCACAATTCGCCATTTTTGTTTGCCAGACGCATCAAGTTTCTTGGGGACTATCCATATTGGGGATGACCAAGGGGAATGCGAAGGCCTAATTATATTTTGCTCTAACATACTTGCAATTTGCCTTTGTACTTCTTTCCTATGAATTTCAGGATATCTGTACGATTTAGTGTAGACTGGTATTTCATCTACAGTTTTTATTGAATGTTTAACTTCACTTGTAAAAGTTAACTGGTTACCTTCAACATGAAATATATCGGAATATTCTTTAATTAGCTTTAAAATAGTTTGACGTTCTTCTGAATTCATATGTTCAGTTCGAACCATTGAAATGTCGAATTTGTATTTTTCGAAATTCAAATTATTAAAATTAGGACTCCTTTTACCAAGAGATTCGTATTCATCGAATTTTTCTACTTTTAATGGTTTTAGGGAACCTACATTTTTAATAGAATCTGATTGATTCAGAATGGAACAAATTGCTTGATAATTGTGCACTTTAGTAAGGCACTGTGGTATTTCTAAATCTGCAATTTTTGTATAAGGTACGATTACGTCACCTTCTTTAATATTTTGAACATCAATTTTAATTATTTGTTCAGAATTAGGTTGTACTACGATTGGCGAGTTATAATAATTTATTTTTATTTGTGCATTGGGTGTTATTAACAAGTCTTTATCTAAATCTACTGTTGCTTTAAGTAATTTTAAATTATCCATTCCAAGCAAACAATCAAAATGCTTATGAAAATTGAATAAATAAAATTTTAATGGAGCTATGTTGGCTTTAAATATTTTTGAACAGGGGACACGAGTACTAAAATTTTCTACTGATGTACCGTGTGCTGTTGATATTTGAAAAGGGTCATTTATAATTGAATTTTTAAAATATTTTTGAGCGATTTTAGGATTAACAAAAGATTTAGTGCTTCCAGTATCTATCAAAATTTTTAATTTATGTTCTGGAAATAAAATATAGGGTAATGCACTGTCATTGTATGAATTCAATTGAAATCTTGGGATTCGAGATGTTCCGAGGCTTCTTCCCGAAAAAACTGATTTTCGGCTTCATTATCGTCATGTTCATCGGGTATTTCAACTGAGGGTTGAGAATCGTCGATATTGTGCAGTTCTTCAACTACATAATTTTGATTGTTGGGTTTGAACTGGTTTTGGCGATAATTTTGGCCTGAAAATTGTGAATTCTGAGGTTTCCAGGTATTTCTTGTAGAAATACTCATGGGAGTTGGTTTTGGAAAGTTTTTAGTTTGATTGGGCCTAAAAACATCAACTTGATTTCTACTACTTTGTGGACGTGCATTATTATTCGAAGAATGTTCCTGTGCATTGCTATAAAAATAATTTTGTTTAAACGCAGGTTGCGAATTATGAGGATAATTTGTTAATTGCAAGGGAAATGTCATTCTTGGTCTATTTTGAAAAGGTGGTTTATTCTGAGGATTTAATTTTTGTGAAAATTTAAACTTGGACGACTGAGCTGGTTTTTGCAGGCTAGTCGTTAATTGAAAATCGTTGGTTAACATACGCAATGCAGCATTTAAATCTGCAGGATTTTTAGTACGCATTAAAGAACCAATTGGATCTTTTAAACCTAGTAGTAACACTCTTAGAGCTAAGTTGCGAGAATATTGTGTTAATATAATGGCTTCTGCTTTTACCATCTGAGTTGTTATGTTAGCAACAGTTAAATTTAATACTTGTTGAACCCTATTATAAAACTCAAATGCGCTTTCGTTTTCCTGTTTTAAATTTGTGAGTTCAATATTTAAAGTGTAAATATCACGTTTATCAGCATAAGTATTCAACAATGCAGTTTTTAAATCTAACCAATTTATAATTACACAAGACGAGATATTAATTGCAGCGTCTCCTTTGATTTTAGCTAAGATGCTAGACATCAGATATTCATTCTGAAAGTCCTCAGCGTTATCCTTATTATAAAATTTGGTAACTAATTTTTGGCATATTTCAATAAACCTAGGGAGTAGTTCCGTTTCTCCATGAAATTCGGGGATCATTCCCAAGTATTCCTGTTTTAGTACAGGTGGTTCCGTCATTTTTGACGTATTTAAATTACTTGCGTTTGAATGAGTACTGTTAAAAATTGTTGGTGGTAAAATTTTAGAATGCGAGTCTGAATCAGAATTTGTATCTTCGTCAGAACTATCTGAATTAAATTGTTTACAAGGCCCTCTATATGACATAGGTACTTACAGCAAAATTACTATCCTGTCCATGCGTCCTGGTTGAACACAGAGCCTCCTTCGATGTGCCTTCGAAGTCTTCTCGTTAAGCTACTCTCCCTTTCACTTAACTGGATGAGGAAAGTTGGAAACTCCGAAAAAAATCACAAGTTCCGGATTTTTAAATTTATGGTCAATAAATCGTTGATACGAATCGATATTATGTTCATTAACACCGTTTGACCATCCTACCGACTGCGCCACTTAAATTACGTATTGCCGTAAGGTCCTTTTTAAAAACAACTTTATTTTTGACAAGATTACAAATTTACGCAAAACACATGTTACTGTTACGAGTTCTAACTACAGACTGCCGCTGATAACATAAAAAGTGCAAGATGTCATAACTCAGGCGAGCGCGTGGATTCCGCTGACACAACAAAGTCACATAAGCCGCCAGGTTCACTAACACTGCTATTACGTGGAACTGCCTGTAATATAACTTATATTTTAAACCTGCCAAAAATTAAAAAAATAAAAAACTATCTTCTTCTAAAAGCCTGCAATTTGCGCATCCCAATTTAATCGAACAGAACACAAAAAACATTTCTTTGATATGCAAACCAGTAAAAACTGCATAGTTATTGATAAAACCTTTAGTTCACATATGATCAGCAACGTACCTTATCAATTGAGGTAGGTAAGTTATTAAACCGCATGTTTTTTGCGCAAAAACTTTGCAGTTTTATAATATACCTTGTGTCATTTACCTTTAACGTAGATTTGCTTACCAAGCGGCTTGTCAAATTTAGGGGAGATAAATGATTGAAAAAATATGCGATTAAATGAAAAACGATAAATAGAAAAGTTGTTGTAATTGGTGAGCTCAATCATTGGTTAAAATATTTGCACTCATTTTCATAACACCCTGTATGTAGTACTTATATAAATAATATTTTGAAGCATAAAAACTTTAAGCTGTTACATATGTTTTTTAAATTTCCTGGTTTGCTGTAATATTCTTGTAGCTGTTTAAACATTTGAGCGAAATGCAAAAACACATTTTATTTTAATTTTGTAATGAAACAACAGATTTTAAAAACTAAAATTTTATTCTTCTTTAAATTTGTTACAAAGGAAAAAGCAAACCAAACAATAAACAAATAAAACATTCAATCATCCAAAAATTACCTAAATAGGTTTTTTTCTGGAGTTGGCTGCGCCAAACCGGAGATTTGTATACAGTTTGAATTTTTATTTCATACTGATGTCAAAAATGACATTTTTCGGATGATTTATGGTACAAAAAATGGAACATTAAAATCCTAGTACTCTAAAGTAAAATTTTAAAATTCAAGTACGTATTCCTGCATTCAATAGCTGGCCATAGACACGCGTTTAAAACCGCCACGAATGTAGTTTTTCGTGCCCAGCTTATGGCTGCGCATATGCACACGTTCAAAACCTGCACGGATGTACTACATTCGTGGCGCCCGCGTGCGGCGCACGCGTTGCACGCGCGGTTGCGGGGGCCCTGCAGAGCACGATCCAGATGTTCACACGACAGCTGTTGCCGGCAAACTGAAAAAGTTTCGGTAAAAACGGCGAGAGACGCGCCATCTGTAGGTCGCTACATTTCTACAGCACAATCAGCTCCGTAAAGCTGCGTATCTTCTTCTACTTAGTTAATCAATGGTTATACCTTCCACTGTTTGTCTTTACACGTAACTAGTTTCGTATAATGTCGAGTACTGGGACGTCTCTTGCATATTAGGTATGACTTTACAGAAACTAGTAACACTTTGGAAGTTATACAAATGAATTCTGCCATCTCTAAAATTAAAGAAGGCGTTTAAAATACTTCCTTCCGTTATAAAAAGCTTATTATCATATCAGATTTGGGCTAAACACAGCATTCGTTTCTAAATTACACTGTGAGTGATTTCTAGATGCTATAAAGTAATTTAACTAATTCCGTCAACTGTTAACGTTATACCTTCCACTGTTTATCCATACAAGTAACTA
Organism: Agriotes lineatus; assembly: GCA_940337035.1. Taxonomy (NCBI): domain Eukaryota; kingdom Metazoa; phylum Arthropoda; class Insecta; order Coleoptera; family Elateridae; genus Agriotes; species Agriotes lineatus. The sequence goes on along the minus strand of OW679196.1, from coordinate 77,874,761 downwards.
ATTTCGTATAACGTCGAGTACCGGAACGTCTCTTGCATATTATGTTTAACTTTACAGCTACTAGCAACACTTTGGTTGCTCTACAAATGAATTCCACCTTCTCTAAAATTAAAGAAAGCGTTTAAAATACTTCTTTGCGCTATAAAAAGCTTATTATCATATCATATTTGTGCTAAATACAGCATTCGTGTCTAAATTACACTGTGCGTGATTTCTAGATGCTATAAACAACTTTAACTCATTCCGTCAACTGTTAACGTTATATCTTCCACTGTTTGTCCTTACAAGTATCTAATTCCGTATAAAGTCGAGTACTGGGACGTCTCTTGCATATTATGTACGACTTTACAGCTATTACTAACACTTTGGAAGCTATACAAATGAATTCCGTCATCTCTAAAATTAAAGAAGGCGTTTAAAATACTTCCTTGCGCTATAAATATCTAATTATCGTATATGTCTTGTGCTAAACACAGCATTCGTGTCTAAATTACACTCTTGGTGATTTCTAAATGATATAAAGTAATTTAGCTCACTCCGTCAACAGTTAACGTTATACCTTACACTGTTTGTCCTACAAGTATCTAATTCCGTATAAAGTCGAATACTGTGACGTCTCTTGCATATTATATGTGACTTTACAGCTACTGGTAACACTTTGGAAGCTTTAAAAATGATTTCCGCTATTTCTACAGTCAAAGGAAACGTATAAAATACTTCCTTGCGTTATAGATTTTGTATTGTCTTTGTCGCTTGTTGCTTAACAAAGCATTGATGGCTAAATTACATTTTGCGTGATTTCTAGATGCTATAAAGTAGTTGAGCTCATTTCGGCAAACTTTTAACATTATACCTTCCACTGTTTGTTCATCCGTCTAACTAATTTCGTATAACGTCGAGTACTGGGACGTCTCTTGCATATTCTATGTGACTTTACAGCTACTAGCAACACTTTGGAAGCTCTACAAATGAATGCCACCTTCTCTAAAATTAAAGAAGGAGTTTAAAATTGGAATGGGACGTTTTGGCGCAGCCGATTCGGCGCGGCCGATTCAGCGCGGCCGATTCGGGGCAGGCCTTTCGGCGCGAAGACGCTTCGGCGCAGAGACGGTTCGGTGCGGAGACGTTTCGGCGCAAGACGTTTCGGCTTGAGACGTTTCGGCGTGAGACGTTTCGTCGCAAAGATGTTTCGGCGCAAAGACAGTTCGACGCGAAAACGTATCCACTCCCACCAATTTATGTGTGCGGAGCATTTCACATGAAAATTAATAAAAGCACGCCAGGTAGCAAATTAGCAAGAGAAGTTTCAAGTGAAGCACGCACTTGCCTGTGCTACGAGTTTTAGAAGTTCGACCAATAAAAAAATGTTGCTAGGTAGTGGCTTAACTATTTCTGTTCGGTGAACAAGGTATAGTTAAGAGCCAGTTAGGTTAATCCTAATTTTCAACAAGGTTACTTACACCTAATAATGTTTGACATTTTTTACATTATCCGATGGCTGTTTGAATTTCTGATTGAACTGTTGATAAACATACATCTCCTGGCATGTCATTGTAATTAGCATAAGTGAACCATGAACCTAATTGGGATTTGAAGATTCATAGCTACATATTCATTAAATGACTGAAGCAACGAATTGTGTTTTTGTTTTCAATGTCGACATAGTCTATATTTACAAGATTCAACTGCATGATTAGTCTTAAAGCAATTAATGCCGAGCTTCAATATCTCTGATTAAAATCGGGGAACCGGAAGTGGTACTTTTATAATCTTCGATAAAAATTAAGTTTTATAGAACAAGAGTGTCGTTTTTGAAAAAATCACAAAATTAGGTCCCCAAAGTACAAAAATTAATAAAGCAAATAGTTTTTAAAAGCCCTATTACACATTGGAGTAAATGGGGTATATGTAAATGCATTTCAATGAAAACGCGTCCATTGCTCGTCATGTATTTTTCATGACATACTAACTAAGTACCTAACGTAAACGACATTAAAAAATACAATTGTAAATTTAATTTACTAATTATATTATGTTTTCGTAAAGTTATTTCAAATTCTATTGGTGGTTTCCTAATTTAGTTCAAAAGGAACTAGCATATTACACACTTAAACGATCAGCAAAATATTTTATTTTTGGTAGATTTAAAAAAAATATATTATTTTCAAGACCACAAAACCAAAAAACTTAAGAGTTTGTATACACATTTGGGAAGAAGTCAATGTTAGGTCCACATTAATTTATTCTTACTTTTATTTGAATATGTTAACTAGGGAAAGTACCTACATATTGAACAAACGCTTTTTAAGTAGTATTTAACTTTCTGATATTTTTAGAAGTATGCTTTCAAAACTTTTCTTTACATACAACATAAAAATATACTAAATTGTAGCGTTGTATTCTGACGCAAAATCTAATATTTTCTAGTAATTTTTATTTATATAGAAATTTAGTTATCCTCTACTATCATCTAACTAAAATATATTCGAAAGAGCCTCATACGGAAATTAACAAAATATAACATTTTATTAGCTTGTGATTTAAATGTAAAACTGAACCCACAAAATAGGTATACTCGCGCTCAAACGGCCTCGCGCCGAATCGGCTCGCGCCAAAACGTCTTTGGGCCGAAAGGTCTCAGCGCCGAAACGTCTCTGCGTCGAACTGTTTCTGCGCCGAAACGTCTTCGCGCCGAAAGGGCTGCGCCGAATCGGTCGCGCCGAATCGGCTGCGCCGAAACGTCGTAAACCGTTTAAAATAGTTGCTTGCGCTACAAAAAGCTTATTATCATACCACATTTGTGCTAAACACAGCATTCGTGAATAAATTACACTCTGCGTGATTTCTAAATGATATAATAGTTATGTGCTATACAAGTGGAATAACAGCATCAGTAATATACGTATGTGTACGTTACAAACGAGTGCATAGCACGAGTTATGTAAGCACACAAGTATAATAATGATGCATTATCACACATGTATTGTACAAAATTTTATCTACGACTGCCTAAAATTGAAAAAAGTGCATTAAGAGAAATGTCAGATCTGTCATTCTCAAAAATATTTTAGTAGGCAAATGCCATTATGTCATTCATTTGACACTATTTCAGTTACTTAATGAAGTCATTACACAACTCAGTTGCGTAATGAAACCATTACATAACTGAGTGGTGTAATGAGCTTCATTACGTAACTGAAATAGTGTCAAATGAGTGACGTAATGAGTTACTTATCCCACTGGAGTAGATAAAGTAATTTAGCTCACTCCGTCAACAGTTTACGTTATACCTTCCACTGTTTGTCCTTACACGTAACTAATTTCGTATAAAGTCGAGTACTGGGACGTCTCTTGCATATTATATGTCACTTTACAGCTTCCAAAGTGTTGCTAGTAACTTTAAAGTCACACATAATATGCAAGAGACGTGCCAGTACTCAACTTTATAGGACATTAGTTACTTGTATGGACAAACAGGATAAGGTATAATGTTAACAGTTGACGGAATGAGTTAAATTATACCTGAAAGCTCATAGCATATTAAAGGCGCTACAACGAGGACCTTAACAAATTTATGACGGACCAATGCCAACGTGTGGAAAATTAATAAACAAGAATAATAGCTTATTAAAAAGTGAATACAGATAACATGCTGTGAGTCAGTACAATATATTGAAATCAAGTGATGATTGGTACTCGTGGTAACTAATGCTCTTTGGTTGGTAGTCACTAAACTGTCATTTTCATCGGTGTGCAATCGCTGTTTATGTTATCTTCAAATCTCTACTCTAGTATTATTAATTATTTTTGTTCTGTTGAGACATGCAATAAAGCGGCCAACACGTCCAGGATTTATTGTAATAATTATTCACGTGCAGTTCTGGTAGTGACATCCTAGTTTTAATAATTTTGACATATCTTGATTTGAACGAACTTCTGAGATGAAATTTCTAAATAATTTGAGATGTTATATTGTACTGTACTTCAATAAATTAAATGTTGAATTTCACTTATGTAAAAGGATTAGTAAAAGATATTTTTCTCCCTGCTGATCGTGTAGGTCAGTGATACAGCCTTAGTAAGAAAACGTGTAATTCGGTGACTATATTTGTTTGCCGCTTTCCATTAACAACGGAACTTAATATTATTTTCCGTCGACCTCCCTATAAAATGTGATTTTACGGACGCATTTACGTACGAAATATGTAATTTTTTTGTACGCTATTATTTTTCGTCCGCAAACACTTTTCGTCCACAAACGCTTTTCGTCCGATAATTTGGTTCAAGAATTACCGATGGTGGCGCCACAATTGCTAAACAACTGATTAATTCACGACCTGTTGTATTGTTTGACAAACGTCACTTTGACGTTTGTCACACAATTCAGCAGGCCGTGGATTAATTTATTGTCTTCTGTCAGGTTATTGTAGTTGTACTACTTCTCCATTCTCTGCAATAAATAATTATTATTGCTACAATGGCAGAAAATGACGAATATTACGATAGTGATAGTGATTTCAGCAACACGCCCCCAGAACTTCAAGAAATTGCAAGTGCCGCGGCATTAGAATTATTGCCACACAAATCACGGATCTTATATGAAATACAATACAAAACGTTTAAGAACTGGTGTATGGAACAGAAGGTCAAGAATATAACGGAAAATGTATTTCTGGCATACTTTTCATCAAAAGCATCAATTTGGAAATCTTCAACGATGTGGTCTATATATTCAATGCTGAAATCTACATCGGCGGTTAAGGAAAACATTGACATTAGTAAATATGCTAAACTTCGGGCATTTTTGAAAATGAAAAATGTTGGATACAAATCAAAAAAATCAAAAGTATTTACTCGGGATGAAATAAACACATTCCTTCGTGATGCCCCTAACGATTCTTATCTCATGTCAAAGGTAAAATATTTAAATTTATACTTGCTTAATTGTCAATTATATTTTTGGTATCTTTAAATACAGGTTTGTTTCATTTTTGGAATTGCTGGTGCTTGTCGTAGAGACGAGCTTCGTAAAATGAAAGTTCAAGATATAGTTGATCAAGGCGATATGCTGATAATTACTATTCCCGACTCTAAAAATATTAAAAAGCGGGTTTTCACTGTCACAGATGAACTTTGTGAAGGAGTAAGTCCCTTGGCAATGTTTCGAGAATATGCAGCTTTAAGGCCGGAACATTGTGACCACAATACTTTTTTTATCAACTACAGATTAAGGAAGTGCACAACACAAGTGATAGGTGTACATACATTTGCAAAAATACCTAGCTTGATTGCCAAATATTTACATTTACCTAATGAATCTCATTACACTGGCCATTGTTACCGTAGAACGTCTGCGACACTTTTAGTAAATGCTGGTGCAGACGTTTTATCGCTAAAGAAACATGGAGGCTGGAAGTCTTCGACAGTCGCCGAAGGCTATGTTGAAGATTCCATCCATAATAAGATTAATGTGGCAAAAAGTATATTAACTGGTACATCGTTACAAAGCTTCAGTAATAAAAGTAATGTTACTTCTGGACGTACTGTATACCAAAGCGAAGTAATCTCAAACACAACTACAAGCGTAGAATCAGCAACTACAAAAGAACAAAATGTATTTGGTGTCGCCTGTACTTCCAAATCAGGCATTAATATCTATGATTGTTCTAATTGTACAATTAATATACATATTAATAAAGAGTAATTGAATTTTGTGACATTTAAATCGCTTTATGTCAAATCTAAGTTTAGTATTAAGATTCCTATGTTATCAACCAAATTTTAGTTTCTATTTAAAAGCTACTAGATGGGGCTACATGTAACAATAAGAAGAAAACTGTTTTTGTCCTCGATTTAATGATACGTATGTATTTGTAGATCTGTAAACTTGCGAGTTCGACGGACAAATTTAATGTGTATCTCTGCCAAAAAGTGCTGTTCACTTTTTGGCCTAGACACACAAATAACTATATTAAGTTCCTAGGATAATAAAATTGGCAACGCAAGATGCATACTTAGACGTTTTGTTTATAATTGCAAGTATTTATGTGACATGTGACACTCTCGGGTAACACGACTCACGAAAATTAATCCTGGTGATAGGTGACAAACCAAACAATTTTTTCAAAAATGTAGGAAAATTTCGATAAGCAGCGGGAAAATATAATAAGATAACTCGGAATGTACTATTACCTATTAACATTTTCGGCAGGCAACAAGCCGCGGCTTCGCCTTGGCTTGTAATTGCCTACCTCAAATGTTAATAGGTCCTTACATTCCTTGTTACTTAAATAGCTATAAACAAACAAATAGCAGGTGTCTATATTTTTGAATATTTCACAAACGTACAAGGGAACCTTACAGTTGGTCATTTTAATGAAACAGAATACCAACTGTGTCAGTTCGGTTGTCTATATGTTGCAGTCACGTGGGTATCAACCATTTTTGAAGGCGCGATATATATACCGAGTGATTTTTAAAAAACTCAATTGCAGCAGGCTTTGGATAGTCTGAATCAGTTGGCAGTACTGAAGTGTATTGTCAGTCTATGTCAAATTCGAGATTTGCAGGTTAAGTTTTGCGCCAGTCTGTGTCAAATAACAAACAAAACCTAACCTACTAACTTCGAATTTGACATTGACTGACAATGCACTTCAGTACTGTCAACTGATTCAAGCTCTCCAGGGCATGATGCAATTGAGTTTTTAAAAAATCACTCCGTACCAATGGGGCCAAAATTATACAGGGTGCTCAACTTAAATATACGCAGCTTTAATCAGGGGAGTATGCAACACACATTACATTTCAATGGCGAATGGTGTACCTATGTGTTGCATACTCACCTGCTTGAAGCTGCGTACATTTAAGTTGGCACCCTCTAAATATATCGTGTTTAAAAAAATCATTCGCAGCATGCCATGATCAAATTGAAGTTTGCCATAACTTGATACATACCCATTGAAGCAAATGAACTACTATAAGTTAGGACTAAATCACATCTTGATCTCGAACTAGTTTCCTAAAAATATACAATACACTTAATAAAAACAATTTTTACTGACTGTTATGACTATTCAACTCACTTGTCATCTATCAAAAACTGACCAATAAAAATACAAGATTTGACGTCTTTGAGCCAATAAAAATGAACACCCAGCGGATCTTCGGACATCTCCAGCAGGGACAAACATCGCCCGACCGTGAGAAGCGCCCGTAGACCCAGCTCCTGCTCCTCCGTGGTTATTGGAACCATCTGGTCATTGAGACCTCTTGATCATTGGGATCAGTCTCTGATTGGCAACGTCAACAACGACGACTTCAGGACAACTTTTGGATGACGACCTAGCAGTTAGCAGGCCATCCAAAGTCGGACTTCAAAACCTAGCAGTTTGCAGGCCAGCCGACATTAACAGGATCGACGCATCCTTTTTGAAGACAACAGGACGTAGCAGATCGCACGCCGTTCGTCAATATTAACGCACAATGTAAGTGCATATTTTCATAATTCAAAATAATAATTTTCGAGCTTTAGAGAAAAAGCAAGGTAATAATTTTAAAGGCAACAAAGTAACGATTATTAAAGCGTTCGCCTAAGTAATAATTTTCAAGCTTCAAAGTAAGCAAGGTAATAATTTTAAAGGCAACAAAGTAACGTTATTAAAGCGTTCGCCTAAACAACAAAGTTAACTAATATCAATTTTAAATATACTAACATAGTTCTAATATTTATTTATAAGCTCAGACAGAACGTAGTAAGCCAGGCCAATTGCTGCACATACTAGGTGTGCTTAATTTGCATTTGTGCTTGCGTTCTTGTGCGTAGGGTACCTACCCCCCTTTTAAGAACCCCCTAGTCATATAAATTGTTTACTAACATAAAACAAAATTAAAAATAAGTGAAACAAATAAAGTAAAATTAATTTTTTCTACAAAATTTGTATGTTAAAGGAGATCTTGAATCATTAGGTAAAACACCTATAATTTTATTTTGAAACAATTGTAAAAAATTTATGTCACGAGATCGCTCTCGCTCACCTTTAGGCAGAACACCTAGAATTTTATTTTTAAATAATTGTAACAACCCAAATATGGTTGAACAAAGTACATCATTGTTTCCCCCACATTTTAACGTAGCTTTACTAAATAAAATTCCCACATATGATGGTAATCAAGCCACTCTATCGGAATTTGTCAGATCCGCAGAGATCATTGCAACTAAATTTTGCACGGAAAATTCAAATGATTATGTCAACCAAGTAATTTTAAACTCGATAAGGAATAAATTAAAAGGTCAAGCTTTAGAAGTAATTACAGGTTACCAGTATAATAACTGGAAAGACTTAAAAAATGTCTTAATTGAAAATTTTGGCGACCAAAGGTCAGAATTGAATCTTTTAATTGATTTAACCAAATTAAAACAGAATAAAGACTCCCCGATAGAATTTTTCAATAAAGTTAGAACCCATTTGGCTATTTATAATTCTAAAGTTTCTCTGAGTCGATAATCACAAGATATTATCACTTATAAATTAAAGGCTAACAAAGATTTAGCACTTCGCACTTTTACAAGTGGACTAAATGAAAGTTTAGGAAGCTTCGTAAGAAGTAGAAACCCAACTTCACTAGAACAAGTCAGAAATTAAATAAATCAAATTTAACTTCTAATATTCAAACACGAAATTCATATCAACCTAAATTTAATAACCCAAATTTTATGCAAAGACCATTCCAACAAAATCGAAGTAATTTTAACCAAAATCCTAAAAGTAATTTTAATCAAAATCCCAACTATTTTAAAAGTCCAACAAATTTTAACAATCCTAATAATTCTAGAATAACCCAAAATTCAAACTTTAATGCATTTGCACCAAAACTAAATTATAAATCAACAAATAATCCAGAACCAATGGATTTCAGCACTATAAAAAGACCAGCTACTCAGCAATCAAATTTCCCTAATAAATATCGAACAAATTCTCAGAACGTTAACAGAAATTTTAACCATTTAAATTACCATCAAGAAAAACCTCCGGATGAGTTTGAAAACCCAACCGAAAATTTATTTGAAAATGGAGAATTTTCAACTCCAGAATATTCTAACAAAAATTCTCAAGAAAATCCAGAATACAAATAATCAGACCTATATTTTCAAAATGAACCTCAAAACTTGGACATTACATCAGATTATTATGAATTTCCAGATCCAAGCGATACCGTAAATTTTCATTAAGAGCCTCGGAAAAGCATATTTTAACTTTTAATATAAATTCAAAATCAGATCTTCCGTATATTATAGTTCCTGCCACCGGCGATAAATTATTAATTGATACAGGTAGCTCACAAACAATAATTTCTCCAGAATCTGTACAACAACATTTTCCAAATTATATTTATGAAACAGAATTCGAGATAGTTACATCTCATGGAACTTCACAACATAATTTTGCTGCAGATTTACCCATTCCTAATCTTTTTTATGAAAACGGAACACATACATGTTATTTATATAATTTTAACCAAGACTATATAGGACTTATTGGATCCGATTTATTTTCAAAATTATCCGCACGAATAGATTATAAATGGATGCATATTCAGACAGAAAGAGCTACGATACCATTTTATCACAACCCGTAAAAACCAAACAAAAAAAAAAGTTAAACTAATGTAAATTTTCCAAACCTAAAAATTAAGATTTTTCCTTTTCTCAACAAAACCTACAGTTAACCCTGTGTACAGAGCTTTTCGTAAAATTTATCAGCATAAAAAAAATTTGAACTAAAATAACTCCAAAATTAAAATTTAATGAAAAATTAGTCATGCCTTCAGCAATTGAAACCATACAATAATCAATTTAAAACAAGCGTAATTAATACTTTAAACGAAATACAAGAGATTAATATTTATAATCCTTAATCTTATAAAAATAAAAATTATGAACTCAACAAAAATCAGTCTATCAGACTTAACAACTTTAATATAAAAACTCCAAACATTAAAAGTATTTTAGATAATTAATTTAAAAAAAAACAATTTAAGACTAAAACCAATGCACTTATAATTTCAAAACTGACGAAGAGTCAACTCATAATATTTAGTAATTCAAACATAAATCTGTAAAATATTTAGATCATATATGTAGTTACTTTAGAAGGAATAAAATCAGATTCATCTAAAATTTCAGCAATCAAAAATTTTCCAGCACCTAAAATAAGAACCGAAATAAATATAAATAGTCTATTATAGAAAATTTATTAAAGACTTTACCAAAATAACTAAATTTTTAACCGTGTGTTTAAAGAAAGAAATAAGATTGTACACACCCCTGAATTTTTGAAAAACTTTGAGTATTGCAAATAAATTCTAATAAATAAATCAGTAACTTCAAGTATCAAAGTATTTTAAAAATAACATCTTAAGGAAAAACTTAAGACTAAAATCATTTAAATCAGAAAAACTCAAATAAAAATTATACTTAACAAACAAACAAGACCTAAGCTCGTAAATACCAGCAATTTTAATAATCACAATATTTCTGGCGTTAAAACTCAATGTTCACAACAACATACCTTTATAATTGATATTGCTAAAAGAAAACAAAGAAAAACCTTTACAACAATTTAAAATTAAATTCAAATTCAGAAAATCAACATTTCAATTAAATGAAAAAGTATTTGTTAAAACAAATTTCAGAAGTAAAGATGAAATTTAAAATTAAAACCAATTCGGAAAAATCAAACATTCCAATTAAATGAAAAAATATTTGTTAAAACAAATTTCAGAAGTAAAATTGAAATTCAAAATTAAATCTAATTTAAAAAAAGGAAATATAAAACACCCTGACTAAAAGAAATTATTGCTCTCCCTTTTTTCAGGATTACTACCCTCTTCATCGCCTGTACCCTGCTGACTCAATCACCAGTTATACAGAGCGACATTATTATTAAGAATTTAAAAGATAATCCCGGATTATATCCCTTAAACTTAGGAAACGTAGTGCTTAAACAAAGTGAATGGACGCTTATTAGAAATATAGACTATACCCCTATATTTGTTAGTTATGACACACTTAGAACTAATTTAATGAAAGTAATACCGTTACTTGAAAATAAAAGTTACGTTATTGAATATACAAAATTTAAAAGGATTGACGATGTTATCATTAATCATAACAATTTACTCATAATATTAAAACAATATATTGAAAAAGCAGATAAACTCTTACATAAATTATTCCCTGATGTTAAACACAAAATTAATAAGAGAGGACTTTTCGACGGACTTGGATCAGCCTTCAAATTTTTAACTGGCAACCTCGACGCCAACGATGGAGTCAGATACGAATCTATGATTACTAAATTACAAGAAAGCAATAAAATTCAAAATGACATTATATTAGAACAAACTAAAATTTTAAACGATACCATTTCAGTAATCAATGTTATAGCAAAGAGCCAGGAATTATTAGATAGAAATATAAATAAAATAATTTTACAAAATGAAGAATTAAGCAAAAATCTCGCTACATACTCCTTAAAAACAGTCTTGCTGGAAGCAATTCAATTTTTACAACTACTTATTAACACTTGTTTGGAACTACAAAATGCATTAACTTTTGCCCAAAATCAACAGATGCATATGTCATTAATTGATAATGACGATTTAATTGAAAATCTAAATGAAATTTCGACGTACCTCAATAGCATATCAGAAAAAGCTTTAACTATTCCCTATCCTGCAGAGTTACAGTATTTACATTTATACGAGTCAATTATCATTACAAAAGTTTACCAGGTTAAAAACAGAATTACATTTATATTCGAAATACCCCTTACTTCCAAAACTAACGATTATCAAATGATGCAATTAATACCATTTCCGATTTTTATCCAAAATTATCAATTTCGTATGATTATACCTACATATAGTACTTTATTATTCAACGTTAAAAGCAGCATTCCCGTTGAAATAAGTCATTGTAAACTTATAACTTTAGACACCTACTTTTGTAATCAAAATAACTACTTCGAAATCCCCAACGACAAATTGTGCGAAACACAACTTCTGTCATTTAATAAAAATAAAACATGTATCCCTTATTTATTCAATTTAACAGAGATCAAAATATCACAAATAAATCTTGCGACATGGTTAATATCTTCCCCATCTGAAGCAATATTGGACGTCAAATGTAAAAATCAGAATTTTAGAAAAGGAATATCTGGCACTAACCTCTTACACCTCAGTTCAGACTGTCTTGTTTCAATAAATCAAAAACACATGTTGTTCACCGCAAAAAGAACCTCAAATAAAATTGTTAATTTTTTTAAAATTTCAAACATTAACCGCTTAATAATTCCTGAATCGAATCACATAAATGTTTCAAAGATTGACTTGATACCTGTTGACACACAGAAATTGGTTGTAGACAGGATTAAGCTTAATAAATTTGTTAGAACCTATTAATTATACTAAATCCGATAACCTAAGTGTGTCTGCGATTATATTTACGCTACTTACTATTCTTATATTAATTATTTTTGTATTGTATTTATATTATAAAAGGAATACAATGAAGATTAAACTTATTAGATTTCTAAATAAAGATTTTGAACCAGTTAACGTAAATGCGTAAGTTTAATTTTCTTTTCTTTTTTGTAAGTTCAATAGAGGCATATTTGAATGCCGCTATTGAACATTTTATCGGCGGACGAGTTACATTATAGCTAGACAATCGCCCCCTGTGTAAACTGCAAGCTTGCAACCTTGAACGATAATAGCTTCTTTGTGTGAAATGCAAGTCTGCAAACCTTGAACGCACGTGGCTTCCTGTCTCACGCTCCCTTTTAGAGATAACGCTTATCTTAGCTGATTAGACATAGTATATATACAAGTAGCCCGCACCTTTAAGACAAGTTCCAGTTAGTTCATAGCTAGATGTAAGATATTGTCTGGCAGCTAAGCTGTGTACTTCCAATGTTATATTTCATTATAAAATAAAAATAAACGTTTTTTAAAAAGTCGTTTCGGCGGCCTTTTAATAAAACTGCCGAAGGCTGAGTTTCATAACATGTCTCGTGCATAAACGACTTTTAGCACGCGTTGCATACAATATTTTATCTACGACCTTAATTTTACTGTTATTAATCCATAAATATCGATTTAACAAAGGTTTGCATCAGTCACAGTTAGAATTTATGTCATAATAAAGAGAGGGCCTTTGCGCGCAGGCGAATGTTTGGGAAACCAATACTGTCAAAGTCAGTTATCAAAGGTTGTTATTAATACTACACATTTGACTGTATTCATTACATAACGCTTTAATTATTTCAAAAACACTTTACCTCTAACGCAAGAAGTAACTAGAATAATTTTACAACTTCACTTCCAGTTCGAAATTGTAGTTTATAACCTCACTTCACTTTATCTCACACTCGCGCTAAAAGTAAACAGCTAATTTCTTTAAACACGGTAAACTATAAAACGTCACTTTTAGTGAAAAAAGCTAGCGCTAAAAGGCCTACTTTTAATGGTGGTCGTAGATAAAAGTAGTATGGTTCATTGAATAGTCCCTCGAATGCCATTCTTAGTCAAAGTTAAGAAGAATATTTTTGCAGTGGTATCACTACTCATGTCCATTGCGCTTAGGATTAGGACTCGTGCTAGCGCACTCGTCCTAATCGAACCTAAGTACAATGGACATTCGTGATACCACAGCAAAAATATTCGACATAACTTTGACTACTCATGGTATTATAAGTGATTATTACAATCGTTGTTGTTGTGTACATGCCATCTTATTTTTCTTTTAGCTTGAAAAAGTAAACTTAATGCAGTGTAAACTTTTGCCTGTCACGGTGACAATTGTTTTCATAAACAAAATGCAATCTGATATTCACCTACAGACTTAAGTTCAGACGCGACTAGAATTATTATCTTTCTTTCCAAAGCCTGTTTTAAATGAGTTTTTTTAACACACGATATACAGGTTGCCTAAAATTGTACAGAACATGGCAATTCCACAGATTTTATTTTTTTAAGTAAACACGTTGAAAATTTAATGGTTGTCAAGGGTCAAGGAAAAAATAATTTCTCATTATTTAAAACAAGAGTACGTAGTATGTATACAAGGCGCCCATTTTAAAATTTCGAATTTGAAATTTCTTAAATACGCAACACACGGTGCAAATCCAAGGCGACTATAATCTTAAAACCTGCCATTCCTATAATTAAAATCAGAGCAATCACGTTTCAGTACTCAGACAGTTTAATACTGAAAATAGTTGTCATTGTACTTAAAGGACGTAAATGTATTCCAACGCTGAAAAAGTGAACATGTTTCTAATTTTGGGGGAATGTCGCAAAAATTCGAGTGCTACTGTTAGGTTGTATGCACAACGCTTTCCAGGTAGACAAATTCCAACAGATAAAACATCTACAATGCTTCTGCAGAATTTAAACGAGTACGGACAATTTACAAAACCAAATGTAAGAATGCGACAAGCTACGGGTGAACAGAATGAAATCGCTGTAATTGAAATCGTTACAGAGAATCCTCACACTAGCCAAAGAGCAATTACAAATGCCCTGCATATTAGCAAAGGTTCTGTTTATAATATTCGTAAGGCGAACAGATTCCACTCATACCATGTTTATACTGTACTGGACCTTAAAGAAGAAGACTATGAACGTCGAATTCAGTTTTGTCAATTTCTCCAGCAGCAGTTAGTTGAAATTTATGAGTATTATAAATTCAGTATTATTCTGCGATGAGACGAAGTTTTCAAACAATGGAATGGTTAATCGACATAATTGCCACTATTTTGCCCAAGACAATCCGCACTGAATCAGGAAAACTCATTTTCAGAGATTTTTTTCGCTTAATGTGTGATGTGGTACACTTCGAAATTTGTAATAGGTCCACATTTCTTTAATGGAAATTTAGATGGCGAAATTTATTTAAATTTCTTGACTAATTATCTACCAGCCCTACTCCAAGTGGTTCCTGAAGAAATACGCAACAGTATGTGGTTTTTAAATGATGGTGCACCTGCGGATTTTCGTAGAGATGTGAGAAATTATCTTCACCAAACATTCGATGGAAAAAAGTTAAGATACAATAGCAACACTGCAATGGATACTAAAGAAAGAACACTTTTATAATTAAAAGAAATGGTTGTATGTATTTGCAATTAGTAAATAAATTATTGCAACATACATTTTGAATGCAGGCTTTCACAGACGTTGCGCATAATGGTAGGTTTTTCCGGGTTATGCCATGGTTGTCGATTTAAACTTGATGTTTCGCTGCTCATGATCATGCTGTCAGTCTACCATTAACAAACATTTTGTTTAAATGACGATTAGCGTACAATATAAAATTACAAAACAATTTCTTTAAAAATGCACAAATTTCATAAAAATAACTAGAACATAGACTTCAAACAATTTATTATCAACGTACAACTGAATCTTAAATACTTGTTACAGTCTTTGCATATCACAATATCAAATTACAAAACAATTTCTTTAAAAATGCACAAATTTCATAAAAATAACTAGAACATAGACTTCAAACAATTTATTATCAACGTACAACTGAATCTTAAATACTTGTTAGTCTTTGCATACCACAATATCAAATTACAAAACAATTTCTTTAAAAATGCACAAATTTCATAAAAATAACTATTACATAGACTTCAAACAATTTATTATCAACGTACAACTGAATCTTAAACACTTGTTACAGTCTTTGCATACCACAATATCAAATTACAAAACAATTTCTTTAAAAATGCACAAATTTCATAAAAATAACTAGAACATAGACTTCAAACAATTTATTATCAACGTACAACTGAATCTTAAACACTTGTTACAGTCTTTGCATATCACAACATAAAATTACAAAACAATTTTTTTTAAAATGCACAAATAAATCTTTCAAGTACTAGTAAATTTCATAAAAATAACTTTTATTTGTTCCTCACTTGTAAACATTAATGTATCAAGTCACTGTATTCACCTTGAAAATGTTTCTTAACTGGCTAGCCAGTAAATTTTTTTACTGGCTAGCCAGTTATATTTTACAAGCGTGCTCATAAATAAATGATAGCGTGCAAAGCCAGAGTTGTCTTCCTTAGTATGTGTCATATTGATTAATTTAGTTGCTTGTCAGTTTGACATTTTGAATAAATGATAAATTTCTAGTTATTTACAAGTGAGGAACAAATAAAACATTCAACAATACACGCCAGGTAACCATTTTCACTGGCTCAAGGATATGACAGGCTCGCCTAACGGCTCGCCAGTCATCCCAATCCTATCGCCAGTAAAACCTGTTTTACTTGGCTTGTAATGTTAAATACTATAACATCAACATAGAACATCCACATCAAACTTTTTACTTCCTTTTACAATAAAGGAAGTATTGGATTCACCCCAAAAATTCGAAATTGAGTTTTCAACAGATCTTCACGTTTTAGAGTCCAACATATTTTTTCATTGGTCTGTCTGTGTGTCTGTCTGTCTGTGTGTCTGTCTGTCTGTGTGTCTGTGAACAGAATATCTCAAAAACGAAAAAAGGTATGGCGTTGAAACTTCATATATCAGTTTTGTGTACTATGTAGATGCGACAGCAAGCTTTTGAAGAAAATCGCATAACCGGAAGCAGGTGTTTACTCTTGTGATTTTTCAGTTTTTCTCGATTTTTTCAAAAACGGCTCTAACGATTTTTTTTAAACTTTACATTTTTATTACATTTTTAATGTGTATTGATGTGAGGTAAATGATTTTCCAGTTGAATACTTCTAAAATGGGTTTATTTTGTTTTCTCTATTTTTTTATTAACTCCTATTTTAAATAGAACACCCGGTATATTATTACATTTTTAAATTCAGCTTAAAATTCTAGAGAAAAATTTTCTCTTGAACTAATGCTCTATTTTGTACCGTTTTTGTAGAATTTGTAATTTTTTAAAACTTTTGACAAATGCTTAAAAATTTAAAATCATATTTTTAGCTAATTATAAGAGCACTGTAAAAGGAAGTGGTGTGCGTGTATCACACCAGATTTTTATAATAAGTAAAAGATGTTTGGTTGATTTGGAGAATAATACTTTTGTAGGAGATTGTTAGCCAAAAAGTTTATTAAAATACAGGTTATGTTGTTGTCCCTTGAGGTCCAAAAGTCACACAATAATTGTTAACAGATTATTTGACGTTTCGCCACTTTAGGTGGTTTCCTCAGAAATGATTGAATTGCATTTAAACAAGATGGCTTCCAAAAAGGTATTAAAAATTAACAAAATTTGTAAGTGACTTAATAAAGCCACATTGCAAAGTAATTTTACCCCTTAATTGAAAAATAAATAAATTAATAATTAAAAACCTAAAATTAAAAAATAAAATATTTAAACGCCCCAATGTCTAAATAATTAATAATTTAATATAAAATTAAACAGAAAACTTTAATGAAATAAAAATTCAATATAAATATACGATAAACTTTTGACTAAAAAATCAAATTATACTTAAATAAGCGCCCCTAATGCCAAATAAGTAAGGTTTATCCATATATACAAGTTTTAACTCACGTAAAATTAAAATTAAGGAAAATTCGGTAGAACTTTTTTATTTTATGCATAAAATAAAAAATATACAGACCCAGAGTTTTTAATTAACAGGAATTTCAAAAAAAAATAAAGTCTAGTAATAAAAATAAACTTAAAGATTTTAAAATAAAAAAAATTAAATCAACATTAAAGGAAACTTTACTTAAATATTAATCTTAAATGTAATAATATTTAAACAAATTCTGGATATAAAGATATGAGTTTTTTTTTTTAATATTTTAATTTCTTTAATAAATGTTTATATTAAATATAGAGAATAATATTAATGTTTAATCCTTCAATATTAACTAACTGTTAAATTAAACTGATTATTAATAGTTTTTAATATTACATAATTATATATAAAATTAATTTTTATATATTAGTCTATGTATACAGGGTGTTTGGTTCACCGACGTATATCCGAAAGGAGGTTGTAGGTGAGTCGGTTTGGAACTTATTTAACCAAAAATACCTTTATACAAAGTGTCACGGTTTTTATACGTGGCTTACCAGATCAAAGTTTGATATCTAGAGAATACATTTTTGAACTTTAGTCGACTCCATATATGTAGACAAGAAAGATGATGAGTTTTAAGCAATCATTAACGATTGAGGTTATATATTAACCATTAAACAGTCAAAGTAATTAAAACATTTAAAATATTTATAGAAAACAAGTGAAAGGCAACTTGCTTTGATGAAGCAAGCTGCCAGTATTTTAATAAACTTTTTGGCTTTACAAACTGTAAAATGTTATGCTATTGCCGATTTGTTCTTCTAGGCCACTCTCTGCATCCTTCTCGACCGTGACAATAATGCGCTCTGATTTGACCGTTACCATGAGATTTTCCATTGCTCCACCAGTCTCCGTAAACCTAGTCAAATCAGGCGGCATTATTTCATTGGGAAATAAGCCGCTCAGGCGCTCTTGTACTGTGTTGCAAGCCATTCCAGGCTCCTGTTTCAACTTGCAACACAGACGCCGTATTCGTCCACGAACTGGCTCCTCGCCAGTGATCAACTGAATATATCCCATTTTTATACTAGGATAGGGGAATTCCAAAAAAAAGTGTTCTGCGTCTTTTTTTGTGGGAGCGTATGTGACTGTCACCACAATTCGTTCTTTGGGTTGCAAGACTGACTCTGTAGGGAAAACCGTTACCTTTGAGTACAGGTAGAAATTTTTTGACACAAAGCTTGTACAAACAAAAGCAGGCACACTGCCAGCATTGTGGACAGTGAATTTCTTGATTATCTGCAATCGGTTTTCGAATTTCCCAAGTGAAAGATAGAGTTTGTTGGAAACTCCCATCACATTCTCAATCTTCACATTAGCGTGCCCCCCGTAGCCGTACAACATCAACCGCTGCAGTTTTGTTTGCTGCTGCTGCAGCTCCGTAGAGATGGGGGAAAAGATGAGTTCCCCAACTTCTGCTCCTATGGCAGTGGGTGTAAATATTACGGAAAATCGACGTAATTCCAATGGATACAGCGTGATAGACAAAACTAGTTTCAGCTCAGGATCTGTCTGACAATTGACAATTCTGAAACTCGCATTTGAACTAGTAATTTTCAACTGCAGTACGTTTTGAGATTTGTTCCGTAATATGACCTCTTGGGTTTTTTTTGCACTTATGCACACACACCCCCACACTAATTCGATGTGGTCAGCTTCAATAGGAAGTTCTCCATTGGTTAGACTTTTTAGGGTGCTAACGGTGTTCTTGGAAGTGCTGGGGGTGATGCTGTAGGTTGTGCCTGGAACTGGAGCGCCTGGCATGCTTTTATCTATGCCCTCGGAAGAGGAAGTGCTGGGGGTGATGCTGTAGGTTGTGCCTGGAACTGGAGCGCTTGTATCTATTCCCTCGGAAGATACCTGCAATGGAAAACATGAACCATTATACTGTCTACAGTACAAGGAGAGATACTTTTTTCCTTAATAACATTAAGATCTTAGAATTTCTGTCACAAAATGTTAAATTGAGAAGAAGTTGCATAATTTGATAAACTGAATTTCAGATTTGGGAATCAGTAACTCACTAGAGATTACTAGATATTGCAATGTATATTTTGTCAAATATTTATTTCTCTAATAACTTGACTAACCTCAAATAACGCAAGAATGCTACTATAAGTTACTTAGTGCATTAAAATTAGCTAGATTAAAAATTCCAAGTTAAAAAACTCAATACAGCTGGAAAATCGCTTTTATCTATACAGATACTTTTCAAAAGTAACTTAATTTTAAGATATTTTAAAAGAATAGATGTACATTACCTGAACAATAAATTAATTACACGTTTGAAGCAATAGAAACAAATGTGAGAAGCTTGATAGACTACATAATATACACGATACAAACAAAAAAACTAGTACAAGAGGTCAGAATACATAAAAGCATCACAAATTATTAACAGCTAACATTAAGATAAACAGATCAGAAGCAGAAAACATAAAAAACCATTTGGTAATAAAAACAGGCCGGTTATACGAAGGAGAAACAAAAAAAGGATACCAAAAAAGAATAGGAATTAGAGAAATATAGTGAAGAAGAAGGAAATAACAACTGACGAGATGTGGGAAATAATCAAAACAACAGTACAGCAACCGAAGCATATGGAGAGAAGATAATACGAACCACCAAACCTAAAAAGAACCAGATGGTAGAATAAAAAAGGAAAATATAAGTACTCAATAAAAAGAAAGAATGTAAAAATTTGGAACAAATAAAGAAGAGTTTGTAAAAAGAGGAGAAGCAAAAGGAGAATTAAAGAAAACAGATAAGACTTTGTAGAATAAATGCAAAAGTCACATAAGAATAGTAAGAAATTCAAGAAGACGGTAACTTCACTAAAAACAGAAAAGAATAAAAATACCAAATTACTTAAAGGCCACAGGAAAATAAGCTTAAATAAACAAGAAAATACACAAACATGAAAGAAGTACTATGAAGAAATATTCTTAAACAACATAGATCAGATATAGGAAGAAACAAGAGAAGAAGAAATATCACACTAACTGGGTAGAGCAGGAGGCCCAGACGAGATAGTACCGGAGATAATAAAATGAGGAGGAAGAAAACTAACAGAATGGATGACAGAAATAAGAAAGAAAACGTAATTGAATTCAACGTTGAGGGTGATAAGTTATACTGTTACTCAGAAATTACACACACGAATAACTATAACACTCCTAATATTCTTTATTAAACGTAACAGATTACAGACATAAATTAAATGTGCGGATTAGCTACTATATTATTACAAGTGTGGAGCGAATAGATCGATTTAATCAGAATACATATGAGCGTTTGTAAATCTGACACTTGGCTCCTGAAACACTCAAAGTGAATGCTTCAGTAAGTATTGAGATTTGATAATGTTACACGTTGAGAATCTGACTCGTCGTGTTGCCGAACAACCAATGGTGGTTGTCCCGCCGAGACCTAGTACGCAATGAATTTAAGCTCCATCGCTTCCGTATATATACCCTGGTTGTACAATTTACAAAAGGATTGACTATTTTAGTCGTAACAATGGTATTGTATTCACACTAAGGGTCGGCTCACTTTCACTTGCGCCGCAACAGGGTTTGACGTTTATGATATACGCACCCACTCGAAATTCACTTTCGATTTTAACAGCATCCACTTTCACTTCTGATTTAGGAAAGTGTTCAGGATTTGAGAAACCCTTTTCACTTTTGTTTGAGGGACACTCGAAGACGTTGGAGAGTTTCTCTTCTTTTGAATTCCGCTGCACAAATCGCTTATTGACATTAGGCGTTTTTAACTGCGTGTACCCTTTAGCTAGAAAGTTTTCAAATGGCACTTAAGCTAACTGCTTGCACTTCGAGAATATTTATAACGCTCACTGTTTATTTTATGTGCGAGTTTACCCTTTTTGGAATTTCTATGCTAACTATTGGCAACGATCTTTCTGATTTATTGCTCTGCTACAACCGCAATCTAGTCGAAATCTGTTCTATTTTTACAATTAAATATGATATATGATGCTAACGTAAAAAAATATGTTTTGGGTTACACTGTGATATCCCTTATAATAGCCGAGCGAATAACTGGTAATCATACGATGATCCTGAACGACCATAATGTAAAAGAATTAAATCAGTGTGTTGTTCAAGAAACCTGAACCCCTAAGGAAATATTGTCTCACATTCTTCCTATACAGTAGTAATTTTTTATGACGATATTCTCCTAAACTTCGTGGCACACTGTATAGTCACCATTACAGTTAAAGGCACTAGCGTGACGCATTATTGCTTTAGGTGAAATTATGCGGAAAGGCTGTAATAGCATTTTTGAATTATTATCAATAAATAGTGGCACTGATTGCAACTACGAGGGAAATTCAGTAATTAGATCACAAAAGGGTGTTAAAAAATACTCAGAGAAATACTTAGCCGAAAACAAGTTTTATTTTTCAACAAAGTCTCCACCTACATTAATACACTTATCCCATCGCTTTATCAATGTTCAACATTGTTATCATCTGCGAAACGTTTGCCGCCAAGATGCTTTTTTAGTTGACCAAATAGATGATAGTCGCTTGGGACTAGGAAACATTTCCTTATGGATATCATCAGCAAGTCCTTTTGCCCAGAAAAAACCGACAACGGCACGCTGCTCCACAGTACACTCTTCGAGCACAGTCGCCATTTTAACACTGCCTGCGCAAGCGTTTTATTGAAACACGGAAATTGTTACTTGAATATCATCAAACTGGATTGTGCTGCCACCTAATGACACATATGAAAATAGCTCACTGCTATTTTCAGATATCCTACTTCAGTTTGTGACCTAATTACTGACTTTCCTCGTACTAACCAGCATTAAAATTAATGAAATTTCTAAAAACCTTTGTTGCACTCTCAAATAATTTAGTAATTTTAACGTAAGAACTGAAAGCCTTGTGGATATTTCGAAATTTGTATTTAGTAAGGACTAAAGTTGATAAATAAACCCGATACTAGTGTTTTCTGAACTGCAGTTTTACTCCACCTGCTGATTCAAAACATCGAAACCATTTTCCTGAAGCTGAATATTACCGTTAGGAGCAAGCTAGTCTATGTATAATAAGTCGCTGATTTAAATGACAGCGTTGCAAAAAAGAACATTTATTTATTTTTAACTGATACTGCTTATAGATTATTCTCAAAACTAAGTTGATGAATATTGAACGAATACTCTTACAGCAAAGGCTGCGTTATATGTTATACCATCTAGTTTGTTCTCTAATAGAAAGTGTATTAGCAACAGCAGCGTTAGTATCGCAAAACGTTATTAATAGCAAATGAGTTTGTTTTCTTCTCATCTGCACTAATTGGGCGTGATTGTGTAAACAAATGTTTATTGCTAGAGTGATCGCAAGTGCATTCTCTTCAATGTCTCTCAGTCAACTGAGCAATTCATGCTATTATCAAGTATTTCGCATTCATCTATAAGCAAAAGCTATTAGAATCTATTTTTGCACGATTGAGCAAGAGAACTGGATACCACAAGACTGGGAAAGGAACATATTGATACCAATATACCAAAAAGATTTACAGCAAGATATTATAAAAAAAGTGGACGTGACTACCTCCCTGGACTTTCCCATACTGGAAACTGTTCATATCGTCTTTATTCAACAGTCTTTACAACATATCAAAATTTCAACTCGATGACTCACGTCTTCACCGTGATAAGCGTTTACACTTTCACGTAAATTGCGGGTAAATATAAAAGAATGTGTAGTTCAAAACGTGACCACCGAGCTTCTGTAGATGGCGCCAAGTGGACAAGCCGCCTCTGTGCTAGTTTATGTATTATTTTCCTCAAAACGGCTGTAGCACCGAGGTGAAATTTTCCAAGTACCTGGAAATTATATTTTCTAGGGCATACAAAATCGATTTTTGTATTTTCGCGGAAAAAAATTCTTTGACGCAAAAATATAACAACCGTTAGAATAAAAAAAATATTTTTCAAAAATAGAGGGGGAAGGGGGCCGGTGCGCTTACATATATCCACGAGTGTAATATTTTTTTGCATATTCATATGCTCCATTATGCACTGAGCAATTCAGTAAAAACCCCAGCTACCTATCTTGTTTTGTTTATTAATTAAAGGCGTTTAAATTTTCAAACTTCAAAGCTTCGTAGAGGGCGCCACAGATAATTCAAGAGATTCTTTAAAAAACAGATCGATAGCCCTTTTCGGGGTCTATCAGTGTATGAAGTTTAAATAAATTCCTGTGGGCAGTTTTTGAGAAATAATTTTTAGAAAATTTCCAAAATTTTAAAAATTTGTAATTTAGGCCCCTTAATATTTTTAAAAACACTTCTTATATCACCTTATGTTAGCCTTCATATACTATTCAGAAAAAAAAATCAATTGAATCGATTCATCCGTTTTTGAGTAATAGGGCGTTAAACTCAAAATTTTCAACAAATCATAGCGCCCTTCATTTTAAACCTAGCGAGTTCGGCAAAAAACTAACAGATTTGTCTTATGACCCTCTATCGTTATCCGCGATATAATTTTCAAAATTTTAATCACGAAAAGTGATACCAAAAAAACATGCGTAACTTCCGCTTCCGGTTTCGGATTTTTTTAAAAAGCTTATTTTGTCGATGAATTTTCGATACACCCCCGCATTCCAAAGCGCATCAAAATCGGAGCAATACTTTCGGCTGTAGGAGCGTCACCCACCCACACACCCACACACAGACAGACATTTTTTAAAAACCACTTTTTTGGGTTCCTAGAGGCCCAAAACGGATATTTCTGTGAAAATCTCAATTTCCAAAATTTTCATGATTCCAAGACTTCCCTATACCTATGGGTATGGGAAAGTAAAAAGACTTGGAACAGAAATTTAAAAGAAAAGTCAAAATGAACAGAGAGAGATAGAAAGACAGACTACAGATTATACGAGTGTAGTAATTAGGAAATTAATAGAAGATAAAACAAAACAGTACCGGCAAATTAAACCAATTGGAAAGAAAACAGCAGAACGACCAAAGAAAACAATGTCAAGAAAGATAATATAGTATGATCAAAAATAATTTTCATCTAGTATGGCAATGGAATACTTCCTAATTTATGAATGCAACTATAACTCACTTCAAAAGCAAATGTCAAGTTTGGCATTTAAGTACAAACATAGTTGCATTCATAAATTACAAACTATTTCATGGCCATACTAGATGAAAATAATTTTTGATCATACTTTATAAACAAAACACATGACACAACGTAAGAACAAAGTTGAAAATTGTTAATGGAGATAATTATATCAATTCAAAATGAGATAAGCTTGATTTTTATTTATACTATATAGAAATCAAGCTTATCTCATTTTGAATTGATATAATTACCTCCATGAACAATTTTCAAACTTTTTAAATCTTTTATCAATTTACTGAATATTTTTAAAGTAAGAACAAATTGGAGGAGATGAAGCATAACAACATAAAGTACTTTTTTTTTTCTATAATAACTGTCAAAGTGTTACAATGTTGGTAGATATGTGATTAAAACGCTAGGATATTTTTATAACCCTCATGTTGGTAGAACTTTTTCAAAATTGTGGTTATGTGTCAATTTGAATGTCAAAGTTTCTTAATTTGAACTCTTGACAAATTTCTTTTTTTAACATGGAATCATCATCAATAAAATCTGATAAAACAAGAAAACCAAGAAATATTTTAAATGCAAAAATGAAGCAAGCGATATTAAATTATGACATATCTGTCAAAATGACAATCATTTTTTTAGTGGAAGAAAAGAACTAAAAATCTATGTACTAACATTATTAAAACTAGGGACCTTGCAGGAATGCAACTTATCCCCTAGAAAGTTGACCTTGAAAATTATTATAGAAACAAAATGTACTTTACTACCCAACGCCATAATGAGAAGGGTGAACATATTTTAACAGTAACTTAGCTTCAAAGGAACTTAATTAGTAACAAATGTTAGAAAACTCGTCTTATCAGAGTCACCTGTACTTATTAAAACGTATGCCCTGTATTGGTAATTGGTACCTAAGTTAATTTTCAAGTGGACCCAAAGTCGCAGGAATGGTTCACAGTTACTTTTATCCGTGTCTTTTACGTCAGTATCTGACAGGTTATAGGTGTTTTGTTAGCAATACTTAATTTGTGCAAAGGTTAATTAAAAATTAGAAAATTATTATTCAAAACAACTCTAATACACATCAAGTTCAATACTAGACAAATTAATAAATCAATTGTTATAAAAGGTAAGTAAAATGTTCACCCCCCATTTATAAGCATAAGCGAATGCTTTTTTTTGTAGGTTATTAATAACATTTCTCAGAATTTGAGGATTATTACTTAATTCCTCACATTTTGTCGAAATACGCTGTCGAAGCTGAGCAATATTTGCAACAGGCGTTTTAAAAACTGAGTTCTTCAGATACGGCCACACAAAGTAGTCCAGAGGAGTCACATCGCAGGACCTTGCTGGATAATTGATGGCACTATTTCTGCTGATTAATCCATCGTCAAAAAATTCCGAAGAAAAACCAGTGTGTCAGGCGTAACGTGAGCACTTGCCCCATTTTGTTGGTCGAAGCCAGTTGCAGTTCATCAATAAATATTCCTAATAGAAAATATTTTGCAGACTATTCAATTCACCTGTCATCTGTCAAAAAGTGACCAATGAAAATCCAGAATTCTGACGTTTCTTGACCAATCAAAAAAATATCAGTGGATATATCTTCCTAGAAGGTATTCAAGTGACTATTTTTAACAAATGCAATTTTTATTAGAAAAAGTCAATATTAGTGTTCTGTTACTATAGAAATTGCGTAGTTTGTTGCTAGATTTACTGAAAATTAATTTGAAAAAGTAGTTTGGTTCATTAAATAGTCTCTCGAATACCATTCTTAGTCAAAGTTAAGTAGATAATTTTTGCGGTGGTATCACTACTCATGTCCATTGCGCTTGGATTAGGACTCGTGCTAGCGCACTCGTCCTAATCGTACCAAAGCGCAATGGACATTCGTGACACCACCGCAAAAATAGTCGACATAACTTTGACTACTCATGGTATTATAAGTGAGAATATTATACCTCACATAACACAGGGTGTTAATTAAGTACGTAGACAAACTTTAAGGGGTGATTTGTTGATTAATTCTAAGATAAAAGGATCATACAAACATGGGACCTAAACGGCTTCGTTTTCAAAAGAAAAAAAGTACAGGATGTTTTTAAAAAATCTAGGAAACGCCTAGAGGTATTCGAATGAAATTTGGTGTAGGTTAGTATTTCATACACTGCCATTGTTTGGTAAAAAAAAATTTCCACCAGTGGCGTGCATCGGGGCCACCTCAGCTACCTTATGATATGTTTTATCGAACCTTTTCCACTGTCTAGGGTGTATATCACACGACGTTTCGGGAGTTTTGATCTACTCCCGTCTTCAGGTGTTCCTTATATTAGAAAAATCTGGTACGCCACTGTTTCTTAACCAATACAACAAGTTTTTTAGCTTCATCCGTTAAAACTATACAAAAGATGTATCTTTTATTTTTTTGATAGAATAAACCTTTTGCTAGAAAAACGGAAAAATCTGTAACAGCAATTTCGTTCAGTGGGCGTTAATGGGACCTAAACGGCTTTGTTTTCAAAATACAGTTTAAAGAAGTTTTTAATAGTATATTATTATATGATCTATTATGACAGCCATTATTCACGAAGATGACATTTGAGCCACAAGCCGAAGTCGAGTGGCGCAAGTCATCTGAGGGAATAATGGCCATAATCGCGAATGTAATACGATACTTTATCTACTCCTATGCAATAGTGTGTGTCTTGTGTTCATATTTCTGAATTATAGCATCTGTGACACAGCGCACCTAAAAATTTGTGTACGCATTCCTTGTGCACGTTTCAATTGAATGAAGTACGCATACACGTTGATTCGTTGATGAGCCCTCACCAGGGCTCAACACCGTATGATTGGGCTATGCAGCGTGCAGTAAATATATCCTATGGGATCGATAATGACCATCTATGTCTCTATATATATATATATATATACAGTATGTCCCAGGATTGAGTTTACAATAGGTATGATTGACCAAAAATTTTCGAATTGGAATTTCATATTTTGGGATTCAGCCCTGCTTGGTGTGAAACTTATTTTTAGTTTACTTTCGATTTTTTAAAGTCAAGTAGGCCTTGACAGGGAAGCGAAAACGATTTTATTTTCAGGTAAACTACCCGTTTTGTTCATGATACGGCAAAATTTAATTAAGAAAAGTTGTTTATAATGATAAATTATGGCCTTATACCAAATTTTAGAAAGATCTGCCGACTTATAAAAAACTTATTTTTTAGAAAATTGTATTTTATTGTCAGGTAAACTACTCTTTTTGTTTATGATACGGCAAAATTGTATTAAAAAAAGTTGTTTACAATGAGAAATTATGATCCTATACAAAATTTCAGAAATATCTTGCAACTTAGATTAAACTGTTATTTTTTAGATTAAACAAATTGCATTTATTAAAAATGACGGTTTAATCTAAGTCGACAGAGCTTTCTGAAATTTGTTATAGGGCCATAATTTATTATTATAAACAACTTTTTTTAATACAATTTTTCCGTATCATGAACAAAAAGGGTAGTTTACCTGACAATCAAATACAATTTTAAAAAAATTAACAGTTTTTTATAAGTCGACAGATCTTTCTGAAATTTGGTATAGGGCCATAATTTATCATTATCAACAACTTTTCTTAATTAAATTTTGCCGTATCATAAACAAAAAGGGTAGTTTACCTGAAAATAAAATAGTTTTCGCTTTCCTGTCAAGGCCTACTTGTTTTTCAAAAACTGAAAATATTCTTAAAATTCGTTTTACACCAAGCAGGGCGGAATTCCAAAATATGAAATTCCAATTCGAACATTTTTGGTCAATCATACTTATTGTAAACTCAATCCGGGGACATACTGTATATATATATATAATTAAATTACTACTTAAATTCCTTTTTGTTTATTGCCTTGGAATAAAATTAATTTTCAAAATATGGTAATTATAATTGGGAATTGCCATTTTTGTTAAAAAGTACTTGACAATGACTTTTTGAAGGTAATTAATTACTACATTCAATTACGCAATTACTTTTGTGTGATGAAATTACTCTAAAGAATTTAAATTACTTTACAAGTATTTGAATTACCTGTGGTAAAGGGAATTACTCGAGGTATTTGAATTACTTTGTGGTAATTCAATTACTTTGTGCAACATTCGCATTTTGTACGACGCGTGGGCGAGCAAAGTGTGCATTGGTTCGTATATAAAGATGTGATA
The DNA here is from genome assembly GCA_940337035.1 of Agriotes lineatus. NCBI lineage: Eukaryota > Metazoa > Arthropoda > Insecta > Coleoptera > Elateridae > Agriotes > Agriotes lineatus. The sequence continues at coordinate 77,845,794 of OW679196.1, read as the reverse complement.
TGTAGGTTGTAATAGTGAAGCTAATATTTATTGTATAATACTCTACAACTATATTTGCGGTAAGTACAGTCGCGGAATTAAAAATCCGGACGAGTCTTGAAGCGGATTTTTGCAATTTTTGGGTAATGTAATTACTTGCATTTTTTGTTCGACTCTTAAATGAGGCATGCTGTCATATACGAGTAATTATTTTGACTTTGACTAATTTCACCACGTAACGTGACAAGTAAAGTAAAGTAAGATATACACTGAATTAGTTTAAGTGTCCGGATTTTTAATTCCGCGACTGTACATTACCGACCCACCGTAAATATATAATTTATAGCTTCATTAAACGATATTGGTTAATAATAGTAGTTATTTATCTACTCTACAATGGCCATTAATTATGATTCATAATTCACAGTTTGTAGCCAATCATAAAATTATATTTTCATTATTCAATAGTTTGCAAGTTGCAACCAATCAGAAAATTCTATTTTCATTATTCAATAGGTTGTAGCCAATCACAAAATTCATTTTTATTATTAAATGACTTTTGAAGTTAACAGCTGTCACAAATGTCATAATTCGGAAATATGGACACAAGACTCCTATTGCATAGGAGTAGATAAAATATTGTATTATATTCGCGATTATGGCCATTATTCACTCAGATGACTTGCGCCACGCGCCTTCGGCTTGTGGCGCAAATGTCATCTTCGTGAATAATGGCTGTCATAATCGCTCATATAATAATATACTATTATTCATTTCAATTTGCTTGTTTTAAACGATGTACTAGCATAGTGCCATACTGCCGTGCAAGTGTAACAGGCGTTAAGTCCAGAAAATTACGTTTTTGAGTGAGGAATTGAACTAAACGGCCAAAATCCGATAACAACATTTAAACAGCGTAAAACACATAAATAAAATGTACCTAATTGCGAAATTCCATGCCTGGTTGACTCAAAAATGCAGTATGGGGTATGGTACTAATACAATTTAAAAACGCCGCATAAGTTTACCGCACTCTTGCATTGAACATTTTGCAAATTATCCATGCTTTGTCGTTTTCTTGCCTTGTAATGCTCATATGCTGCTTTGTTTACTGGCAACTAGTGCATATGCAATGAAAAATTGTTTACGGACATACATCATTATTATTAAAATTCTGGAATAACGTGTTAGAAAAATAGTGACTTTCTTATAATTCCGCTCACCTCATCCAACATTACTTCTTTACGTTATACAAGGTGCTGCGTTGACGGTCGAAACATACAAAACCCCCATGCTAATTACGAGGCATTCAAATATTGGCTTCTTAATGATTTTACACAGAATTCCATTTTTTTTTTTAAACAGTGCATAGTGACCCAGTTTGGGTAATTTCAGATATTTTATTGCCCTATACTTAAAATCAACAGGTATTATTAAATATTTTGATAAAATTAATAGGTATTATTAAAGATGTTGATAAGATTTTGAAATTTGAAGTAAAAATATGAAAGCAACCTGAGCAATTCATTTGTCGAGCGCTGACAGTAATTTTATGAAATACGTATTTTTCATACGGTGTGTTCAAAAATAAACTACATAAGGGTTGGCCATGGAATATAAAAGTAATATCAACAGCAAGTTTTACAATTCATTAACTATCATCACTTTTATTGTTATTGTAAGTTTATATTATACGCTGATATCGTGATTAAAAATTCGGAAGATTGCTGTCGATATTAGTTTTATTTTCCATGGCCAACCCTTACGCAATTTATTTTTGAACACATGGTATAAAGGTTTCTTGAATGTAAAAATTACTTCATTGTTACGTGCTTCAGCAAATGTCTTTTGTTTTTTTATCTGATGTACGAATTCTTATTTTATGCAGCCGTTTTCAACAACTAGGTTTATCAGTCACCTGTCAACTTTCAACAGTCCCTGATCAACACCAATTTGATATTTTGTTTTAAAATTTCAAAGATTCCCTAACGCATATTAACATTGAAAATGTTGAACGAATTGGAGATGTGACGCTAGTACGGTGCTCTTTTAGCGTTTTTTGTGACGCTTGGAAAATGTGCAGTTTTCGCGAATTTTTGGAAGTTGTACGTATTGCAGGTGAATGTTGTTGGTGTCATTTTGAAGATCTCGTCAAGGGCAAACTTTCTGGAGAGGTTGTGAAAATGCAAGATTCAAGGGGGCGAAAATACGGGGTTTTAAACGATTTTTTGGACACGAAAGCGTTCGGTGCTGTTACATCGCATACTTTTTGAAAGATCCAAATGTGATTTGGGACTAGTTGGAAAGAGGATAAACCAATGCTCCTCGTACAGGCTGGTTTTTGGGGTCTGCGATGCACGGGGGCGAAGTTACAGGGGTAGAAAGCTGAGGTGCATTTGCAGCAAATTGGATGTTCGCATAAACATGGGGAAAGACAAAAATGCCTACTTTTGTTTTTGGCAGTATGTGGAGGAATTTGTGGGTCTTTAAGAATTTGGCAGCTCATGTTGATTTAAGGGTTGCAAAATGGGGAAACCGTTATAATTATCAGAAAAACTGTAAAATTAATATTTGTGTGAAATGCGCTGTTTGGAGACTTTCTACAGGTCGATTGTATTTTCTAAGAGAATTTGGAAAGTGGAAATTTGGCGGCCCAGGTGGATTTGGGGGTTGCAAAATGGGGAAAACGTTACAATTATCAGAAAAATCTTAAAATCAATATTTGTGTGAAATTCGCTGTTTGGAGGCTTTCTACTGGTTAAGCGTATTTTTTAAGAAAATTCGGAATGTGGAAATTTTGCAGCCCAGGTGGATTTGCGGGTTGCAAAATGAGGAAAACCGTTATAATTATCAGAAAAACTTTTAAATTAATATTTGTGTGAAATGATCTGTTTGGAGACTTCCTAGCAGTGTTTCTATTTTTTAAGACAATTCGGGATGTGGGCATTTTGCGACCCAGGTGGATTTTGGGGTTGCAAAATGGGGATAGTTATAATTATCAGAAAAACTTGAAAATTTACATTTGTGTGAAATTCGCTGTTTGGAGACTTTCTATCTGTCAATTGTATATTTTAAGAGAATTTGAGATGTAAAAATTTTGCGGCGCAGGTGGATTTGAAGGTTGCAACATGGGGAGAACCATATAATTATCAAAAAAACCTTAAAACTAATATTTGTGTGAAATTCGCTGTTTGGAGACTTTCTACTGTTCGATTGTATTTTTAAAGAAAATTCGAGATGTGGGAATTTTGCGGCCCAAGTGGATTTGGGGGTTGCAAAATGGGGAAAACCGTTATAATTATCAGAAAAACTTGAAAATTTACATTTGTGTGAAATTCGCTGTTTGGAAACTTTCTATCTGTCAATTGTATATGTTAAAGAATTCGGGATGTGGGAATTTTGCGGCCCAAGTGGGTTTGGGAGATTACAAAATGGGGAAAACGTTATAATTATCAGAAAAACCTTAAAACTAATATTTGTGTAAAATTCGCTGTTTGGAGACTTTCTGCGGTTCGGTTGTATTTTTGAAGAAAATTCAGGATGTGGAAATTTTGCAGCCCAAGTGGATTTGGGGTTGCAAAATGGGGAAAACCGTTATAATTATCAGAAAAACTTGAAAATTTACTAATTATCAGAAAAACCTTAAAATCAATATTTGTGTGAAATTCGCTGTTTGGAGACTTTCTACTGGTCGATTGTATTTTTTAATACAATTCGGGATGTAGGAATTTTGTGGCCCAGTTGAATTTGGGAGTTGGAAAATGTGAAAACCGTTATAATTATCGGAAAAACCTTAAAATCTATATTTGTGTCAATTTCGCTGTTTGGAGACTTTCTGCTGGTCAATTGTATTTTTTAAGAAAATTAGAAATGTGGGAATTTTGCGGCCCACGTAGATTTGGGGGCTTCAAAGTGGGGAAAACGATGTAATTATTAGAAAAACCTTTAAATTAATGTTTGTGTGGAATTTGCTGTTTGGAGACACTCTACTGGTCGATTGTATGTTTTAGGAGAATTTGGGAGGTGGGAATTTTGCAGTCCAGTTGAGTTTGGCAAAATGGGCAAAATGTTATAATTATCGGAAAAACCTTAAAAACAACATTTGTGTAAATTTCGCTGTTTGGAGATTTTCTGCTGGTCAACTGTATTTTCTAAGAGAATTCGGAAGGTGTGAATTTTGCGTCCCAAGTGGATTTGGAAGTTGCAAAATGGGGAAACGATATAATTATCAGAAGACCCTTATAATCAATATTTGTGTAAAATTCGCTGTTTGAAAATTTTCTACTAGTCGATTGTATTTTTTAAAAGAGTTCGGAATGCGGTTGTGAGGGGAGATTACCTTATTTTCTCGATTTTAAATAAGGAAAATGTGCATTTTTATTCTGGCCCTTTGTAAAATGTAAATTTGCAAGTAAATAGTAAATAGCGTGTCTGATTGTATTTTACTCTAACATGAATAACTATACGTGGGTTAAGCTCATTGCCGCGTTGCACTTGTTCGCAGAATGGTAGTAGCCAGTAGGCAATGGCAAGGTTGGGATGTTAGTGTCAAGTGTTTGCACTAAAACTTAATGAGCGATTGTGTAGTAGAAAAAATTGATAGAGACTTTAAAAATATCAATACATATACATATGTATATGTACGGAAAATGCAAAGTTACAAGTTACTTAGTTTATACAATGTAAAAGCTTCCCAAATAAATCCCTTTGAAATATATATATTGAACAATTACCACAAAACTAAAGATCCATATCGACTAAACAACTCAAAGGTTTATTCACATCTAATCCCTTTTTCACACTGCCCTGTTCCTCCTAATAAAAGCATCTTCGCTCCAGTTCTTATATTTGCTATTAAAGCACGTTTGATGAGCAAACAAAATAAACTATGAACAATAATATGTGGAGCCGCCGATCGGATGGCCTGTAATTCTCAGAACTCCTTTAAAACAGCTAATAAATGTAATAATAAGAATGACTCACATAAGCAATACATCTTCTAAAGTTATATAAAAATATTTGAATGTAATATCGAATTCAACAATTGCAAATTAATATTAAAGTGCAAGATGCTGAAAAGGTTCAAAACTGTAGTACGTATTATTTATTAATGACCTGCTATGCAGTAGAACTTCGCAGTAACCTTTCGAGTGGCGTATAATCAACAATAATAATACAGATGTGAACAATTTTAAAACTTTTTTTTATTTCTATCCCTTGTAATTTTTTCAGATTTTGGAAATTTTATGCCAGACTTGAAAATTAGCAAAATTCATTTTCAATGCATTAACTAAGGTTGGTAAATTGCAACTTCTGTAAATTTTTTATAGTTTTTTGTATTACTAGGGAGAAAAATGTATCATTCTCTCCCGCAGATGTAGTTTAATTCTCCAGCGTTAGCGAGAACAGTACCTAATCAATTGCAATCATGCAAGGGAGGAAATGACATTTTAGTCCAGAGTTATACGTATGACACTTTTACATTTTATGATGAGACTATCTCTTGTATTGAGCTGCATTCAAAAATATTTAGATATGAAAATCAGGAGGCTAGTTGATTTATTACTAATCACATTGCCTCCCGCCTCTAATGACAACGGGAGTTAATGTATTATATTCCCTCCCACAGCCATTGTAAACCGACCAAGGAACCAAACATATGTTTGCGGGAAACCCCTAACAGACGACCGCAAATTTCACTTTCGTAAAATGGGTAAAAGAGTATTTTCGAACTAAGCCAAAAAAAAATGCTAAAGTTGCACCAATTGAATCACCATGTAGTGTTCTTTACAAAATCTAAATAGAATTTTGCTGTCAAACAATTAAGAAATCTAATGCTGCACCCTGTGTACTTCGGTAAGTTACATATTTTCGTCATTCAGCCTGTTACGATTTGCGTTCTTAAGGGAAAAACAACTATACACGGTTGTACGAATAGACTGTACTTTAGTTAACCATAAGTAATTTGTATCATAAATATGTTAAGGTAGAATTTCGTAGGCAACATGGTCATATTAAAATTACAACAGGCGAATATTTAGCCGATGTTTAGAAACGTGCCTTTCTCTGGGAAGATAAAAACATTCAAATCTCACGGAATAGTTAAGAGTAAATTTATGGAGGGTTTACCTCGTAAACCGAAAAATTGGGCGAAAATATATGATTAGTACGTGGTCAGAAGGTCAACTGTTGCAACTCGGTCATAAAAATTACGTACCGGCTGGAGCAAATTCCTTTAAGAGAATTGTAAAACTTTATTAGCGATAATTTACGAGGTGTCGCTGCTTGACAAATTTTAGCGTGTGAAACCGAAAAATTGGTAGAATTCATGGGACTATTATGAAAAGTCACGTACGCCTGACGTGACAAAAGTCCAAAATTTAGAACTGCTCTGATAGGCTTATTTAGAAATTTGTAAACGCCTACCGAGTTTTCTTGGCCAAACTGGACTTTAGTTAGTTAATAGGTAGGGTTAATAAGAAAAGTTCATAAGTGTCCGTATTAAACTTAAGTGTTCTGTAAACGACAGAAAATAAATGCAAGTATTTGTACTTAAGTGTTCTTATTAATCTCGCAACAGTAGCTTTAGTCTTCGTGTACAAGTGTATTTTAACTAAAAGGATTGCCAGTTACCCCGACTTTAGGCGTATTGCGACAAGCTTCATGTTAGGCATATTTAATAGTAGATTGTTCTACAGGCGTCGGTAACTAAACCCACATTCGTGATAAAAAGCTCAACTTGAGGATTAACCAATGTGGAAGTTAATTAATTAATTTATTTATTTATTTATTAGAATTAACGGGAAACCTCCCTTTATACAATGAGTTTTTTAATACAGGACAAAAAGAAATTATAACGAAACTAGTATAAAGAATTTAAAAAAAAAGATAAAATGATTGACATGGTTAACCAATATGATGAGATAACCTAGAACATGTATAACACAACCAGTATACAAATTATTATTATTTAAATCTAGACATTAAAATCAAATTCAAGTTTAGAAACAAGCGATTTAAATTTAACGAGTGGGCCATTAAACAAATCGAGCGACTTATAATAAAGATTAACTTCACGGCACATTCTATAAATGGCAGAAAAATAACTATAATTGGTCCTATGAAATGTTACAAACAAAATATTAGCTGATCTAAGTGACCGAGCTGGTACATATTATTTGATAAGACCCAAAAGCTGAGGACCATCAATCAAAAAGTTTATATTTTATAGATTAAACATAAATCAAAAATAAGTATTCTCACTCTCAGTGTATTCAAATTTAAAAAGTATAAAGTATAAAAATAAAAAAATTAAAATTGGAACTTCTTACTAAAGTATATTAGGTTTAATCGGTTTATTATAACCTCTATGACCAATCGGTGTCCCATTCTTTTTGGGACACCCTGTATAATTTGTATCCTTGAGTTTATTTGTTTACTTACATCTTACATCAAAACAAACTAAAAACGTTTGGTTTTGGTGAACGGTGCGTGTAGCTACAAGATTTAATTATCAAAAAACCTTCAAGAGTGATAACGTATGTAGGTTACTATAGTTAACAAAACATAAAAAATAAGCATTTTTAGATACGACACGACACTAATGATAGTTGCAACTTGCAAGAAAGTTCTACTAAATACAACTATATGACCATATATATATATATATATATATAAATTACTAAGTAAGTGGTAAATGAACTACTATTTCATGTGAGTAATTGAAACCTCTGGTAATTCAATTATTTCATTGGGCGGTAATTGGTAATTAGTAATTAATTACTTTTTTAAAGTAATTTGCCGAGCTCTGATTGCAACTATGTTTATACCTAAATGTTAAACTTGACATTTGATTTTTAAGTGAATTATAATTGCATTCATAAATTAGGAACCATTCCATAGCCGTACTAGATGAAAATAATTTTTGATCATACTATATTTTAGTATATAATCACAAATCATTACAAGAATTATAAAACATAGTAAATGATGATCACTGCAAATACAGGCAATGGATATTAATAAACAATTTACAAATTTATGAAATTTAGCCAGTCTACATGACCTTAAAAAAAATTAACTACGAAGAAATTATGCTTTTAGATTAGAATACACAATAACAGGTAAAAAGTACTAAATAGGGTTAAAAAATAGCATGGAATAAGCACATCAAGAAAATGCCATAGATCGGAGCATTACACAGAATTAGAAGTGCTATACAGGGTGGCACGGTTATCATTAAGCAGCATAATCTCCTGAAATACGTAAGATATAGAAAAATTTCACGGGAAAACGTTTTTTAACTCTATTTTCTCTACAAATATGAGGGATTACATAGTTTTCATGGCCTACTGTATTTGACAATACTATGTAACTTTGATTTTTTTAAATAGAACACCCTGTATATTTGTTTGTAAAAATACTCTCCTTGAAATTATCTTTATGGCAATATGCCACAATCAATGGTTTCTATTCAAAGTGCGCTAAATAAAAAGCAGTTAACATTATTAGGCAACTTGTGTATTTTGTGATTTTTCCTGATTAAGTGCACTTCCGCAATGTCACGCAACGAGTATCTTCTTTTCCAGATTTAAACATGGAATGATACATCCAATAATCTTCAAATAAGAAGCAACAAGCATAATAAGTACTATAGATTACATAGTGTGGTCCAGAGAAAGAAGATCTAACGTGATTGATGTGAATGTAACAAGCGGGGCAGAATTAAACTGGTATCAGATGCAAAAGACACAAAAGAACAAAGAATGAAGTATATTAAGGGATTAAGATAGAAAAACCAATAAACCACGAATTAAGGTAATACCATGAGCGGAAGATTACACAGAAATTGAGAGGAAGATGTCAGGGCAAGGATCAACTGAGTTTAAATGAGCCGTGGAAAATATTAAAGAATGTAATCTTGAGCACAACAGAAGAGGTATGGGGGTAGGAAAAAGAATGAGCACTGATAAATAAAAAGCAAAAAAAATGGTGAAATGGCAATAGTTATTTATATATCTAACCCGAAAATTGGCTTTTTATGGACGATGCCTGCAATTGCTGGCCGAGGCGATAGCCGAGGCAAGCAATCAGGCAAGGCCATAAAAAGCAGTTTTCGTCCGAGGTGCATATTACATTTTTCCGGCGACCGTCATAATTTGAAAAAAAATTAAAGTGGAGTCCGAATTATAAGAGTTGTTGAGGACGAACAACGTTTGCGGACGAAAAGCGTTGACGGTTGTAAAGTGCGGCCGTAAAGTGTTTGCGGCCGTAAAGGGTTTGCGGACGAAAAGAGTTTGCGGGAGAAAAATTAATGGTGTCCAAAAAAGTGGCAAATTTCATACGTAAATGCGTCCGTAAAATCAAATTTTATAGGGAGGTCGACGAAAAAATAAAATAAAAATTAAAAGCAAAAAATGGTGTAGCCTACATTTATAAGAACAAAAAGCAGTTGAAGATACAATGGAATATATCAAGAAGAGGGAGCAAGGCAACAACATGCATACAAGAGGCAAAAACTAGACCTGGCAAGAATTTGGAAATAAACTAATACAAAAATTACAACAGAAAGTTTTGACAAACAAAAACGGCCTTTAAGAAAAGAATACAAACTCAGCAACCTGCCTCATATTTCCAGAAGTAACGCTTACTTCCTGGAATGGTCCACCACTGGTTTATTCTGTTCCGTTGTCAATTTGTCACTGTCCTTTTTTCTGAACTGTAACGATTTCTTTCATAAAAACAGTTACTTCTGGTTCGTCTTGTACGCTTGGTGGATCGGTCACTGTAGGTAATTAGCAAACGTAAAAGAAATATGAGCTTTTATATTCATTCTAATAGATAATAAAATAATGACAGAGTTGCAAATGTAAATATAGATATTTATGCATTAAGGGAGATACGAATATGTTTTCTCCCTGAGGTTGACATGTGCCTCTGGCCCGAGGTCTGTAAGTCAACTGAAGGTAAAGAACATGAATATCTCCCGTGGTGCATACAATATTTTATTTACTAGCAGATTCGTAAAAATAGTATGAAATTTCAAAATGTCATAATGACACTTAAAATTAGAATATGTAAGTAACAGCAAGGGTTGCCTCAATGTATGGTTGCTAAGACCTTGCCTATAGTTGCATGGTTACCATGAGCGTGAGGAAGAAATAATTTGACAAGTCCCTTGGGAGTTATGAGTAGCTTTTCATATTTTGTATCTATGACGCAAATGTACAATATCATGTTGCTAGTAAATAAATATATTTTATTCGCAACCATATATGTAATAAGATCATTACTGACTTTTAAAAAGTTAGAAAATGAGCTATTCCCAACTTGTAGCTTCCAACCGGTCGGAAAAGTGATTGCCGGTTGGAAATGAATCCATTCCCGACCGCTGAGTAGGTAGGGACGCTGGGAATCTCGTTCATCCATTTATACGCGTCACAACCTGTCGTATCATAATATAATAATTTTTCCAATTATTGTTTAGAAGTGGTTGCGAATAAAATAGTATACATACCACGGTGAAAAGTTTCATTCCTGTCTCGAGATAAAGTTCACCTCGACGCTACGCGTCTCGGTTAACTACTTAATCTCTCGACAGGAATGAAACACTTTCCACCTCGGTATGTAATATACTATTACTCACAATTGGTTAATAATAGGCACGTTTCTAACCTTCAAAACAGTAGGAAAGCGAGTCATTGCTTACTTTACTTTCCTAGCTAGCCGGGAAAGGTTTTCCCGGCTAGCTAAATGTCACTTTCAATAAACTTGTCTTGTTACCTAGCAACAGCATCGCAGTTTCTTTTTTTAAAGTGACTTATTAAATTGCCATAAAAATACGTATTATTTGAAACTTACCTAAATGAATAAATAATGACAAAAACCGATTGTGAGTAAAATAGTATACATACCACGGTGAAAAGTTTCATTACTGTCTAGAGATTTAGTTAACCGAGACGCGTAGCGTCTCGACAGTAATGAAACACTTTCCACCTCGGTATGTAATTTACTATTTCATCCTACATTATAAGAACATCGAATTTTACCATCTCCATAGAGACGAGAAAGTATCCGTTTGTAAGGCTAGCTCTGCAAAACAACCGCCAATGGCTAGCCAAGAAAAAAGGTTTCGGCGTTTACTAGTAGAGGGCGCTGCATTAATCAAAATCAAAATTTACAAAAATTCACGTTTATAATTAAATTTGTTCCTTTAAATAATATAATAGCTATTCCCTTTTTATAAAAATATCTGCTTAATAAAACTTAATTTTAGCAATGTATTAATTAAATTTTAAATAAAAAATTAACATCAAATAGATTTCTGTAGAAGGTTATGTCTAATTACATGTACAGTAGCTTGATAGAGACAGTGGCGACAATAGGCATAATTTGCCTCAAAATGGCGGCCTATGGCCTACTAACTATAATAAAATGAACGTTTTTGATTGGTCTTGGTTATACAACGTATGAATAATATGTTGGTGGCACTGTAAGTCTATGTCAAATTCGAGGTTATCAGGTTAGGTTTTGCGTCAGTTTTGACACAAATTGACGCAAAACCTAACCTGCTAACCTCGAATTTGGTATAAACAAACAAAAGCATCCACAAATTTTGCCTCTTAATGGCGGCCGATACCAAGTGATTCGAGCGACCAATAAGAAGAATACACTCTATTGTCGCCACTGTCTCATATAGTCACTGTAACTACATGTAGATGGTGCTACTGTTTGACGCGCAAACAGAAGCTTCTCAATTTGCAAACATTTACAAATTGTTTTATTATTGTTGACAGATTCGCCAATTTAAAAATAACCTGGGTGAGAGCTCTGTTTATTTAATTGTAGTATATATTTGATTTGAATCAATTATTAGGTGTCGTGGATTTTGTGAATCTCAATTGCGACGAAGTGATGGAGTATTGTATGCCGCCTAGAGATGGGAAATAATGCTACTAACTAGTAACGTTACATTCGTTCCCGTTACCGAAATATAACGTTCCGAAATAACGTTACCACGTTACTGATAAAACTCTTACATACACGCGAGTTACGTGACTAGAAACGCTTACTAGCTTAGAGATAAGATTAGATTCCGCTAGATCTGTATTCTGTTCCTAGAACTTTATGATAACGCTTGTGGGAACGGAAACTAGCTTGCATTTCTTTAAGATAAGAGTTTTCCTTATTGTTAAGATGCTTCTTGCATCCAGTTCTGTTTCGACATTCAGGTTAGCCTGTCCTGTATCAAGTGTGTGGAGCAGAGCTCCGACGTCTGTAATGTGTTTAGTGTTTTAAGTACAAATAAATGCTTTTTAAAAACACTAATCGTCGTTAAATAGACATAACTCGCGGCTTTCCTTAATAATGTGAGTCATCCGTGACCGCTGACGGGTAATGCTGTTATCATTGGTGGCAATAAACGCCCTGAAATTGACCCATGCATTTTTTATTCTGTTTGTTGTATATTTTAGCACGTGCATATTATTTATGGTCCCTCTAAACGACTCCGGACAGCCTAATATTTGTTACAATACCTACTCACCATTCACTCGCCAAAACCTAGATTTCTAATATACATTTTTATAGTATAGTGTGGGTGCTTGCGGTCACAAATTTAGCACTAGAAATGAGTTTAAGAAGGAGCTGTGATTTGGAACTTTTATTCCGAAATCAAAAAGTAATCGCCTAGCTGTTTGTAAGCTCAAAGTTATGTTTATAATTAATGATAAGATTTTTTAATTTTTATAAGCGAAAAACCCTCCATCGAAACCTCTAATTAATAATTATTAATGACTCATTTATTCAATTCCATTTGTAATATTTGGAGCGACAGCTTCGCATGCGCGTACCAATATCATTTACACCATTATTTTTTGGAAGTTGTACACGTGTAGCTAAAATAACGGATGTAACGCTGTTTTAACGTAACGTTGTGCAAAAACTCACTATCTATTCATACCATACCGCTAGTGCGACTGTCCGTATCACACTTTGTACCATAGAACTCGATAACAAAGTAACAAGTTATTTAATGAACAAGTAACGAAACGTAACGTTGCCGTAAAATAACTTTCCAAAATAACGTTACTGAAATAACGACTCATCTCTAACCCGCCTGAAATCAATGACACGGCTGATGAAGTTTCGATGAATTTTCTACCTGCGAAGTCAAGGAAAAAATACGAGCTTCAGTGCAAAATATTTATAGACTGGTGTAATGATAAAAACGTAAAAACGTGAAAACGTGATTTTAACTTACTTTTTGTATTCGCTCCCCAAACTGGTTACTTTGGAAACTGTCTAGGATCCTCAAAATGGCCATTTAGAGGCCTTGTACTTAAAGTCGTCATGGCAACATTTTAGCGGACTCAAACATTAGTTGCCATGACGACTTTAAGTACAAGGCCTCTAAATGGCCATTTTGAGGATCCTAGACAGTTTACAAAGTAACCAGTTTGGGGAGCGAAAAATACATTTTCGCACGGCCTCCTAATATAATGCCGCGTTAATGGTAATTGAAACTTCATATTATAATGTTTGGAGAGCTAATACAAAAAAACGTTGTATGCAACACGTCCTCAAATGGCTTTAGAGGACTCATCTTCATATTACGGACTCGGCTGCGCTTCGCTCCGCCTCGTCCGGAAACATTACGACTCGTCCCCTAAAGCCTTGCTTTGAGGACTAGTTACATAAACTACTATTATCGAAATTATCACAAAAATACAAGTCCCCAACACTTTGGTCAATTCGCTTGATGTTAAAATCTACGCTATTGGTTAAGGAGAATGTAAACATTGGAAGTTACACGAAAGTGACCGCTTTTCTAAAAAAGCATATTAAAAAAGTCGAGAACTTTCGACCAGCAAGATATTGAAAAATTTCTCCAAACAGCTTCGGATGAAATATATTTGATGACAAAGGTAATAAGTGACATAAGCAAATGTAATAATAATTTAGGATAATTCATTATGGATCTAAAAAAACCATTATTTTACTTTAAAAAGTGTGGTTTTAGGTGGTATTAATCATAGAAGTGGCCGGTGCTTGCAGAAGTAATGAACTCATGATGTGGTCGACAAAGACGACATCTTAATAATACACGTTGCAGACATAAAAACTTATAAGCGGCGGACAGTTACTACTTGCAATACCGAAAAGGAAAATTTTATTGATGTTGTATCAATTTGCAAAAAGTACTTTAGTTTGCGTCCCAAGAATATGAATTCTAGACGACTATTTGTGAAGTATCATGCTGGAAAATGTAGGACATCATACAATTGACGCATTGCCTTCTAAGATAGCTTCTTATCTGAACTTGCCAATGTACAAGGAGTACACTGGATATTCTTTCAGAAGGACATCAGCCACACTTCTTGCCGATTCAGAAGCAGATGTATTAGCACTGAAAAGGCATTGTGGATGGAAAATCTGCCACCGTAGCAGAGGGCTACGTAAAAGACTCCATAAATAATAAAATTTTTGTTGCGAAAAAAATTTTAGGCGGCAAACATCAAGCTACATCCACCATAACACGATCGGAGGATTTGTCCGCTACCATTACAAATTACCACCCACTAGATGAACCTGGAACCAGTATTGCAACTGAAACTATTAAAAGGTCAGTTAGTAAAGCTTTTCCAGCAGTAGTTGCAAACCAAAATTCATCTACTGTAACCGCAAGCAACCAATTACAGCTATCTAATATGTCTAAACAGGGAACTACCTTTTCTAATTGCACAATCAATAACCCCATTTTTAATATAAATATTGCAACCAATAATTAAGTATCTAATAAATTATTGTGGACTCACAGGAGCTTGTGCTTATGTGTGCAATTTGATTTAATTAATTTATATATTTATATAGCCAAACAGGAAGATACATTCAGAACATAATCTTTTAATTTTTAGGTTAAATCATTAAAATCGTAAAAAATGTTGTGTAGTATCTATCGTCTTTTCTGTAACTAAAGGCAAATATTGTAACTTTAAAATGTATACTCTCCATTTGTTATTTAGTTATCACTGCGTTGATCAATCATAATACTGTCGAAGCCTGCAATATTTGTCAGTCATTTAACCTTTGTAATACTTTATTGTATAACCAACAAAACCTGACTGGATTAATTTATTTATTTACGAATTTAATTTATTTTCTGGTATACTCTGTATACTGTACTTAGGTAAGATAACTGCGACGACTAATAACGATTTGTTACTTTAAGTTTGGATTTTTAGTTTTATAAAACGAATTTTTCTTCATTTGGAAACTACCTACTTTTAAGTATGTAACTTTATCATTTAAATTGCGGGAGCCAGTATTTGTTACTTCCGCATTTGTGTTTATGTCACCAGGGATATCACACCAAAGATTTACAACATTATGTTGATTTGGAAATTAGACAAAATGTCACTACAAAAATCTAGAGTCACTATAATGATTTCCTAAAGATTTTTTTTTTAATTTCGAGTTATAGAAAATGCGTTTGAAGAAAAAAATCATATGTATATCACTGGAGCAAAGGTTCATGTCCTCTCTTGTGTGTTTAATGCCCTCCGCTAACGCGTCGGGTATTAAATTTACAAGCGGGAGGAAGTGCATACCTTTGCTCCCTAGATATATAAATAGCTATTATCAGCTGAAAGAAACACCAATTGCTAGGAAGGGTGTAGAAATAAAAACCAAAACTAAAATTTTTAACAAGTATTCCTAGCAACATTACTTTGTGGCGCAGAAGCAGAATCCATGAAACCAAAATGACATATCTCAAGGAAGTGACCAGAAAAACTAGGCTGGATGGAATAAGGAATATTCGAATAAGAGAAATTGTAGATGCAGTATCGCTAGAACAAAAACAGCACAGTAGTTTGCACATGTGTAGAAAGACCGACATCAATATTTGTGTTATAATTACGCAAGTGACCATATTTTGTTCTTCACTTTCTTGAACGGAGTTCCTTGCGGACAGCACCAGTGTAAAGACGTGCTAGAGTGCATTGTGCGATTAGAGTACGGTAACATTGACCGCGGATACGTGATAAGCTTACCCGCTCCGTGACCTGGTTCATCCGGTATCACTGCCTCAACAATCTAATGGCGCAACAAAGAAATATGCAAGCAAACAGTGGTGGACCATATCAGCAGCAATGTCAGGTAGCCCTTAATCCTAATAATTCTTTAAGCAAGAACAATTACAACCCCAATTACGCCCAACAAGGACAAAACGCTCAATTTAGCTCAAACACCGCGAAACTGCAGTATGTACAACCACACCCATATTTTATGCAAACACTACCAATGTGCTACACAAACAAACAGAATAGCGTTACGGTACAACTGAGCCAAGGGTAGTATCAGGCGTATACACAGATGCAACCGACTCCTGCAATTAACAACACACAATTATATGACATTCCAACGACAAGTTACCCGACTAGACACCAATGTACGGCGGTTTAACTTTATCAAACAACCACAACCCACAATATACAACGACAACTGAACCTCTTAACATGGATGCTCAAAATACAACAAATAATTTCCAGGAATCTGAAGAGGAAACTAGCAAGTTAAACGAGTTTCAAGAAATTCGACCCAGGAAAAACAAAAACAAGAGAGGACCAACCAGTCCTGAAATAGAAAGACAAGTAAAACTTAAATTACCTAACCTCTCTCAAAATAGATTCCAACCATTAACAACCATTGAAAACACAAATAAAAAAGCGACGGATGCAAATAAAGTAAACGACCAGGAAAAGAAACCTGAAAGGCCGCCGCCATTTACCATCCATCATGTAATAAATGTAACTAATTGAAAGCACCATCACTAAAAATGTCTACTACTACCAAACCATGAACGGTAACAAAATAAGATTACAAATTTTTACAATAGAAAATTATAGAAACATTAAAAAAATTCTTGTTGCTAGGCACACCATTAGCCTAAAAGAAGAACGAAGCTATAAGATAGTAATCAGAAATATGCATCACACAACTGATATTGCTCAACTTAAGGCAGCCCTAATAGCTCAAGGACACACATCAAGGAACATTTCAGTTTGCAAAATCAAGCAAACTGGAGAATGCAAAAACCTATTCATTATAAACCTCGAGTCCAAAAAAAACAATAAGGAAGTCTTCAAGATTGAGTACATTCTAAACGCTAAAATACAAGTGGAGCCACCACATAAGAAAAATACACTCACGCAATGCAAGAGATGCCAATGCTATGGACACCCACGCAACTTCTGCACGCGTCCGTTTAGATGTGTCAAATGCGGAGCGAACCATGACACTAGGAACTGTCCCACTGACAACACCCAAACAATGAAATGTGCATTATGTAAAGGCGACCACCCAGCCAATTACAAAGGCTGCCAAGTGTACATCGAAATACTAAATCGACGTAATAAAAATTCTAAATCGAGATTTGATAAGCAACAACCACAAGTTACACAAAGGTTTGCCTTAGCACCATCTGATTTTCCACCACTGAGGCACGCTAATAACCAGAAATTTGCGACATCAAATGCAACTACCACCCACAATATACAACCAATGGGGCTAGGGTCATATAAGCAAGCAATCTGCACCGATAAAAATAGCACTTCCATCAATGAAGAAAGACTGACATTCCAATTTATGCAGGAAACCATTACGAACCAAAACAACGTTATAACGGATCTCCTATGTAAAACAAGGGAAATGAGAAAAACCATAGAAACACTTAGTAATGAACTCACTGCACTTAGACAACAAATTACCAACAAAAATGGCTCAATATAAGATCGTTACGTGGAACGCAAATGGCCTGACGCAACATCGTCAGGAAGTAGAGGCATTCCTAACACTAACCACATTGATATACTACTCGTTTCCGAGGCCCACTTTACTGCCCCCACTTATTTCAAAATACCAGGCTACAAAACTTATGATACACGACACCCGAATGGTAACGCTAGAGGCGGAACTGCGATCATCATTAAACTAAATATGAAACATTATGAATTAAACAAATTTGACAGAGATTTCCTACAAGCCACAACACTAAAGGTAGAAGACTAGAATGAACTCCTAGCAATATCTGCAGCATACTGTCCCCCGGATACAGAACCAACAAAGAAGGATTTGAGGAATACTTCAAATCACTAGACCCCAGATTCATTTCCGCTGGTGATTATAATGCCAAACATCCACACTGGGGATCTCGACTGATTTCCCCAAGGGAAAGAGCCTTACAAACAGTAATTCAAGAAAAGCACCTAGATCATGCTTCTAAGGGTAAACCCACCTACTGGCCCACTGGCCTGACGAAAATCCCAGATTGTCTAGACTTCTTCATCACTAAGGGTATAGGGCAAGCATATATAAACGTAGAAGATAGCTATGACCTCTGCTCAGATCATACTCCTGTTATACTAACTATAAGTACATCCATAACTCATAAAACTAAACCACCGCAACTACACAATCATTTAACTAAAGATGTCAAGAAGGAAAGAAATTATATTAGCAAGTGCTTCCTAGATCGTATACTTTAGCAGAAGACAAAATCTGGTGTGATACACGCACACAACTTCCTTTTACAGTGATCTCATAATTAGCCTAAAATTTTATTTTAAATTTTTAAGCATTTGTCAAAATTTTTCAAAAATTACAAATTCTGCAAAAACGGTACAAAATGGAGCGTTAGTTGAAGAGAAAAATTTTCTCTAAAATTTTAAGCTGAATTCAAAAATTTAATAATATACCGGGTGTTCTAGTTAAAATAGGAGTTAATAACATAAATCTGGTGTAATACACGCACACAACTTCCTTTTACAGTGATCTCATAATTAGCCAAAAATTTGATTTTTAATTTTTAAGCATTTGTCAAAAATTTTCAAAAAAATTGGAAAAAAACAAAAGAATCCCATTTTAGAAGTATTCAACTGGAAAGTCACCTATCTCACATCAATACACATTAAAAATGTAATAAAAATGTCAAGTTTGAAAAAAAACGTTTGTGAGCCGTTTTTGAAAAAATCGAAAAAAACTGAAAAATCACAAGAGTAAACACCTACTTCCGGTTATGCGATTTTCTTCAAAAGCTTGTTGTCGCATCTACATAGTACACAAAACATATATATGAAGTTTCAACGCCATACCTCTTTTCGTTTTTGAGATATTCTGTTCACAGACAGACAGACACACACACAGACAGACCAATAAAAAAAATGTTTTTTGGGTTCAGGGGACGTGAAGATCTGTTGAAAACTCAATTTAGAATTTTTCGGGTGAATCCAATACTTCCTTTATTGTAAAAGGAAGTAAAAAAGTGGTTGCCGAATAACATTTACCTCATACTACGATCTTATATACAGGACAGACTCTTCCCAGTCAAATATGAAGAAGAGCTTACCAACCTGATCCCTAGGCTCTGAAGTACCCCAAGGCAGTGTTTTAGGACCAGTATTGTACCTACTGTACACAGCAGACCTACCAACCAGTGCGGAAGTCTCAATCGCAACGTTTGCTGACGATACTGCGCTACTGGCTACAGACGAAGATCCAGCAAGAGCCTCCACAAAACTTCAAACCCCTCTCGACGTCATTCAAGACTGGTTTCAAAAATGGAGAACTGAAATCAATCAAACCAAGTCCGTCCAAGTCACCTTTACAAAGAGAAGAGGCACATGTCCACCCATCTCTATCAACGGAACAACTATACCACAAGCCGACAATGCAAGCTACCTAGGTATCCACCTTGATAGAGGCTTAACCTGGAGGACCCATATATGGACCAAAGGTAAACAACTCAACTTGAAGTTCAGCAAGCGCTATTGGTTGCTGGGCAGACATTCCCAACATCCCTTCCACAACAAACTTCTCATTTATAAAGTAATCTTCAAACCGATATGGCTGTACGAAATTCAACTCTGGGGGACCGCGTCATCCACTAATCTAGCTGTAATAGAAAGATTCCAAACAAAAACCCTTCGAACCATCCGCAACTCACCGTACTACATAAGCAAGGCGGATATCTACAGTGACCTCAAAGTGCGCTCTGTGAGAGAAGAAATAGTGAGAAGCAGTGAAAGTTATATCGCCAACTAGAACTTCACCCTAATAGTCTAGCACTAAACTTATTGGACAACAGTGTTCTCAATCGGAGACTTAAGAGGCAGTACACTTTTGACTTGCCGTTTAGATTTTAGTTCAAGCTCTCTAGATTATTATATGTTCCTTTGTAAGCGTTAATACGCATTAGTTGTAACTGGAGCGATATTGATAAACATTTGCTTCCATTGTCACACCTATCACTTACATTTACGTAATTTACTTATTGCTCTACGAGCAGATTGTAAATAGTAATAATCTGACAATAAAAAAAAAACTTTCTTGAATGACAAAGTTATGGATAATGAACAAATTTAATTATTATAAAAATATAACAGGCCGTAAACTTTTTGTAAAGTGCTAAATCACGTTAAAAAAAACTGGACGTCCCTTTCCATTTAACCGTTTATCTCTGTGCTTATGACTTCTGAGATCTGGGTACAATGAAAGAAAAAATCATCATTTACAAAGTATTAATGTGAAATAAGTACTTTTATTTAAAAGGTTTTTGTAATTTAGAGTTACTGTTACTTCCCAATGGTAGAAATGAATAAGTAGATATGTGCTAAGTCAAATAAACTCAAAAAAGAAGTTTAACATACCTTTTCATCTGCCAACTGCTCTGATATACATGATGTTACACCGAATGGTTCAGTTGAATTCAAATCGCAGGGAATTTTCGTTAGGGTGGCTTTTTGTAGTTTTCCCATTGAAGATTTTTGAGCCGTAGATGATGCCACTGGTTTCGGTGTTGATTTCACCGTTTTATTTAAAAAACTGGTATCTACAATTAAAAATTAAAAGGCGTAAGGCAAATAATTAACATCTAAAATGTAGACAGAAAAATATATAACCATGCATTATTACTATTTTAAAGATCGATATTAAATATTTAAACATTACAGCACTAGATTTTAATCTAATGGCTTTATAGGTACCTTCATCACCATTCAAGATTATTTTATTTGAATTTGTGGGATGCATGACGTGAAATTCACGGGCGGACGTGAATAACATAAGCGGCAATAAATTACTCGTTTACGGGCTTTATTACGCAGATTTTCACACGGTAAAGTGCGGTAGTGAAGTACAAAGTGTTTAGCTTAACGAAGTGTATGAAGTTTTTGTGCGGGCGGGTGTTATAGGTGGAAATGAACGGATCAAAGATACTTCATAACCTAGAAATACCCCGATAAGCGCTCGGGAATAATTACCAAGTAGGCAAAAGCAGGAAATATTCAAAATAAACAGATATACGCTTAAGGATTACAACGATGGACGGCGGAAACAAAAGAGATAGAGATCCGAACAGTAGCAGGAAAATGGAGATTTTCAAGAAAAGTAAGAAAGTGATCAGAATACCGCAGAAGGAAACAGGAACTGAAAACTCAGGCGATACTAAAGTGGACGAAGAGATAGAGATTAAAGATATGATAAAAGCGATGATGGGTGAAATTATAAAGAGCACGGAAGAGAATGAAGAAAATTGGACAAGAGAGAGAAAAGAGCTCTTAGAAAGAATCGAACGCCTGAAAAACAATTGGGAGAAGTTAGCAAAACAAAAACGAAAATACAATATAGTAGTGAAAAGGGTGAAATTTGAGGAAGAACTGAAGCAAGAAGTAGCGAATCAATTTCTTTCAGATAAGCTGGGAGTCGAAGTAGATGTAAGGAAAGTGACCGTTATAAATGATAAAAACCGAAAGACAAAATATTTTCGATATAGGAGACTGGGAAAGAAAGCAAGTGGTAATGGCAAATAAATATAAATTAAAGGATCCAAAATTTACATCGAGCATGATATGACCCTCAAAGAAAGAGAAATACAGACTGAAATAAGAAAAATCGCCAAGGAATAGATAAGAAAAGGACAGAAAGTAAAGGTGGGCTACAAAAAGCTTCGAATTGAGGGAGTAGACTACATATGGGATGAGATAGAAAAAGGAGTAATAGAGCAACGTAAAAACTAGAAGAAACAAAAAACAAAAACAAGACAACGACCCAAGCACGAACATCGACAACGAGTAAGTAAAACAAAACAGTAAAAAATAAAATTTGGTGTGATACACGCACACAACTTCCTTTTACACTGATCTTATAATTAGCCAAAAATTTGATTTTAAATTTTTAAGCATTTGCCAACATTTTTCAAAAATTACGGATTCTACAGAAACGGTACAAAATAGAGCGTTAGTTGAAGAAACACATTTTCTATAGAATTTTAAGGTGAATTCAAAAATGTAATAATATACCGGGTGTTGTATTTAAAATAGGAGTTAATAAAAAAAATTGAAAAAAAACAAAAGAAACCCATTTTAAAAGAATTCAACTGGAAAATCACCTATCTCACATCAATACACATTAAAAATGTAATAAAAACGTAAAGTTTAAAGAAAATCGTTATAGCCGTTTTTGAAAAAATCGAAAAAAAAACTGAAAAATCACAAGAGTAAACACCTACTTCCGGTTATGCGATTTTCTTCAAAAGCTTGCTGTCGCATCTATATAGTACACAAAACTTATATACATATGAAGTTTCAACGCCATACCTCTTTTCGTTTTTGGGATATTCTGTTCACAGGCAGACACACAGACAGACACACACAGACCGACACACACAGACCAATAAAAAAAATATGTTTTTTGGGTTTAGGGGACTCCAAAACGTGAAGATCTGTTGAAAACTCGATTTCGAATTTCTGGGGTGAATCCAATACTTCCTTTATTGTAAAAGGAAGTAAAAAAGAGTGTAAACACAGATAAGTAAGAGACGAAATACAGCAAAAAGTAAGAACATGGAACGTAAAAAGTATAACCGAAAAAGAAAAAGAATTAATAAATGAAATAGGTAAGTTAAGTATTGATTATCTAGGAATAACGGAAACAAAAAAAAGGGAAATGGTACTATGAAATTACCCAACAGATACTGGATGTTATGGTAAAGTGTGAACAAAAAAAATTTTGCAAAAGCCTCAGTAACAATGATAATTACAGAGGAGAAAATGAAATACATCAAGGAAAAAAAATATATCAGTGAAAGAAATCTAGCGGTAAATGTAAACGAGGGGAAAGATGGAGAGGAGTACCTAATGATAGTGGCATATGGGCCAAATGAGGACGCGAAGTAAAAGACCTTTTTTCCAGAATTTACAAAAACAACTGGATGAAAGCAAGTGTAATGTTATAATAATGGCAGACTTAAACGGAAGAGTGAGAAATAAAAATGAAGGTACAGAATGGTGCCTGGGAAAGTATGGCGAAGAAACGAAAAAACTCGAACAGAGAAATAATTCTGAATCTCTGCATAGAGAATGAATTAGTTGTGTCAAATTCGCATTTTCAAAACAAAGAAATTCACAAGATCACAAGATAAATAAAGAGTAGGGGCGAGAAATCTATAATAGACTACTTTTTAGTAGGAAAGGAATTACGAAGAATAAAAAATTTTAAAGTTATGAGAGGACCGGAAATAGGGAGCGACCACTTTCTACTGATAATGAAATGGGACAGTGGCAACAAGATCAACCCGGAGCAAAGAAAGAGAAAGATAGTAATTAAAAAAATCAGATGCTATAAACTGAGAGAGGCAGAGACTAGAAATAGGTACCGAGAATGTCTAAGGCGAAAGTTGACGGAGATAAACTCACAAGAAACAACAGTCACTAAACGAAAACCTAAGGATGTACAATAACCCCCTGGAAGCTTTAGACATGCAAATAAATAAAAAAGACAAAAACAATGATTATCAGTAAAAATAAAAAGGAACATCAAATACATGTGGGAAACGTTCTAGAACAAGTCGGCAAGTTTAAATATTTAGGAACAAAAATAGCACAAGATCGTACATTGGAAGATGAAATAAAGGAAAGAATAGGAATAACAGGAAGAATTTTCAACGCAATCAAGAACACGTTTTTGGATTAAAAAAAATACCGAAATATATAAAGACAGGAATATTTAAAAAATAGCCACCCCAATCTTGATATATGGGTCTGAAACGTGGGTTTTAACACAAAAGCAGAATACAAAGCACGGAAATGAGGTTGTTAAGGAAGATTGAGGGCAAAACAAGATTGGACGAAATAAGAAACACCGACATCAGAGAAAATCTGGAAACTAAACCAATATTAGATACGATAGAAGAAGGGCAGTTAAGATGGTTAGGGCATGTAATGAGGATGGGAGAAGATAAGACGGTAAGAAGAATATGTGAAGCACGCACACATAAAAAGAAAACGAAAGGAAGACCGAGAAATACGTGGAGGGAAGACGTTAGAAATGCAGCCTTTAAGAGAGACAGAGTGGAGTGAAGTGAGGCGTAAAGTGCAAAATAGGAAAGAATGGAGAAAGACACCGACGACATAACAAAAACCTACTCACTTCCCAACCTTACACCCGCAAGAGTAGAAAGGTCCTAGGATTAAGTAAGAAAGTTATTTGAATTTGTAAAATGCTGCAATTAGAGTTGCCAAATGTACGGTTTTCGACCAAACTGTTCGGTTTTTCAAGCATTTGTTTGGTTTAGAAAAACTAGTAAAACCGGACAGATGCCTTATCGTGTTCCCATTACTTTATAATTTCCCTGCAATATTATTAAAATAAATCTGTAAAAAATCCGGTCTGGCTTTTTTGGCACATATCGCAACTCTAGCTGCAATAGATTATGCATCTTCTATGATGGCGCTCTTCCCAGCAAATATGCCCTTGAGTAATATACATACCTCCTTTTTTTTTTAAATTATGGCGTTCCCGCCCCAGCCTGTTGCTGACTTGCTCTACAGATAACCCTGACTTTTCAGCCAGGGATTCTTTTTCAGCTTGGCTGGGGTAGGGGTTTTCCAAGTTTGCATTAAACCACTTTTTAATTGGGTCAAGAGCGGCTTTTCCAAAGCCTCTACTCTGGTCACTACAAGCTGAAACAAAACGATCTTGTTAAATAATGAAGGTGATAGTTTTGTGCATGTAAAAAATAACAGTGTTTCAAATGGGCTAGTTGATCTTATAACAAACAAACAAAAATCTTACTCTTGGGCAGAGTTTTGATTTCGGCAGGCGGTTTGGTTGTCGTGACTTCATTGGCTTCGACATGCTTCATTAGTCCTAAACTGCTCTGGTCGCTACAAGTTCCAGTTTGATTCGATGTAAAACCACTATGCATTTGGTTTGATTTCATTAGTCCTAAACTGCTTTCATCTGCAGTTCTAGATCTTGATTGATTAGATTGAATTTCAGGGTTGCTACGTATATCAATACATGGACAAAAACCACTATTCATTTCACCCGACTTCATTAATCCTAAACTGCTCTGGTCACTACAAGCTGAAACAAAACGATCTCGTTAAATAATGAAGGTGATAGTTTTGTGCATGTAAAAAATGACAGTGTTTCAAATGGGCTGGTTGATCTTATAACAAACAAACAAAAATCTTACTCTTGGGCAGAGTTTTGATTTCGGCAGGCGGTTTGATTGTCGTGACTTCATTGTCTTCGACATGCTTATCGGAGTCGTTAAAGATCGCCGAGGGACTAATATTTGTATTGTCATTGAGCATTACACTGTTAGCGTTATTAATATAATCGTGGTCGTTGGCGTTGGTAGCACCCTCAACGGCGGCGTTGTGTAGCGATTTAGCTGAAACAAAACGATCTCGTTAAATAATGAAGGTGATAGTTTTGTGCATGTAAAAAATAACAGTGTTTCAAATGGGCTGGCTGATTACATAACAAATAAAAACACTCATTTTTGCAGTGAATAAAAAGAAAAATTTGGGTTGGGACTTATGTTAGGATAGGTTAAGTTATGTCACAAAATATGGTAACCTCAAAATTGTGCAATTAAGATAAAACTAAATTTTTTTTAAATTTCTAATTGAAGTGTGCAACCATTTTTTATTTCAAAATAAAGTAATTTTTTTATACTACAGTAAAGTTTCCAGTACTGGGATTCGGTAACGGGACCTTCCCGGGAGTCTACAAAGAAAACCAATTCCCAGGACCAAAGCCACCACAGGCAAAGTTCCGGGACCATGTTATATGTGTACGAGTATACGATGCCAGAAAATTAGGACGGGTATTCACCGGCGTCTAGCGTAGTACTTGTGGAGAACGGCTAATACACCTGTGTCACATTCTGTTATATAAATTATATAGTTACCTCTTGCTGTTTAGCATATGTATTAGTAATATAGGAATGAGTTATTCATAGTCATAAGTTTAGGTAATAAGATATCATATTAATACTTTATCGAAAAGTTAGTGAGTTGATCGGTAGTACTTATTCATACTGTGTAGACTGTGCGAAGAATAAAGTCGTTTGTGTTTACGTTAGCAGTTTTAGTGATACCACAATACGCTAGGTTACCACAAATTGGCGACGAGGTAAATATTACACAATTAAATAATAATAACAGTGAAAAAAAAAAAACAAATAACACGTTAATTAATAAATGTGATCTTACATTTGACCCAAGATAGGGAGATGATATACAGTGTGTCCCAGGATTGATGTTACAAGAGGTGAGATAGACTAAAAGTTTTTGAATATTATTTTAAGGTTCTGGTATTCGGTCCTGCTTGGTTCGAAAAGAATTTTATGAATATTTTCAGTTTTTGAAAAACAAGTAGGTCTTCACAGGGAAGCAAAAACTGTTTTATTTTCAGGTAAACTACCCTTTTTGTTCATGATATGGCAACATTTTACTGAGAAAAGTTGTTCAGAATAATACATTATGGCCCTATATAAAATATCAGAAAGATCAGTCAACGTAGAAAAAACAGTTATTTTTTAGATTAAACAATATAATAGTAGTTTGTATACCAAGGCACAGAAGTTTAGCTTTTTATCACGAATGTGGATTTAGTTGCCGACCCGTAGGGCCAAGGCAAATAAACCATATGAGGGATAAAAACAAACTTCAGTGCTGAGGTGTACACTATGTTTGATTTGAAATCGTGAAATTACAACATTTTAACCAACATTTGTAGGTTATGTTAACATCGGTTGACATTTATCTGTCGCCTCGCCAACTACAAAAAAGTCGTAAAACAATGGATTACTTTATTGCAGATTTCTCGTATTTTAATGATGATTTCGAGGTACTTTAATGCCGATTTCAAATAAATTGTATATTTTCAGGTAAACTACCCTTTTTGTTCGTGATACGGCAAAATTTTATTAAGAAAAATTTTTCAGAATGGGAAATAATGGCCCTATACAAAGTTTTAGAAAGATTTGTCGTCACTTTTAATGAATGCAATTTGTTGAATCTAAAAAATAACGGTTTAATCTAAGACGACGGATCTTTCTGAAATTCTGTATATGGCTAAATTTATCAATCTAGACAACTTTTCTTAATAAACTTTTGGCGTATCATGAACAAAAAGGGTAGTTTACCTGAAAATAAAATAGCTTTCGCTTCCCTGCCAAGGCTTACTCGTTTTTCAAAAACTGTAAATATTCTTAAAATTCTTTTCCAACCAAGCAGGGCCGAATACCAGAACCTTAAAATAAAATTCAAAAATGTTTAGTCCATCACACCTCTTGTAACATCAATCCTGGGACACACTGTATATAAAAATAAATGTGTATATTAGTAGTATTAATATTATTATAAACAATATATGATAAATGTAGTGAGGCAATAATAAACTGTGTCAAGAATAGTAACTATGTCGCAGGTCGATTTAAATAAAATTGTTAACTTAGGACCATAAAAGCAAAAGTTCGTGTTGTGCCGTAATTTCATCCAAGATATTTTTTCTTCTTCATCATCTACTATTGTGGTAACAAGGAAAGCCATTTGAAATAATTATTTACACAAATTTCTCTAATAATAATAATAATAATACCAAGCCAATTTAAAAAAAAGAGAATGAACATATAGTAGGTAAATAAAATTGTTTCATTCTAGGGGTGGATTAAATTCTACTAGATGCTGAGTAGATTAAATTCTGCTATTGCAGTGGATTAAATTCTGCTGTCGCAGTGGATTAAATTCTGCCATTAGAGTGGATTCAATTCTGCTGAGATTACTGGTGAGGCTGGATTACATTCTGAAAAAAAACAAGCCCAGTGAGTAAAACAAATAAAAACAAGTACAAAGATTTTTACTATTTGCTCGTTCATTCTAGGATAGACGTTTTTTTTTAAAGCAAGAAACACGACTGCTGTGCAACGGATCAATCGTCTATTAGACATTTCACTTGTGACCCCATAGATAAAGCACTACTAGCTGTAGAATAGCAGAAATGGGTACGCTCAGTAAAGCTTTATTTAAATGCTGAAGAAGTCACAGACGTTGTGAAGAGAAAGAATAAGTTGTTACATCTGGGAGGGCCCCAATTACAGGAAATAGCATTTGGAATACCTGGAGCTGTTGTTGATTACGATCCTGAAACCAAAAACGATGTGTTTCAAATACTAGTTGACACGATTGATAACCACTTTTCACCTCAATAAAATTCTTGTTTTGAAAGACATTTTTCGCAGCATAAAACCTGAAGACGGGTGTTAACAAGTTTTTAATACGGTGTAGAACATAGGTCAACAGGTGTTCTTTTGGAAACAGTGAACAGTTGACTTAAAGAGAAAACTTTTGGAAAAAGAATTACCTCTAAATGATGTTATAGAACAATGTCAGATATATGAACAAACACGCAACCAGAGTGTAGTCATGCCAAAGACGGATACTCCTCAACCAGAAGGAAACGGATCACAAATTAACCGAATTGAAAACTCTAGAAAGAGCATGCACTGGGAAAATACAAGGATTATGGAGTGTTCCAGGTTCGGGAACCATCTCATTCCCTCAGAAGTTAAGAGTTGCCCAGCCATCAGCATCAAGTGCCATCAATGCGGTCATATAGGACATATTGCCAGAAGATGTAGGACTGAGAAACAAAAGCGCTTAATGGTTCAAAATCCTAGACATCATCAATCAGCAAAAACGAGGCGAATCAATTGCATTGATGAATCTAACGATGACAACCCACCTTCAACCAGTGATATCGGAAATTTTGAGTGCTTTGAAGTAGCAAGTACAACAAGCCCCAAAGAAACCACATGAGATGACATCATTTCGGTCAGAATCGGTGGGACAGTCATTAAGTTGCTAATTGGGAGCCTCTTGTAATATTATAAATGGAAAAGACTGGGAGAAGCTGACGACAACTAATGCTGCTATGCTTGATATTCAGCAAGAAGTAACAAGCACCATCAAATTCTATGCTTCAAATGAACCATTAAACACCAAATGCAAATTTACGGCTGCAATTGGAGTAGAAAATAGTCGAGAACTCATTGAATTTTTTATGGTCGTAGAAAATGGAACTACATCTTTATTGGGGAAACAGACATCAATTTCCCTGGGAGTCCTAAAGCTGGGATTAAAGGCAGAGGTAAACCAAATTGCAAAAATAACTCCTTTTCCAAAACTTCTAAACATGAAGGTGAAACTTACAATTGATCCAAATATAAAACCGGTACAACAACCAGTAGGAAGAATTCCTATCGCTGTGGAAGCTAAAGTAGAGGAGAAATTGACATAGGCACTTGCTAGAGACATCATTGAAAGTGTAAAAGGTCCCGGCCCCTGGATCTCACCTATGGTTATAGTTTTCAAACCGGGCGATGATATTAGAATTTGCATCGACATGAGACGAGCTAACGAACCTATTCTTAGAGAAAATTTTCCGCTACCGACATTTGACAATTTTATGACTAAACTAAGAGGAGCTCGATACTTTTCTCGATTAGACCTGGCCAGTGCTTATCACCAGTTAAAGTTAGAAGAAGAAAGTCGACCCATCACTACATTTAT
This sequence comes from Agriotes lineatus, assembly GCA_940337035.1. Taxonomy (NCBI): domain Eukaryota; kingdom Metazoa; phylum Arthropoda; class Insecta; order Coleoptera; family Elateridae; genus Agriotes; species Agriotes lineatus. The sequence continues at coordinate 77,815,894 of OW679196.1, read as the reverse complement.
AACACATCAAGGTTTATTCCGGTATAAGTGTCTAATGTTTGGCATTAACTCAGCTCCAGAAATATTCCAACGAATATTTCAGTATACTCGCTCCATGCAAGAACTGTCTAAACTACATAGATGACATCATTGTGTATGGTGGGACTGAAACTGAACATGATAAATGCGTAAATGGTGTCTTAGAAGTATTAAAAACCTACAATGTTCTTTTAAATAAAAAGAAATGCCAGTTTAAGGTACAGGAATTGGAATTCTTACTACATGTTTTGACATCGTCAGGAATAATGCCACACCCAAAGAAAATCAAAGTTATACTCGATTTTCGAGCCCCAACGAACAAAGAAGAAGTAAGGAGTTTCTTAGAGCTCGTCACATATGTCGGAAAATTCATACCTAATCTGGAAGATCTTACGGAACCACTGAGGGTACTGATACGAAACGAAACAAAATTTCATTGGGACCTCACGAACAGGAAAAATTTGAGAAACTAAAGGAATCGTTGGGAAAACTGCCCACTTTGGCATTTTTCGATTTAAAACTATTCACACAATTGATTGCTTAGGAGCCGTATTGCTACAATTTGACGAGAAGAATAAACCTCGCGTAATTTCATTCACAAGTAAGGGTCTCACTGCCGTTGAACGTCGCTATTCGCAGACTGAGAAAGAGAGCCTAGCCTTGGTGTGGGCCGTTGAAAGATTCTACTTCTACCTGGCAGGAATAAATTTCAAACTAGTGATGGATCACAAGCTGTTAGAAATTATATTTAAACCCACATCAAAACCACTAGCAAGAATAGAACGATGGTCATTAAGACTTCAAGCCTTCAAGTTTACCATTAAATACAGATCAGGAAAATCGAACATTGCGGATCCTCTTTCGAGATTATGCAGATTAGAACCAGACACAACCTTTTGAGGAACCAAATGAACATCATGTGCAAACGATTATTAAAGAAACCTTGCCGAGAGCACTATCAATTTCGGAAATTATAGGTATCTGGAAGTGAATCGACACGGAAATCCCAGAGGTTATTAATAAACCTGCTGACAACTCCTGGACAGCAAACGACAACATTACATTTTATCCATTTTGCCTAGAACTCACTTCAATGGGGCCTATGCTCCTGAGAGGTAATAAAATCGTGGTTCCGACAAACTTTCGAAGTCACGTACTGGCACTAGCGCACGAGGGCCACCCCGGTGAAACTGTAATGAAACGAAGACTACGGTCCAAAGTTTGGTGGCCACAAATAAACAGAGAAGCCGAGAAACATGTTAAAAGTTGCCGTGAATGTTTATTAGTAACACAACCAAATCAACCGTCACCAATGGTACGACAAAAGGTTCCATCGGTACCCTGGCAATACCTGGCCATTCACTACATGTCAGGCGAACCACATCAAGAGCATCTGTTAGTAGTAATTGACTATTATTCTCGTTACGTTGAAGCTATATTTACAAAATCCACCATTTCGTCAACTGTCATTCGAGCCCTAGAAGAAATTTGTTGCAGGCTGGGTTTGCCAAATACTATTAAAGTGGATAACGCCACCAATTTCAATAGTGACGAATTTAAAAATATTCTGCGACACTAATGGTTTTGTTTGTTATTTGTTTGTTAATGGACAAGGTCTAGGCATGCAGAGTACCAGGTATCTTAGACACCGACTGCTTTGGTCATATGTCTAAAGTCCTACTTAGAATTTTGCCAAGACTAAGGAGTTCCAACCCTAGCAAGGGATCTTTTACATGCTACACATCGTAGTAACATGGGACCTTTACATCACTTCCGAATGATAGCATTCTGTATGGGCTTTCAGCTGCATTTTTTTAATTTTTGAAAACCTCACCGGGACCGAGAATCGAACTCGCGACCCTTAGATCAGTAATCAGGATGCTTACCACTGAGCTACCGACCCCGGCGACACCAATGGTATTGGGATAGTTAATTCACCGCCATATTGGCCACAGGCTAACGGGGAGGTAGAAAACATAAACAAGTCACTTAAAAAACGGCTGCAAATTAGTTTTTTGAAAAATTAAAGGGACTACAAAAAGGAGATCATGTCCTACATAATGATGTATAATGTTACACCTCATAGTACAAGCGGAAAGTCACCTTCGGAGCTACTCTTTAATCGAAGAATTCAAGACAAAATCCCTTGCCTGGAGGACATAGCTACAGAAACGCTAGATGACGATGTGTACGATAGAGATATAACGGAAAAAGAAATAGGAAAAAAGAAAGAAGACGGTAAAAGACGAGCTACGACAAATCAAATTAAACCAGGAGACAGAGTTGTAATAAAGAATACCATATTTCCACATAAACTGAAACCTAACTTTAGCAACACAGAATATGGAGTATTACATAGAAATGGAAACGAACTAACTCTTTTTGGAAATGGTAAAACAATTAAACGAAATGTTGCACATGTAAAAAACTTGCCAGAAACCACATTCGCACGAGAAACTACTTCAACCTCGCCGATCCCATATCCTACCCAACCTAGATCAACAGATGAAACCACTTTGAAACCATCTGACTGTGATAATCAGAGCAATGGAGAGCATCCAAAGACATCACCAATGTGTCACTTTTTTCACTAAGTGAGAAAAAGTGACACTTCACACCCTGAAATTAATTTAAAAAAGTTTACTTTTTTAAATGAAATTTTAAAAATGTACTTTAATATTTAAAAATACAAGATATCAATAAAACGCCTTAGAATAAAAACGTCAACGAGATCTTACTGTTAATTGACAAAATGACACAACTTCTCGAAGGTGGAGGGTTATTAAACGATGCACCCTTTTCACTGAGAAAAAGTGAAACTTCACACCCTGAAATTAATTTAAAAAATCTGGTGTGATACACGCACACAACTTCCTTTTACAGTAATCTTATAATTAGCCAAAAAAATTATTTTTCAGTTTTTAGCATTTGTAAAAAATTTCAAAAATTACAAATTCTGCAAAAACGGTTCAAAATAGAGCGTTAGTTGAAGAGACAAATTTTTTCTAAAATTTTAAGATTTATTCAAAAATGTAATAATATACCGGGTGTTCTATTTAACATAGGAGTTAATAAACAAAATAGAAAAAAAACAAAAGAAACCCATTTTCGCAGTATTCAACTGAAAAATCACCTATCTTACATCAATACACATTCAAAATGTAATAAAAATGTGAAGTTTGAAAAAAATCGTTAGAGCCGTTTTTGAAAAAATCGGAAAAAACTGAAAAATTACAAGAGGAAACACCTACTTCCGGTTATGCGATTTTTTTCAAAAGCTTGCTGTCGCATCTACATAGTACACAAAACTTATATATGAAGTTTCAACGCCATACCTGTTTTCGTTTTTCAGATATTCTGTTCACAGGCAGACAGACAGCCAGACAGCCAGACACACAGACAGACAGACAGACAGACACACAGACAGACCAATGAAAAAAAATATGTTTTTTGGGTTCAGGGGACTCTAAAACGTGAAGATCTGTTGAAAACTCAATTTCGAATTTTTGGGGTGAATCCAATACTTCCTTTATTATAATGAGGAAGTAAAAAGTGTACTTTTTTAAATGAAATTTTAAAAATACAAGATATCAATAAAACGATATTAGAATAAAAACGTTAACGAGATCTTACTGTTAATTTACAAAAAGAAACTTACAACTTCTCGGAGGTGGAGGGTTATTAAACGAGGCGCAGCCGAGTTTAATTATCTACACACCTGAAAAATAAGCACACTAACACGAGTTGTCTATATGATTTTTTAAAATTTTATTAAATATACAAATTCAAGCCTATTGTGTATAGAATTTTATATGCCTTCATTTTAGTCAAGGGCGTTGGTCAGTTCTGTTAACTAAGAAAAAGTCTTCATTTATTGAAATCTGTCATTTTTTGTAAAATCGGTCAATCCTTAATTAAAAGAAAAGTGTCACTCTTTTCACTGAGTGAGAAAATGTGACAGTTCGCACCCTGAAATTAATTTAAAAAAGTGTACTTCTTTAAATGAAATTTTAAATATGTACTTTAATATTTAAAAATACAAGATATCAATTAGACTATATTAGAATAAAAATGTTAACGAGATCTTAGTGTTAATTGACATAAAGACACAACTTCTCGGAGGTGGATGGTTATTAAACGAGGCACAGCCGAGTTTAATAACCCACACACGTGAAAAATAAGCACGCTAATACGAGTTGTCTATATGATTTTTTAAAATTTCATTAAATATACAAATCCAAGGCTATTTTGTATAGAATTTTATTTGCCTTCATTTTAGTCAAGGGCGTTGGTCAGTTCTGTTAACTAAGAAAACGTCTTTATTTATTGAAATCTGTAATTTGGTTACGTAATAGTTATTTAAGATACAAGTGCAAAAATGCATTCTTTATTGCACGAATAGGTCAAATTAGAATGCTCGCATTCTAAGACGTATTAGTGCAATAAAGAGCCTTTTTGCAAGAGTGTCTTATAACGTTTTATCTACGATCGTGAATAGATAAGAATTTGTTCAAATAGATCCTGTTCTTTTCAATAAAAGAATAACTGTGATCTGTAAGTAAGGCGGCAATGACTGATACGTTAGCAACCAAATTATCAACAAGTAGCCATTTCTGTTTTTCGATTTCTGTTAATTGAGTGGCAATGTACACGGGCGTTATCGACGATCCTCCAGAGGTAGCAGAGGCTGCACATGTGGCAGTTTTGTCTCTGCTGCCAGAAAAATCTAAGAGTCAATATGAACTTGTCTATAACAAGTTTAAAAATTGGTGTCAGAATAAAAAGTCGACAGTTTGACGGAAAACCTTTTCCTTGCGTACTTTTCTGAAAGGAGCAAACAGGTAAAACCTTCGAGCCTGTGGTCCGAATATTCTATGGTAAAGGCGTCGATTCTGGTAGAAAAAGATATCGATCTTAAGAAATTTTCAAAGCTGACAGCCTTTATGAAACAGCAGTCCAAAGGTTATCACTGCAAGAAAACCAAAGTATTTACTAAGGATGAAGTCTATAAATTTCTAACAGAGGCACCGGATGACATGTTTTTGATGATGAAAGTATGTTTCCAAATCAATTAATTTGAATTTAAACTGATAGTACAGTAAAATTGTCCTAAAATACCCCGTCACCTTAAAAAAAAGGGCCGCGGCGATTCCTCTTGCCCAGTGGTCATTAGACAAATGTAAAACCAAAAAGGCGTCACCCCATCCCTTGCCAAACAGCCGCCATCTTGATAACAATTGAATTTGTTTTTTCTCGCGATCCATTGGTCGCACAGAAAAAGTTATTGAACAAAACATGTTGGAAATAAAATTCTACACATTTTTTAACCGTGCCGCGATACCGAGAAGTTGGTATTTCAAACGGTGGAGGGCAACAAAGTTACCAAAAATCTGTTTCCGCCATTCTAGCTCTGTGGGGGTGGTTTTTTCCGAAAATTGCGAATGTGGAAGTTGTAGTGCTTGAAAAAATATGCACGAATCTCTTTTAATAATAGGATTGATTTAAATAGTCTCCGATTGACAGCCCTTCAAAGTCCGCGCAGCGTAGGAAATGTACGATATATTCCGGCGCAGCGAAGTAACTATTCCTTTTTTGGGAGATAAAATCGTCACGTCACTTAAGTAGTTTTAATGTGAATAGGTTTTCACAACCTACAGAAATTCTACATATTTTTGGCCATTGACGCGATACCGAGAAATTGGTATAGGTAAAAGAAATTAAAATGATGGGGAAGGAGTATACGAGCCCAACATGATATCATTTGGCTCAGATCGGTAAAGCTCTTAGATTTGTTGGTGTAATATTTATTATATAATAAACGGGGCTGCGCGCGCTATTGCGCGGTCTATCCTATTCAATTTACCACCATTTTTAGGCCTATTACGTAGGGCCATTCCGTTCTGTTACACACTTGTTACACAATCTCAGAAAACACAACATTTCGCATGACAGGAAGCAGAGGGTTCTTTTGTGGAGGAAGAAATAGGGAAATACCCGGCCTCTAAACCAAGAGGAACGTTCACGTGGTGAGGTGGAAGCTCACTGCTTTCACCTAACCGTTGAAAGGCTCCAAGAGGAGCCATCGCACTACTAATTGTCGACATAGTCTAAAAAAAAACACGTAAAAAAAGTCCCATACGATCAACACGTCATCGTATATGCCTCGAGATGCCAAATTTGAAAAACCTCTGCTAAACATTTCGCCAGTTTCGACAATTTTCTAGATCAGTTCGATTCTCGATCTTACATCGATTTTTCGATTCTTAATCTCATCGCTTCTGCCGAGTTATTGGTGTCACCGGTTTCATGCCAACAGAAGGCGAAAAAGGAACAATGGTTGGCATCTCGAGACAACATGGATGACCACACAAATATCACAAAAATACACACCACGAACTAACGTGTTGACAGGTACACAGTACAGTGGCTGTATTAATGACAGTGTGGTCAATTTTGGTCCTGTTTTTAATTGGTTGTTTTAAAATCCAGAGTCGTTTCAATGTCCTATTGAATATTTTTAGCAGTGTACGCATATTTAGTTACAAAAAGTTACTAATATCAAAATAAGACATTGACATTTTATAAATTATCTAAAGTACCTCAGTTACTGAACACGGCCTAAGCATTAAAATAAATATTGTATCATCATTGATGTACACCTGTGTTATTTTATACACAAAAATAAAGTAATTACGAATGCAAAATAAATTTTAACCAAGCAATAATTTTGACTTTAGTAATATTTTGTTACTAAATGTCACTGACACCGTTAAAAAATGCACATGAAAATCATGTCACAGTGTAACAAATGGAGCGAATGCGGTACAGACAACTCCTGCAGTTTACACAGGTATTTGTAGTCATATTTCAGTAATATTTCAGACGTTTTCAACTGAAAACCATTATTGTTAGTTTAAGTATCACCGTTTTAAAACAGTTTTTTTGATAAAACGGGAGTTATTTGTAGATAAACACCCGTGCAAGTTTTAATTGATGTTAACCATCTACAGGAGATCTGTTATCATTTGAAGAGAGAATAATTGCTTAAAATGGGGCCCTCGGGGATCCGCCCCTCTCCAAAGAGGCTCACGGGGTTCCGTCCCTCTCTAGTGGGGCCCGAATGCAAAATAAATTTTAACCAAGCAATAATTTTGACTTTAGTAATATTTTGTTACTAAATGTCACTGACACCGTTAAAAAATGCACATGAAAATCCTGTCACAGTGTAACAAATGGAGCGAATGCGGTACAGACAACTCCTGCAGTTTACACAGGTATTTGTAGTCATATTTCAGTAATATTTCAGACGTTTTCAACTGACAACCATTATTGTTAGTTTCAGTATCACCGTTTTAAAACAGTTTTTTTGATAAAACGGGAGTTATTTGTAGATAAACACCCGTGCAAGTTTTAATTGATGTTAACCATCTACAGGAGATCTGTTATCATTTGAAGAGAGAATAATTGCTTAAAATGGGGCCCTCGGGGATCCGTCCCTCTCCAAAGGGGCTCACGGGGTTCCGTCCCTCTCTAATGGGGCCCTCGGAGATCCGCTCCTTTCCAAGGGGGATCACGGGGCTCCGCCCCTCTCCAAGGGGGCTCACGGGGCTCCGCCCCTCTTCAAGGGGGCCTTCAGGACTCCGCCCCTCTCCAAGAAGTCCTCGGGGCTCCGCCCCTTTCCAAGGGGGCTCACGGGGTTCCGTCCCTCTCTAATGGGGCCCTCGGAGATCCGCCCCTTTCCAAGGGGGCTCACGGGGTTCCGTCCCCCTCTAATGGGGCCCTCGGAGATTCGCTCCTTTCCAAGGAGGCTCACGGGGCTCCGCCCTTCTCCAAGGAGGCCCTTGGGGCTCCGCCCCTCTCCAAGGGGCTATCAGGGCTCCGCCCCTCTCCAAGGGGGCTCACGGGACTCCGCCCCTCTTCAAGGGGGCCTTCAGGACTTCGCCCCTCTCCAAGGAATCCTCGAAGCTCCGCCCTTTTTTAAGGGGCCCTCCGGGGATCCGCCCCTCTCCAAGAAGGCTCACGGGGCTTCGCCCCTCTCCAAGGGGCCCCCGTGGCTCGGCTCCTCTGCAAGAGGGCCTTTGGGGTTCCGCCCCTTTCAAAGGGGCCATCGGGCCTTCGCCCTTCTCCAAAGGGGCCCTCGGGGCGCCGCCCCTCTTTAAGGGGCCTTCGGGGATTTGCCTCTTGGGCTCACGGGGCTTCGTCCCTCTTTAAGTAAGCCGTCGGGGATCCGCCCCTCTCCAAGGGGGCTCACGGGGCACCACCCCTCTCCAAGGGGGTTTTTTCCAAAAGGCCCTTGGGGCTCCGCCCCTCTCCAAAGGGCCCACAGGGCGCTGCCTCTCTCCAAAGGGGCCCTCGGGTCTCTCCTTCTCCAAGGGGCGCTCGGGGCTCCGCCCCTCTCCAAAGGGGCCTTCGGGGCTCCACCCCGGTCACGAAATCGAGGCGACGCGACGGCGAAATTAATGCAAACGCAAATGGGGGACATCGCGTCTGCAATTGTCGTGACGGACACACACGTTTGGATCGTTCTCCTTTATTTATATGATATGATAATTGCAATTGTTTGTAAATTTTGCCATAGGAATGACCAACATTTAACAAATTGACAATTGCCTTACCACGTGCCATCTTTGCAAAAATAATACAGACACCCGACTGTCTAGATGTTATTAAACAACAAACAGCTTGTTTCACTTCAACTAAAACATGCTACGGTGAACAAAATTATATTTTGATCGTTTGGGCCAAATGCAATGAATCGGTAATTGATTTTATTCAATTTTGACAGTTTAAAGTGACATTATTAACTCCATAACTTTGATAAACAGTCTATGATTCACAAGTGAAATAAAAGTGCTTTAATTCACTAGAGAATTAAAAAAGTTTAATTCACTAGAGAATTAAACAAGTTTAATTCACTAGAGAATTAAACAAGTTTCAATGAAGAACAACATATTTTTATTATCTACAAATATTTACATTCAATTATTCTTTCTCTTTGTAGTGTGTAATATATAATTACTAAAATTTAGATCAAATCGACGATGAATGGGCAAATTTATATCTTATATCTTAGTTTGAATATTTTTTAAATTTTTTATCCAAATTTCGTCAAAATTGAATAAAAACGTATATACGCCACGTGAATTAAACAATTTATTAACTCAAAGATATGATCTCACTCGCACTACGTGCTTGTGAGCTCAACATCTTTTCGTGAATAAACATATGTTTAATTCACTTGGTGTATAATATTTATTAAAGTTAGTGTTTCCCGACTACTTTTTGTAATTTGTTATTGTTAAAGCTGTTATAATACTGCTAAAAACGTCTACAATTACGATGTAAGAATATTGACCAAGAAAATTTTCTTTTGTGGGTACAAAATAAAGATACCGGAAAAATTTTAACTGTGCCCAATGATTTGATTCTGGGCTCGTATATTGAAAGTAATTTCTTTTTGCAAGAAATTATTATGAATGTGGCTATTATAAAGCTATACTTTTTATTAAAATCTTGCCCTTTTAAATTCAATAATAATTCATTAATAATAATAATCAAATTCCCTTATCTCAGGTGGTTCGCCAAATCAAGATCTCTATCTATTAATTGAATTTTAATATTACAGTTAATGACTTTTACTGTCAAACTGATTTCTAAATCTCAACAAACCATGTAAACTTACAAATGTATCTTTCATTAACATTTACTACCATTCAAAATTACCTATGTAAGTACTTACTCAACTTTATGTTGTCACTTTTAAAATTGACAGTTATTCAAAATGCTTTGTTAACTTATCTTAACAAACCTTAATAGCTGCTTACACTTTCACTGCCAACACCAACCACCACTGGAACCTATCTTCAATAGCCTGCAGCACTCAATGTACCATTCACTAACAGCAACCCCTTTGATGGTACATGAATCCTTTCAATTTCCTTCGACCTGTCAAACCAACTGCTTAAATCTCCAACTCCAGTCCTGTCACTTCCTGGATGTCACCGCCTTACGATCCTAGTCCCTGCAACCTCCCTCTGGTTCTGTTAAGTCACGTTAACTACCCTGGCATCAAAATCCTGTCCTGGCTCCTTCTGGAAAGCACTGTTCCTCCCAAACGTCACCGCTCCTTCTGGATGTCCAAGTCACAGCTGCTGTCCCTCTTAGATGTCTCCACCACACGATTCAAATCCTGGTAAGTTTCTATCTTTTGATAAATTCCAATTCTAACTTTGTTCCTTTTATTTGCAGATAATCTAATGTCTTAATGAACATACACCAAATATCCAAATCAAATTATAAATTGTAAAATACCTCTTCTTATGTCTTGTACGTATGAATAAATCCAAATTCCATTAACTAGTATTAAGTCCTTTATTCCATTTCCAATTACTTGTATCTGTAGCTCTTCTTATTACCCAATATCACAATATTCTTTCCAATTTTTAATATTTCATTTGACCTTCACCTCGGAGATTTGTTTTAAGCCTTTTCTTAATTTGCAAGTACAAAAATTGCACAAATTAAGGCAGAGATTCGATTTTTTATTCTTCCAAAATTATCATATCTAAATTACGTACATGTTTTTATGAGTTGTTATATGTAACTAACTTTTAAACAAAAACTTGTTCTGGTTGGATACTATTCTTACTGCACCATTACATATTTTAAATTATCCATTATTTACAATTTAACAATTCACATTATCATTATAACACATTTGTCAATCGTTACCTTGGCTTGTATTTTATTAATATTTTCTGTAACTATTAAATTAACATATTCAATCAATATCAAAATCTCTTCTCTCATTGTCTCAATTAAATTTATTAATAATGTTTGAAATTTTAACATCAATCAAGATTTAATTATATCATTCTTCCAAGTTTATTTGTTTCAAATATTTCTTTATTAAAATTAATTACACTGCCTCATGTATCATAACAATATATTGTAGTCTACTCAGACGCGTTTTCTTTTTTTGGAACTGTTTCTTCGTCTTGAATCGGAGCCTCGGACACAACCGAGTCATTATCGACCATGATAGAAATGTTGCTTGAACTTTTATTGAAAAAAGAGCTCACAACTTGTTATAAACGCGATGTGAAAAATTCTTGGAAAAAATCCGTGAATACGATTGCGAGTGCTGTTTCCTGACTGTATTCTGATTAAAAATGGATAATAGTACGAGTGATAATGGTTTTCTTTATGTTAACCAAATGGCGGACATGGCATCTCGTTAGTTATAATAAGGGGGGGGGGGGTACAAATAATTTACTTCTCTCCACTTCTCCGCGCTGCGTGGACTTCGAAGGGCTGTCACTCAGAGACTATTTAAATCAATCACATTATTAAAAGAGATATATTTTTTCAAGCACTACAACTTTCACATTCGCAATTTTCGGAAAAAATCACATCCACAGCGCTAGAATGGCGGAAGCAGATTTTTGGTAACTTTGTCGCCCTCTACCGTTTTAAATACCAACTTCTCGGTATCGCGGCAAGAATCAAAAATGTGTAGAATTTTATTTCCAACATTTTTTGTTCAATAACTTTTTCTGTGCGACCAATGGATTGCGAGAAAAAACAAATTCAATTGTTATCAAGATGGCGGCTGTTTGGCAAGGGGTGGGGTGACGCCTTTTTAGTTTTACACTTGTCTAATGACCCTAAACCACTGGGAAAGAAGAATCGCCGCGGCCAATTTTTTTAAGGTAAAACGACAATTTTACTGTACTATGACAGTTGTGTCAATTTTAGTTAGCGGCCATTTTTGGAGTTGCTATAGCTGTTAGAAGAGATGAGTTACACAGAATGAGTGTTAAAGACGTTGAATAGAGGGGTACGGCGTTGTTAGTGAAAATACCAACTTCAAAAACTGGGAAACCGCGAGCATTTATTATCGAAGAGTCTACACAGGATACAAAAAATAAGATATTTACAGAAAATATATTTCTCTTCGTCCAGCACACACTCCTCATGAGCGACTGTTTGTTTATTATCGAAATGGAAAATGCTCAGTTCAACCCGTTGGCATTAACACTATCGGCAAAATCCCTTCTTTGATTGCTACATACCTTGAGTTACCAAATCCCTCTGATTACACAAGTCACTCTTTTAGAAGGTCATCTGCAACTCTACTTGCGGATGCTGGGGCAGATATTTTAAATTTAAAAAGACACGGCGGATGGGAAAGTTCGGCGGTGGCTGAGTCATACATAGAAGACTCTATTAACAACAAACGAATAATTTCAAATCAAATTTTACAAACACGAGAACAAACTTCTGAAGAAGTTTCAACTGAACTATCAAAGCAAACGTCAAATAATCAGAACAATATTCAAAATTCCATCGGAGAACCCGGTCCAAGTAAAGTGCCAAGAGTGATAATACAGAATTGTACAAATTGCAGGGTTAGTGTAGATGTACACTATGTAATTGATAATAATGTTAATGATTTTTGATTTTATATACAGAGCGGTTAGAAAAACCCCGGCCACTTTTCTTGCGGCGGTCAAGAGATGGCGCTTTAGTAAAGAAAAATCCATATATATAATAGACTTGTCCGGGACGCTGTTTCAGCAGCCAAACCGTAAGAGATAGAGAAAAAAGTTATGAAAGTTATATGTTTGGCATGGTCATGTCAGGTCAGAAACCGAATTTCAATCACGTGACACATTCCGGTTTTCGAGAAATTTTAAAAAATATTATTGTTTTTATTTAATACGCGTTCTATTTGAAAAACGGTCTTTTTTGTTTTATTAAATGAGACATTTGTCTCACTGGTTGCTAGTTAAATTATAATTCTGACAACGCAGAATCCAAGTGGACTACTGAAATTGGTTCATGTGTAGCAACAATTGTAATTATGCTACTACGAGCTGGTGGTCGATTTGCATAAGTTTGACGCCAACGATGTTGCACTATTTGTACCGTCATTCTGGTAGAATGACCCCTTTGCGCTTGATAAAACTATTTCACAATAGCAATACGTTGTTGGAGATTTGTTTTTATATTTGCTTCGCTGTCAGTTTGACAGCAGAATTTAAGTTTGAAATTGACAGTGGAAAGCAGCGTAGCTAATTTTAGTTTAAATACCTAAACATCGTAAGAAACAGCGACAGCTGGTGTTAATAGTTGGAAAAGTGACCGAGGTTTTCCTAGCCACTCTGTAGATAGATTTGATGTTATAAGATAGGTCACATGCATCACTGTTTGTATATTATAGTTTCACTTAATAAATAACACTTTCCTGGCAAATCTTCCGTTGACATTTCTGTGCAATAAAATTTTTATGGCACAAGTGCCATAGATGACCACTTTCACAACAGAAAATCGTATAAAAAATTGTCACTTTTTACACGGTCGTAGATAAAAAATAAAACTAAAAATGAATAAATAATTTGTTTCTAAAATCGTTCAATCCTAAATTAAAAGCAAAGTGTGACTTTTTTCACTGAGTGAGAAAAAATGACACTTCACACCCTGAAATTACTTTCAAAAATATTTAAAAATGCAAGATATCGATAAAACGATATTAGAATAAAAACGTTAACGAGATCTTACTGTTAATTGACAAAAAGAAACTTACATCTTCTCGGACTTTCTATTGTTTTATGTACCAGCTACTTTTGATCGGTATACTATTACGTGCAGAATACCAATAAAAATCTTGGTAATCTTGGTAGTGTATGTCGCCCACTTTGAACTAACGTAAATACATGAATTTTAATAAACGGTGTTTCAGATTTCTATTAGATTAAAAAACAAATCAAAGAACTGTCTTACGTAAATAAGCAGTCCAAAGTACTCTTGAAAAAAATTTACAGAAGTTGCAATTTACCAACCTTCGTTAATCCATTGAAAATGAATTTTGCTAATTTTCAAGTCTGGCATAAAATTTCCAAAATCTGAAAAAATTACAAGGGATAGAAATAAAAAAAGAAGTTTTAAAATTGTTCACATCTGTATTATCATTGTTTATTATACGCCACGCGAAAAGTTACTGCGAAGTTCTACTGCATAACAGATCATTAATAAATTTTACGTACTACAGTTTTGAACCTTTTCAGCATCTTGTATGTACACTTTAATATTAAATTGGAATTAGATAAAGATGTTGAATTCGATATTACACTTGTTAGGGATGAAATGTTTGACGGTTTTGGAGCGCATTATTTTTAAGTTTTAATTAGTACGTTTGCCATTTCTGGCATGTTTTGAGCCCTGGAATGTAATATAATCTTGACGAATGTATTGGGCTCGCGGTCAGTTGTTTCAGGGACCCGGAGAACATGTGCAACTAATGCACCATGTTGAAGGGGGCTAGGTTAGCAATGGAGTTAAAAACAGGACAGAACGTTTGGGGTTGTGCTAGAGGTGCGACGTATTAGTTAAAATGGGCTATTTGCGTAGTTATTTCTTGGCGTAAGCGATTATATGCGAACCAATAATTAATTATCGGGTGATAAAATGCAACAATGCGAGGCGAAATTGCGAGCGCGGCCATGCGTATTTTCTGGGTAGTAAATTAATTTAGCTAGCGTAGAATGTACGTACTATCGTAATTAGTTGAATGGTGTTTGGTAGACTTTTTGGCAATTACAGCGACCGGCATACGTCAGAGGTTCTTGCTTTGCTAGAGTTGAATCCCGCGAAAGCACGACGTTTCGCACAGTAATTCGCGGAAGCATGTGGTTCCGCACCGGAAGCATGGAGTTCCGAATTATAAGCCCCGTTAGAGCAATAGCAAGATTTACGGAAATTTCTGTACTGTGAATGACCAGTATACTACGGTAGCTATTACCGACTCTGTACGGGTTGTAACAATAGTTAATCTAGTGGATTACTATTGGGCAGTACTAGCGAAAGGTACCGACAGCTAACCCAGCCAATGAAGGCAGCGATGAGGGGCCAAAGAGTTGATGCCGCCTGATGCAAGGCCAAGCATTGTAGCGTCTCTGCCAGCAGTACGGAGGGGCCAGAGGGAGTACAATTATTGTTATCCATGAGATTTACAGATCAGTAAGTTTATGTTCCTTTACAATTAACTGCCTGCCTCCGCCACTGGCTCAAGGAATGCTCGACCCTGCACTGTTTGCGCCCCGTTGCCGCCTTGTGGTCATGTGTGAGTTGCATCCACCGCGTTGACACATTTCAAAAGTATCGGAAATTGAATTTTAATATAACACACATAATAACGCGTCTAACAATCAGAACTGGGATATAGCAAACAGTGCAGCGGAAATGTTGTGTGTTTAATGTCGATATTGAGCGATGTACATAATTATAAGAAATTAATAATTCGTATTTGCTTATATTTGTGTGCTTGGAGTACTTGCTTGTGGTGTTTACGGATGTGCTTCGTAACAGGTCGCTACTTAAATAAAATTGCGTAATCATATGTACGTCCAACCACCTGGTAACAGGTGAATGGCATCTCTGTGTCAAAGGGTGCTCAAAACCTGACAAAAACGTCTTTTACAATTCTAAACCCTGCGAGGGTTGTTGATTAATTTTATTTGCCGTCAGTGTTGATAATATTGCAGGCAAATATGTGTTTACACTGTAAAAACATTTAATAACTCGAATTCGTCAACAAGAAATTAATAATGTCGGAATTGAAAATAATCTACAAAATCACTGTTACTATATAGCTACTGTGTTACTATAAAGTAAGTTCGTTCAGCTTGTGTGAATTTATCTCGCAAATTCGTTCAGCTTGTTCGAATTTATCTCAACCGTTGCTAAATTTGGTAATCATTAGCAGATGTAAATTATAACCAGTGGCCAGTGGCATAATTATGGGGGGCGATGTAGGAATTGGATGACACCCCCAGAGGTTTTAGGAATACTTACCTAAATACAATTTCTCTTAAATGAATAGTTGAATACCAATGATTTCATTTCTTATTATAATGGGACCAGTTTAATTGAAATTAGTTCATGAACCGTTACGCCACTGTAACTGGCAATTAATTCAATTACAATAACTGAACCTATGATAGAACAATTGCGATTAGAACAATTTGTGGAATGCTACCACTAAATTAACAAGTAGCAGTAAAATTTATATGTGGAAATGGCTATATCAAGCGGTTGTAGTATTTACTTTGTACCCCTTTTATTCGGGTTTGTAAATACTACAGCAGCTCAATTATTTCATGATTATAGGCCCTCGAATAAATCAACAGCTGAAAGATATATTGCATTATAATTATTTTTAACCCGAACCGAAAGTGATTTCTTGGGCAGGTACATATCGCTGCACATGTGGCTTGGCCTATGTGAAACCTGATACTAAGCGGGGTTTCTTGGAATGCAAGCTCTGATTTGAAGGGTTACTTGTAATCATGTGGATCACTAAAAAGGGGTAAGGTCCGCAATAGACATTATTGTTACTAGTCTGGTAGTGAAGATCGTCAGTGGTTTGATTATGCAGCTGAATTAGATACTGTGTTATTGTTGATATTGGTGCATTAAATGCTGAATAGCTTTGTTATTGAGTTGTTGCCATACTTGCGAGTATTGCGGGGGCTGCAAGACCCTCGTAAGTACTATCATCTCGTAACATAGGAAAAAATATAGAGCCCCTAACTAATAAAGCATTTTATTTTATTTTATCAAATAATAATACCATTGAAAGTTTTATTATGACGTATACAGCTGCATTGGTTGGTCATACTAGAGGACGATGTATCATACGAGCTTTGTCTGCATAATCGTCTGAAGACTATCAATTCCCACACCTAATCGAGTTGTCTAACGCCAGCTCGTAGAAATCGGAACGCAAAGAGATTGTTTAATAACCTCACGCAACTGATTGAATTATCAGTGTTTTAACCCGTATTGCTAAACCGCCACAACCTTATGGAACTTAAGCTATTGCTAAATCGCGTTCGGAATACGATAGGCTCGCTGTCGATCGCTGGCGTAAACAAATAGAAAAGCTCAGGCGAAGGTATCAATGGACAAAATTTAAACAATGGCTAATCACACGTTTGGCGGTCTAAAGGGTATTGCAAAAACTCAGTACGATGGTTTGCCAAGTATTAATATTAGTTGATCCTAGTAGAAGGAGAAATTAACTAAAGCCTCCTACCGCCACAGATGTTTGTTAACACAGCAACAACAATAAAAAAAAAGTAAAGACCAAGGAAAGATTGAATGAAGGTGTGCGCTAATATCACGACAAATTAGAAGTAATTAACAAATGTGGAATCTTGACTGGTAACACTGCAGCACAGTGCATCCTCGCTGGTATTTGGAAAGCCATATTCAAGTAGCCGAGCGAGCAGAATATTTCGCTGAACCAGTGAATCTTTTTAAACACTTAACAACCTGCAGTCTAATGCTCGAACATCATCGTTATTTTCCCCAAAAGAAGATGTTCTTACAAGAAACTCATTTAGTCCAAGAGCACCACAAGATACACTCTAGTGTTTCCGTTGCCATCAGCAAGGGTACGTCCAAAAAGACAACCCCTTGTGTATTGGATATTCAGAACAACATTTTTAGCGATGTAATGGAACTTACTCTTCAGACCGTTATCCCTCTCAATGAGCAACGAAGCAAAATACAGCAGTATATCTACATGATGGTAACACGAATCCAAAGTAATTTAAAGATTCGAAAAGTTTGTCAGACGGAGAAAGCTACAATAATTATTAGCAAGTTACTTGAAAATTATATTATCCGTAAATACCAATCAGCGTATGCTTCTTAAATATTATTGGTTAAGAAGACCAATTGGGGAGACAGAAGGTGTATTAATTATCGAAAGCTGAATCGGCTCACTGTCAAAGGTCATAGCCCATTACCGAGAGTAAATGATCAAATCTATCGTTTGAGTTATGTTTACCCCACCAGCTTAGACCTAACGAACTAATATCACTAAATACCAACCGAGAAATCTTCCAAAATCAGTGGCAGCTGTCGTATCACTAGATGGTCATTACGATTACAAGCGGTTGCTTCTTAGTCCTTCAAAGGCGCATCTCTGTTTCAAGGATTAATCAGCAAAGTTTTGGCTCCTGCACGAGAGGTAGCTGCAGTTTATCGCAATGACGTCGTTATCACAGCAAGGCGGATCCCCGAAACATCGAAAATTTAGAAATAGTCTGCTCAGAGAAGAATGCGTCACGTTGAATCTTGAGAAGTGTTGTTTTCTAACATCAACAATCAGCCACTAACTTATGGTTTGAAGTTTCCCCATGGGAATACGACCTGGTTACATTAAAACAGAAGCAGTCAGCGCTTTTGCAACTACAATGGATGCTGATCAAGTTCATCAACTTATAGGCCTAATTGCGTGGACGTTAAATTATGCAGGAGATTCAGCATCACAACACCTAAAAAAAGTATTGTAGCACAAGTTTGTGCTTAGATTGCACAACCCTACATTCCAGACAGAACTACATATTGAGACAAGTGCAAAACGTCTCACTGGAATTCTGTTAAAGATGCAAAATGGGAAGCCATATCCTGTAGCCCACTACCAGCTTTGCAAAGAGGAATTGTTACCCGTACGAACTCTCCACGTTGGCTGTTGTGAAAACCATACAGAAATTTTAAGACTATCTGTTGGGAACAGAATCAAGGAAGTGACGCACCTCAATGCTTTAACGGCAATGTCTATCAAACGTGATCAAACGCTGCAGTTGCAAACCCCACGGAATCAATAACTGATTTTCTACAACTGAAACCTGTTTGACTAATAGCAGAATAATGAGAGCACGATCAGCAAAAACAAACTGCACAAGGCAACTTAAAGATAAAGATGCGAAGAAATACTAAGTCAAAAACTTGTTATTCATAAACAAGAACATCCTTGGAGAAGGTACTATTCGAAAGTTGAAATCTCCGTTTAAGCAGTGGATGCAAGTAGAAGCAAGGAAACCAAATAGGTCAATGTCGTCTTGTTGGATCACATGAAATCATGTGTACCAATACGTAGGGTCTCAGATAGTGAAAATAAAATGGATGGTCTCTCTACGTGTGAAGACTGGAGATCCAGTAGCACCATATCGCGAGGACGCGAATGAATGCAGGTTGGCCGAATGTTAGGGATGAAAGGTTTGACGGTTTTTGAGCGCATTATTTTTAAGTTTTAATTAGTACGTTTGCCATTTCTGGCATGTTTTGAGCCCTGGAATGTAATATAATCTTGACGAATGTATTGGGCTCGCGGCCCGTTGTTTCAGGGACCCAGAGAACATGTGCAACTAATGCACCATGTCGAAGGGGGCTCTATTAGCAATGGAATTAAAAACAGGACAGAACGTTTGGGATCGCGGAAGCATGTGGTTCCGCACCGGAAGCATGGAGTTCCGAATTATAAGCCCCGTTAGAGCAATAGCAGGATTTACGGTAATTTCTGTACTGTGAAAGACCAGTATACTACGGTAGTTATTACCGACTCTGTACGGGTTGTAACAATAGTTAATCTAGTGGATTACTATTGGGCAGTACTAGCGAAAGGTACCGACAGCTAACCCAGCCAATGAAGGCAGCGATGAGGGGCCAAAGGGTTGATGCCGAGTGATGCAAGGCCAATCATTGTAGCGTCTCTGCCAGCAGTACGGAGGGGCCAGGGGGAATACAATTATTGTTATCGATGAGATTTACAGATCAGTAAGTTTATGTTCCTCCAAACAGCGAATTTCACACAAATATTAATTTTAAGGTTTTTCTGATAATTACAATCATTTTGCAAGCCCTAAATCCACCTGGTCCGCTAAATTCTCAACTCCCGAATTCTCTTAAAAAATACAATTGACTAGTACAAAGCCTCCAAGCAGATCATTTCACGCAAATATTTATTTTAAAAATTTTCTGATAATTATAACGGTTTCCCCATTTTGCAACCCCCAAATCCACGAGAGCCGCCAAATTCCCACCTCAAAAATTATCTTTAAAAATACTATTGACCAGTAGAAAGCCTCCAAACAGATCATTTTACACAAATATTAATTTTAAAGTGGTTTTGATAATTATATCGGTTTTCCCCATTTTGCAACCCAAAATACACCTGGGCTGCAATATTCCCACATCCCGAATTCTCTTAAAAAAATACAATTGGCCAGTAGAAAGCCTCCAAACACATCATTTTACATAATTATTAATTTTAAAGTTTTTCTGATAATTAAAGCGGTTTTCCCCATTTTGCAACCCCCAAATCCACCTGGGCTGCAGAATTCCCACATCCCAAATTCTCTTAAAAAATACAATTGGCCAGTAGCAAGTTTCCAAACAGCGAATTTCACACAAATATTAATTTTAATGTTTTTCTGACACTTATAACATTTTCCCCATTTTGCAACCTACAAATGCACCTGATCCGCCAAACTCCCACATCCCGAATTCTCTTAAAAAATACAATTGGTCAGTAGAAAGCCTCCAAACACATCATTTCACATAATTAGTAATTTTAAAAATCTTCTGATAATTATAACAGTTTTCCCCATTTTGCAACCCCCAAATACACCTGGGCTGCAAAACTCCCACATCCCGAATTCTCCTAAAAAATACAGTTAGCCAGTAGAAAGCCTCCAAACACATCATTTCACATAATTATTAATTTTAAATTTTTTTTGATAATTATAACGGTTTTCCCCATTTTACAACCCCCAAATACACCTGGGCTGCAAAACTCCCACATCCCGAATTCTCCTAAAAAATACAGTTAGCCAGTAGAAAGCCTCCAAACACATCATTTCACATAATTATTAATTTTAAATTTTTTTTGATAATTATAACGGTTTTCCCAATTTTGCAACCCCTAAATCCACCTGGGCTGCAGAATTTCCACATCCCGAATTCTCTTAGAAAATACAATTGGCCAGTAGCAAGTTTCCAAACAGCGAATTTCACACAAATATTAATTTTAAGGTTTTTCTGACACTTATAACATTTTCCCCATTTTGCAACCCCCAAATGCACCAGATCCGCCAAACTCCCACATCCCGAATTCTCTTAAAAAATACAATTGGCTAGTAGAAAGGCTCCAAACAGCGAATTTTACACAAATATTAATTTTAAGGTTTTTCTGATAATTATAACCATTTTGCAACCCCCAAATCCACCTAGCCCGCCAAATTCTCACCACCCGAATTCTCTTACAAAATACAATTGACTAGAACAGCGCCTCCAAACAGATCATTTCACACAAATATTAATTTTACCATTTTTCTGATAATTATAACGGTTTCCCCATTTTGCAACCCCCAAATTCGCCTGGCTGCAAAATTCTCACATCCAG
Source organism: Agriotes lineatus (assembly GCA_940337035.1). NCBI lineage: Eukaryota > Metazoa > Arthropoda > Insecta > Coleoptera > Elateridae > Agriotes > Agriotes lineatus. Next base: position 77,794,620 of record OW679196.1, on the reverse strand, counting down.
AAATCTCTTAAAAAATACAATTGACCAGTAGAAAGTTTCCAAACAGCAAACTTCACACAAATATTAATTTTAGCAGTTTTCTGATAATTATAACGTTTTCCCCATTTGGCAACCCCAAATCCACCTGGGCTGCAAAGTTCCCACATCCCGAAATATCTTAAAAAATACAATTGACCAGTAGAAAGCCTCCAAACAGCGAATTTAACACAAATATTAATTTTAAGGTTTTTCTGATAATTATAACGTTTTCCCCATTTTGCAACCCCCAAATCCACTTGGTCCGCCAAATTCCCACTTCCCAAATTCTCTTAAAAAATAAAATCGGCCAGTAGAAAGTCTCCAAACAGCGCATTTCACACAAATATGAATTTTACAGTTTTTCTGATAATTATAACGTTTTCCCCATTTTGCAACCCCCAAATCCACCTGGCTGTCAAATTCTCACCTCCTACATTCTTTTAAAAAATAAAATCGACCTGTAGAAGGTCTCCAAACAGCGCATTTCACACAAATATTAATTTTACAGTTTTTCTGATAGTTATAACGGTTTCCCCATTTTTCAACCCTTAAATCAACATGAGCTGCCAAATTCTTAAAGACCCACAAATTCCTCCACATACTGCCAAAAACAAAAGTAGGCATTTTTGTCTTTCCCCATGTTTATGCGAACATCCAATTTGCTGCAAATGCACCTCAGCTTTCTACCCCTGTAACTTCGCCCCCGTGCATCGCAGACCCCAAAAACCAGCCTGTACGAGGAGCATTGGTTCATCCTCTTTCCAACTAGTCCCAAATCACATTTGGATCTTTCAAAAAGTATGCGATGTAGCAGCACCGAACGCTTTGTTTTGCAAAAAATCGTTTTAACTCCCGTACTTGAGCCCCCTCGAATCTTACATTTTCACAACCTCTCTAGAAAGTTCGCCCTTGACGAGGTCTTCAAAATGACACCAACAACATTCAGCTGCTATACGTACAACTTACAAAAATTAGCAAAAACTGTGTATTTTCCAAGCGTCACACAAATCGCTAAAAGAGCATCGTACTAGCGTCACATCTCCAATTCGTTAAACATTTTCAATGTTAAAACAAGTACGACGAAATAAAAAAATGTGGTTATTACAATCTGCTGCGTATCACCCACAAAATTGTCACAAACTTTCTGCACCTCTCTCATAGAAGGAACGAGTTGGAAGCCCGAGCCAATTTAAACTTACAGGAGCATGCAATTTGACAGCTTGATTAGCGTCATGACTAGGGTGACCACCTCTCAGGGTTTCACCCGGAGTCTCAGGATTTCTACACCGCGTCTCCGGGCTCCGGGTTTTGTAATAATTTCTCCGGGTTGCACTAATTTTGTAATAATGTCTAAAATTAACTTAACCGTTAGTTATATCAATGAAAATAAAATACGTTTCATGTAATAGCAGGGAACCTCGCGCGCCGCGCGTGTGTATCATATCTCTTGCTATTTGCCTTTTTCTTAAATAATAGGTTTTTATTTCGAATGCAACCCTTTACTATTTAAAAAGCAAAACTGCCAATTTAGATTCTTTTTAGGTTCAATCGTATTCAGCAACAAGGAAAAATATTTGGAAATTTCATATAATTAGGTATGTACAGATTTTTTGAGTATTCGTTTTGTTTTAAATCTAATTTCATTTGATACTAGAGGTAATTTACTTTTACATTTCTCGTCCTTTCGTGATTTTTATGTCTTGAGTCAATAATGGTTATTTTTTTTCTTTTCAAACCTCGTTGTTGGTTGTGTTCCAGTATTCGAGTGTTTAAATTGTGTTAAAGTTTTTATTTATTATCCTTTTAAAAAAGAAACTTAAGAGACGTTAAAATTGTTTGTTATGTTTTAACTCGCATATAATACGAATAAACCGTAGAACTTAGCAATATGATTTAAGATATCAGAAGAAAACTCATTAGAACGGGTTTTAAAAAATACAGAGATAAAAGTCCGAAATTATTACATTTGAAAATTTTAAGCATTCTATATAGCATTAATATTCAAAAGCACTATTTCTCACTCGTAAAGTAATTCACAAAAAACATAATTTTTAATTAACGTAGAGTCTTTTTTGAATAAAATCGTTATTATCTCCAAAACAGTTAACTTTAGAACAGCAGTTCTCAACCTTTTTTCTTAACGCATCCCTTAGCATGTTAGCAGTTTCTCAAGTACTCCTGAAGACTATTGTGTGCATATTATTAGCATAAGCTTTATTAGTACAAAATAAAAAATCTTCATTAACGATTGAGAGAGTATTGTACAAAAATTACAAAAACATACAAAGAATACTTTTATAATTTATTTTTATTTATAATTTCAGTAATTTCAATCACAATAATACTAACAATATATGTACTCATATTTAAAAAAAAAACGCAATAAAAAATATTCATAAAATAGATAAATCTATACCTAAAACATAACAATTTAGGAAATTAATAGTATGTATATATTGTTTGGTAAATCAACTTATAAAATGTATGGATAATAGCACTACATTTGATAAGACACTTGTCAAGTTATTAGCGATTTTTTCAAAATTTAGTTGTCACGAAGTCAACTGGTCACGAAGTCAACTGGCACTTAATGTTAATATCCACTGAAGTGTCCAGAATTACGGTTTATGTGTAGCAATATATTTTGCAAAGCCACACTCGCATAAGTCTGTACTTAATTAGAAATGACAAAGGCCTTCTCTTGAAATGGGATTTTTGTCATTTTACTGAAAATTGGAAAGGACATTAAAATTATTATTATTAATGCCTTTTTTTCCAACTAAAAAAACGTTATTGATATTTGCACAATATTTGTGACGAAAAATTATTAAAAAGTAGTGAAAATTGCATAATAATCGAAAATAAAAAAAAAACAAACAAACACGAGTTCTTTCGACAGTTAAGTAAAAAAAGAAAAAGGAAATTGGCTCTTGTAGCTGCATACCTGAGTATGACATTACGCATTCGGGTAGGGAGATATTTTCTACCAATAGAAGACTTCTTAAGATTAAAAAAATGTATATGGCTTTATGATGTTGAAATTGGCAACCCATAGTGTAGGTATTTGTTTTGTAAAAAACTATTGGTTTAAGAAAAAACTAAAACGAGCTAAAATGTTTTCAAGTAAAAAAGGTTTTCTTATGGGCAAGTATTTGAGTTACACCCTGTATTATATTTGCTAACCATTAATAGTAAGGAACAAAGGCATTCTTTTTATTTGCTTATTTTTTTTTCCAATGTTGGCAACCCTACCGCTATTTCGGTAGATCTACCGATTTTATCGACAATCTGCCGATCTACGGAAACGACCCTTATTTCTACCGAATTTGTGTTACACCGTATAATCATACGTAAAATTTTTCTTGGGTTTTATTTAAACCGAAAAAAGCATGGGCAACTGCTTATTTGTATACAATATTCAGAACAATTTATTTTAGGGGAATTTACAAAGAGATTCATAAATTAATCTGTAATGACCAACACGTGCCGCCAGAGTAAATTCGAGGAATCACATTTTAAACTTACGAGTATTATTATTTTACATACACGTGCTTCTAGATTTCAGTGCTAAATACTGACATGTTATTTTATATTTGTAAATTTGTAAGCTTCAGTTCACGATAAAATAGTTACATAAACACAACAAGTTAATTAGAAACTGATCTTGTTGTTACCTACCTATATTTTATAGTCTAATGGATTTCTTAGTAATGTGGTTCAGCAATAACTATTCCTTTACATGTTTTGTTTTTGTATATCCAACGAAAATGCTTAAATTTATTGTACACTTCTCCAATAAATTAACGCACCAAAAAAAGGTAGCCAAAAGTTTAAAGTTAATTATTGTCGAAACCACTTATCCGATTTGGACGATTTTTTTTTTGAATGACACGTCGTCTCTTTCAGAAAGTTAGTGTACTACTCTATTCGCATAGAAACTGATTTTTTTATAAATACCGGGTGTAACAATTATAACGTATTTTTTTCCATAAAATGTTTAACACCCTGTGGAGTTCAACAGCTACAATATCAAGTTATAATTCAAAGCAAACTCTACCCTTATCTTTTTATAACATTTTGTTTTTTGATTCACTCTTTTATCTTAGCTACTGCAAGAGAAACACAATTTTATAGCATAACATGTTTTTATTGACTTTAATTTGCATTAAATTCACTAAAGTAGCAGGCTATGGAGAAACAGAAAGAAACAGTAATTGTCATCAGATAAATACAACTGTCAAAAAGCAGTAGTTGATAGAAGTGTGTTTTCGGTGTTAGTCCTTAACGTTTTTTTTGCAAAATCTTTAATTTTCTCAGTATGCAACGTGAAACACGAAATCTTATTCGCGAAGAATGTGCTCAAGCATTAGTTCTGTTTGAGGAAGGTTAGAAATTATTCTGGCCAGAGGCGAAAATACTCGCTACTGAGACTTTCGTTTACCTTTTTTCTTTACATTTTGTTGCTTTTTTTGTTGTTGTTAAATTAGGTCTCCATTAACACATGTTATGCTATAAAATTGTGTTTCTTTTGCAGTAGCTAAGATAAAAGAGTAAATCAAAAAACAAAATGTTATAAAAAGATAAGGCTAGAGTTTGCTATGAATTATAACTTGATATTGTAGCTGTTGAACCCCACAGGGTATTAAAAATTTTATGGAAAAAACACGTTATAATTGTTACACCCGGTATTTATAAAAAAATAAGTTTCTATGCGAATAGAGTAGTACACTAACTTTCTGACAGAGACGACGTGTCATTCAAAAAAAAATCGTCCAAATCGGATAAGTGGTTTCGACAATAATTAACTTTAAACTTTTGGCTACTTTTTTTTGGTGCGTTAATTTATTGGAGAAGTGTATATTGTGGCACTCATAAAGTTTGATTGAGTATGCAATATGGGAAATTTATAAAATAAGCGCACAGCATTCCTGACAACACTAACATCATGGTATTTTAAAAAACTGCTTACTACTATTTTTTGGGTATATATTGGAGAACTTTTAAGAATAATTTGAATTTGTTCGAGATACTGTTGGCATACATGTGTACGTTGAATCGAATTGTGTAGTTGGGTTTTCATTTAGTTAAAATGAGTGATATATCTGCATCTGATGATTATGACACCGCACCGGCGAAGAAGGGGCAGTAGTGGAATATGAAAAAAAAAATTAAGTATTCGGAAGCCTATAACAAATCTTGGGAAGACTTACTCGAATTTAAATTTGCTAGCAAAAAAGGGAAAAAATATTCGTTCTGCAAATGCTGTAACAAAGATATAATTGTTATATCGGGGAAAGATGATCTGAACAAGCATTTAAGATCTAGTGCCCATCAGCGAAAAAGCAAGGCAGTTCTAACGCAACCGTCCATATCTCAATTTGTGAAACACAATTAAAAGAAAGTGCGCAACAAGGTAAGTCAACAGACCTATTTTAAATCTACGATATTGCTTATATACCTAATTAGGAAAATAATTCATTTTAATTCGTTTTGATTTTTGAATTAAGTATTATACGTTAGAATAAAATGTACAACTATATTTTATTATTAATATGTTCTCTATTATTTTCAGGGGAATTACGAATGGCAGTTTATATTGCAGAACACAATTTACCTTTTGCAACGATGCCTCAACTCGTGAGAACCATCTGCCCCGATTCAAAAATTGCAAAAGAAATAGCATGGGGAAGAATGAAGGCAACAGCGGTAATTAAAAATGTTGTGGGGGCACATAGTTTTCAATTACTGTGTAGTATTTTAAACAATTCAAAACTTTCTCTTATTATTGATGAATCAACTGACAGAACAGTTCAAAAACATTTGTGTTTGGTAGTGAGATACATTGACAACAATTTTTTAACGAAAGACATTTTTTTGGCTTAGTTAAGCTTAAAGAAGCAGATGCTAACACATTGTATAATAATATTATCAAACTATTTATCGAAAACAATATTTCCTATCAAAAAAACCTAATAGAACTTGCATCAGATGGTGCTAACGTGATGATGGGGGCGCATCACTCTGTTATGCCATTACTTCAAAATGACGTACCTCACATGTACGTGATGAAATGCATTTGGCATTCATTTCATTTATGTGCATCATATGCAGGCCAAAAATTGCCTCGGTTTATTGAAGATTTAATTAGGGATATGTATAATTTTTTTAATGCTAGGTTTAAAAGAACAGCTGATTACGAATTGTTTAAAAAATTTTGTAACATTAAAATTCATAGGATTCGTCATCCCTCACAAACTCGATGGCTATCAGTTCATATGGTCGTCTCTAGAATACTAGAGCAATTTGAACCCCTTAAATTATATTTTATAGATGCGGTTGCAACGAAATTACCGCTGCAGAACACATTTTATAGTTATTTACGTGGCAAGCCGGATACTTGCAGGGTGAGCGACGTAGGAGCGAGCGCTGTAATCCGGTGAACCCCAATAAAGGCTAATTGCAAGCGAGCCGCGTACAACGTTTTATTTCCTCTTGCTGAAAATCTTAAAATATCATATTAGTGATTAATAAAGGACGTATCTATTAAAAAACAAGGTGCCTGTAAAGTCGCGATGGCAGCATTTTACAGGCATCTGGCCTGTAAAGACTCATTTACCGGTCAGTTCAGATGAAAGTAAAACTTTACAGGCACCTGGCGTGTAAAGACTCATTTACCGAGTCAGTTCAGACGACAGTAAGTGACCGTTTAACAAACCAAGAGGAAATAAAATAAATTAAACGATCCCACAAGTAAATTATTTTTCGAATTTCTCGATTACGTTCTGCAATTTTTTTAATCAATTAAATAAAGAGCTGCAAGCTGAAAAACCTCAAATTCATAACACAAAAGAGTTTCTTCAATTTTAAAATCATTGTTTGATTGTTTTTTGAAAAGGGAATATTTACAAAGAGTTAAATCTTTGACGAATGTAGATTTTAATAGCCCGCATAATTTTTTGCCAGTTGAAGAAATGTACAGTCGTGTGCAAATAAATCTGGGACAGTGTTTTTTTCACATGCAGATTCAGTTAAGAATTTGAAGAATATTTCCATGGATTTCCTCTTATCAGAGAGAGTTACGGGTTTCAGTACCTGTTAAAGTTTAATGTAACTCTTTCTGATAGCAGGAAATCCATGCAGATATTCTTTAATTCTTAACTGAATCTGCATGTGAAAAAAACACTGTCCCAGATTTATTTGCACACGACTGTACTTTGGGGCAAACGTTACTGCAACATTAATATCTACTACAGTAACAAAAGAACAAATTCAGTTTTTTAAACTGCGCTGTTTAGAATTTTGTATTAATCAAGAAAGTTTATTTTAACAAGTTACTAACTTGGAAAATCTTTACAAGTTACCTGTCAGTTTTACAAGCGTGCTCATAGATAAATGATAGCGTGCAAAGCCAGAGTTGTCTTCCTTAGTATGTGTCACATTGATGAATTTAGTTGCTTGTCAGTTTGACATTTTGAATAAATGGTAAATTTCTAGATATTTACAAGTGAGGAACAAATAAAATATTCAACAATACACACTAGGTAACAGGTTTAACTGCTCAAGAAGGTGACTGGCTCGCCTGCGGCTCGCCAGTCATATCCTTCTATTCGCCAGTAAAAACCTTCTTACAAGGCTAGTAATGTTAAATACTATTACATTGAAAGCTGCAAACAAATAACTGCTAGATTTCCATTGAAAAATAACATCCTAGTCTGTTCAGTAAACATAAAAACACAAAGTGGCTTTTGATTTCCAAAATTTCATGAGTGTACTTTCAAAATTTATATTTGTCTAGGAATGTACTTACAAAAGTTACTAAAACAAATAGGTTAAGGGTGTGACATTTACATCCCATCTGTCATAAATGTTGTAATTAACTACTTTTAAGGGTATTATACAAATACTGTGTTAGATACTATTGACGTAGCGGTTATTAATAGGTATTTTTATTACATTTTATAAAAGTTCAGGCCGAGAATTTCTAGAAAAATATCTACTTTGACACTGACAATCAGAAATATTAATTGTCACTGTTAAATTCAAATCTTCCAGTATACAGGTGTGGAAACCTTTGCAAAAGAAAATACAAAATCCCTAGTACAAAAATGATATGCATATGCCAACTTCAAAAAATATGAAATGCCCTATACTAGAAACATTTAAATTTTTAGACCCTGTTACAGTGAAAACTGGTAATTTAGCAACAATTTCGCATGTTGCTGTAATGTTCCCCAATATCATTACAAATAAATATTTGCAAAATATCGACAGCGAACGGAGGTTGTTAAGGAACACTGAGGAAATTAAACAATTTTCAAATGATTTGTAAGAATTTTGGATTGCTGTAAGGGCTTTAAAATATGGAGATGATTCCTCGATGTTTGGTGTTTTATGCGAATTTGTCTTTTGTTTATTGTGTTTGCCCCATTCATCTGCAAATGTGCAAAGAATCTTTTCGGCTATAAATTTAATGAAAACCAAAACGAGAAATAGACTTTCAAGTTCAACAATTAGCGGTTTGTAACATACAAAAAGGTACATAGGGCAGGATAAGTGTTACGATTTTTCTGTTGATAAGAATATTCTTAAAAAAATTACCAAACAAATGTATTCTGTAAGCGGCGGCAAAGATATTAGGTATATATTTTTTAAGGTGATATGTTATACGTACATTTAAAATATTTTTCATGTATTATATATTATTGTACTTGCATATATGAATTAGTAGTCAATAGTGTTTTAAGTAACTTAACTTGGTGTGGTTTTTCCACAGTTCGTAATAAAGTAAGTAGATTTTCGTCTTGATTTTATTTATTTAATTAGAAAGTGAAATATAAATATATGTGACTTTTTAAATTGCCGATTTACTGTAACTTGGCAATTGCAAAAATGTAAGTAAGGTCTACACATTACCCTTTTTCTGTGACGTCACAATTTTCTCTCTTTATTTAACTATAAGGAATTGGACGAAACAACAAATCTGCACATTTTGGTTAGGTCCGCTTTAAGTATGGTTTGTTTTATAATACTGTCAATGTGACATTTGTCCAAAATGACAGTAAAATAAAGCGCAATAACAAGCAAGCGCGCAAGCCTAAAATCTTATTTTAAGCGTTAGGGACTTCTTCGAAGAGGAGGAACGTCAGATTACATAGGTCAAGAATGTCTTGGTTTGAATAACGTGCTGTTTGGGGCATCCCTTACATTAAAGGTTAGGCATATGTCAAATTCTTTCTGAAGTCTATTACCTGTGATCTAAATGATCTTTTTGAATTTACTGTAATATAAGACGTACGTTTTTAACGCTATGTTTTGTTATTTCTGACGTCACGGCAAAAGGGTAATGTGTAGACTTTAGGTACTACAATAGTAGTTTGTATACCAAGACACTGAAGTTTAGGTTTTTATTACGAATGTGGATTTAGTTGCCGAGGCCCGTAGGGCCAAGGCAAATAAACCCATGCGGGATAAAAAGAAACTTCAGTGCCGAGAAGTACATTATGTTGTATTTGAAATCGAGAAATCGTGAAATTACGACATTTTAACCAACGTTGGCTGACGTTTATCTGTCGCCTCGCCACCTACAACAAAATCGTAAAACAATGGATTACTTTAATGCCGATTTCTAGCATTTTAATGACGATTTCAAGGTACTTTGATGCCGATTTCAAATAAAACACATTTTATTATGTCTGGCAAAAATTTTTGGGATCTATCGAAATTTACCGCAAAAATCTACCGATCGCCTAAAAAATGAGATGGCAACACTCACTGAACGCTAGATCGTGTCACTGGAACAAAAACTACAGAAACAAAAAACTCACATTTGTTTCGAAGGTCCATGCTGGCGGATTAGCAAAATGTCGTCGTGGGATATCTCACTATATTTAAAGCACAAACGCGGACGAGCACCTTTGTCTTCGAAATTTCGTTTGCAATGGCGCAGAATCAAATTCGTTGTTGCAAGGACATGCAGCAAGGTACGATGCGTTTTTATTCGGCAAAAGCCCATTTCATAGATAATGTAACCCCACGGGGTCACCCACACCCGTAATCAGTGTTGCCAGATGCAAATGCGAACATTTCTGCGACGTTTTCAGCTATAATTTACCAAGGGCAGTGATAATCACCCGCAATAATTTTACAAATAACAACCCGAAAGTGCGTTGCCTAGAAATAACCCGAGGCCCCCAAAATTTAAGTCTCCCGGACTCCGGGATATTTTAGTTGGTGACAAGAATATAACAAGGGTTACTGACGTAAAATTTCTTGGCCTTTGTATAAATAATAATTTTGACTGTGTAGTCATATAAATGATATGTGCTTAAGACTCGATAGTAATTTTTTTGCTATTTTAAACTTAAAAAAATATTTTTCAATTACAGCACTTATGTCTACTTACTACGGACTTGTACCTATATCCTATGTTATCATTCCATATTTTGTCATGGGGACAGGCTCAACATTTTAATAGAGTATTTTTTTGTCAAAAAGGAATAATTAGGTTGATTTTTGGCATACAACCTAAAGATTCATGTAGAAGAATATTCAGTGAAAATAAAATTTTAACCGTCGTTAGTATATATTTACATACGTTATTATGCTATGTATACGTAAATAACGATACTTTCGCCTTAAATGGTGACAATCACCAATATAATACTCGTAACAAAGATGATATTAGAGCCCCTGATCTCAATCATTTTTATTACAAAAAATCTATGTATTACGCGGTCCAAAATACTTTCATCTTCTATCGGCCGAACTACGACAAACAAAAACTCTTAACTATATTTAAGAGAAAACTAAGAGACTTCTTACTTCAAATTGTTTGTTATTCTAGTAATGAGTTTATTGAGCACTGCGTAAAACGTGAACCAACCTGACCGTTTAGTGCAGGGATGAGAAACCCGCGGCCCGCCATACTTTCTCATGCGGCCCTTCAAAGATTTTACATTTTGACTTTTAAAAATGTCTACAGTGTCCAGCAACCTCATTGTACCCTAGGCGTGTTAACTTAATTTTTGGAAATTATGGGCATCGATGCCATCATTTCCAAAATTTAAGCATCGGCATTTCTTGGTATGAAATGTTACTACGGGCGGCTTCGTTTGACGCTACGCATATGATATGTGCCGCAAACGCTGCATCGGCAAGCGACGTAAAATCAAAGCTCAAAGGGTATACTCCTTCAGAAACCCGAAAATATGCCCAGCATTTACAAAAATTAATAGCAGAATTTGAATCGCGATTTAAAATATTTAGATCAGAAAAAACCGTTCTTAGTTTTACATTTGTATATTCACCATATACTAATACAGAAGTGGAAACAGTTCCGGATGAGTAACAAATGGAATTAATAGATTTACAAAACGACACGGATATAAGAAATAAATTTCAAAATGTTGACATACATAATTTCTATCAAAATTACATGAATTTAGAAAAATTACCACAATTAGGCGCACAACCAAAGCAAATAATGACACTTTTTGGAAAAATCTATGTTTGCGAACAATTATTTTCCGCAATGAAAATAATTAAAAGCGATCACCGATCGAGATTAAATGCTGTACGGTTAGAGAATTGCGTGCGAGTTGCTGTGCCGTCTATATCTGCAAATATAAACCAATTGCTGACAAAAGAAGCAATGTCAAATTTCTCATTAAATAATCTTTTTCCACATATATCTTTCGCCGTTTTTTTTTATTTTTTAATATTTCTGTAATTTTTCATGCTAGGTTTATTTTGTTAATAAAGAGATAATTTGAGTTCATCATTCAGTGTTTGTATTATCATAAGTTTCTTACATGCGGCCCGCACATTTTTAAATTTGTAGTTGGCCCGTTATAAAAAAAGGTTGCTCATCCCTGCTTTAGTGCATATTTTTATTTTGTGTATTGCTATATGCCTACAATACTTTGTGTCTTTTATATAAAATTTTGGACTTGTCTGAATTGTTTTTATATACTTGTTTGTATGTAGAAGCTTCAATATGGACTAATAAACTCGCTGGGTATTTTTCCTGAGGCGCTTAAGAAAAGTATTGTCGTCTCCCTTTTTAAAAAACACGACTCTTGCAAAATCGACAATATACGTCCGATTAATCTTTTATCAATTTTTTCTAAAATATTTGAGAAATGTATGAAAATTAGGCTGATAAGTTATCTAAGAGTAATTAATTTCCAAAATAAAAAGCAATTCGGTTTTACGGAAGGGAAATCAACTGAGGATGCTCTTGTTAGTTTTGTTTCTCTCATATATCAAAGCATGAATAAAAACTGCAAAACTACCGGATTATTTGTAGATTTTAAAAAGGCATTTGATTTTGTTGACCATCACATTCTGCAATAGGAATAAGGGGCACTGCATTCCATTGGTTTCAGAGCTTTCTTACCGGCCGCATTCAGCAAGTGAGAATAGGTAACTTCTTGAGCGCGCCCCTCATAGTCAAGGCTGGAGTGCCTCAAGGATCAGTATTGTCTGCTAATTTGTTTATAATTTTCATCAATGACTTATTGAATAAGCAATTTCAAGGTGAAGTATTTGCTTTTGCAGACGATATTGAGTTTTTATATTCCGACAAGAACATTGAAAATTTATTTCTGGACTTACGCACTGACTTAAGAATTCTAAGAAATTGGTTTACTGTAAATAAAATGATTTTAAATAAATCAAAAACAAATTATATAAATTTTGATCACAATAGTTTTGATTACAACTCTCCAGTAAAGTATCATGAATTTGATTGTATCAGAATAATTTGTGCCAATGTCCAATATTAGAGAAAGTAAGTAGCTTTAAGTATTTAGGGGTTTATGTAGACGAAAATTTATCTTGGAAAAAGCATTTATCGGTTTTACATGATCAGTTAAAATTCAATATTAGAAAATTCTACTACTTACGAAATTTCTGTGATAACTTATTACGAACATTATATTTTGGCCTAATTCACTCTAGAATTCAATATGGTATTGTATGCTGGGGAGGAACTTACAAAACGTTTATTGAAAATCTAAGAAAAACCCAAAACACATTCATTCGTATCGTTCTAAAAAAAAACTCGACTCATCCTGTCCTCTATTCAGGGAATTAAAAATTTTGCCGATTCAACATCTTTTTGTCTTCAAAACGCTGCGGTTATTTTATATTTTAAGTGGTAACAGAGGTAATACTAGAATAAATTATAATACACGTAGTAAGACTACATTTACACGGTAATTTAACGCTGGTGTTATTTAAACCGTTGTTATTAAAACTCGTATAAAACGTGCGTTTACACATGGGGTGTTGTATAGGCGTTAAAGTGTACGTCGGTGTTAGCGTGGTGTTATCTAAAACCTCGTCGCAGTGTGACCAACTGCTTCGAGATTTTCCTTCTGTAACCCTGTCAGATGCTGTCTGTTATTATAAAATTATAAACATAACCGCTATAACCTACAAGATTAATAACACAGCTGATATAATTCAACGAAGTGACGTTGGTGTGGTTGACAACTGCGACTCAGAACAACCAACCGTCTTTACAATTATGTTGGTAGTCCTGTTTGAAAACGGGTGTAAGTCAAAAGTATCCATTTACACGTACATTTTACACCCGCTTACTAACGTCACGCCTCTTGGCGAAGTGGTGTAGCGTTAGTAAACCGGTTCTAGTAAAACCGGCGTTAAACCCCATTTACACTACAATTTACACCGGTGTTAACAATAACCGATGTTGTAACACCGGTGTTAGCGGACCGTGTAAATGTAGTCATAATCGTAGAGTATTTATCAAGCCTAAAGTAAATGTATTCAAATTTAAACACTGTTTTCTATATTTAAGCCCTAACTATTTTAATAAATTACCACTACAAATTAAAGAATCTTGCAATGTAAATTTATTCTGTAAGAAGTTGAAAAAATGGCTTTTCAATTGGAACAACCTTTTATTTTTTAATAATTTAGTGTAATAAATATTAACTATTCTATAAGAATACATTGGTAAGGGAATATGGTTAAATATTATACCGATAAGAAAATATTGTACATAAGCTGTTGTGTTTAGTTTTAAGCTGGACGCCACATGCGCTGCGGGGAGCCGGAATGTCAAAGCTCAAAACATGTCATTGCGCTGTCAGTTGCTATAATCACCAACCACTTTTACTGGGAACTGTGGTTAGGTATATTTCCTAGTTTTTAGAATGTCTCATTACCTGTAAATAAGTGTGGAAATAAATCAGAATTTCATTTTAAAAAAATATATACTATTTTCTATTTTGCCGCTTTATATCATTTTATAAATAAAAATAAAAATTTTAAATCTAGGGAATTTTACTATGGTTGGTGACATTTATGAGGCGTAATTTTAGGTGGCTGTAAAAAAATTATTTGAAACGACGGTTTTGTTTATTTTCGCGTTTAATGTTTGAAAATGAATGCAGAAGAAAGTTTATCACTAACGCCGCCGAAAATTAGACAAATTGCACAAAAAACATTAGAAAATTTACTGCCGGACAAGTCAAAATCCCAGTATGAAAAATAATTTCAAAAATTTGAAGAGTGTCGCCAGCAAAATAACATACAAGAAATTTCCGAAAATATTTTACTTGGTTATTTTGATCTTCAACGCTAAAAGTATAAATCATCTACTTTATGGAAAATCTATTCAATGCTGAGATCCTGTTTAAGTATATATATATATATAGATACAGTAATGGTACAAAGCTGAACCACCCGAGGGTATCTGTATGCACAATTCTGAACCAGCCTGACGGACCTGAACCATATATGTGGTTCAGGTAGGTGTTGCTTTAATAAAAATTTATTTAAGCTAACAACATTATTGGTGCAGTCTCGTTCTATTAGCTTAATACTGGCTGCTTGCATCTCACTCGGCTTTGCCGGGTTAAAAAATCACCAGACGGTAGAAATTGCATGATTAAAATGGCTCAGGTTTGATAGATATATGTATTTTTAAGTTCGAGGCATGTGCGCATTGGGGATTGGCGCTGTTTTGAGTTCTGTATATAGTATATACTTTTTCCGATCAAGCTGAACCAATAGATTTGGCAATAGTGTATTTATGCTTTCGTTATTAAAATCCAGTCCAAAATAGTATGTTAAAGGACAAGTTTCATTAGGAAGGTTTTGCAACACGATTCCAAAGGACGAGTGTATAAATGATTTAGATTAGACTCTGATAGTTGACGGAGTATAGAAGTGTTTTCTTAACTGCGGCCAGCTTTATTTGTTTTAGCTTTTACTAAAGATGGCAGCCTAGCTGCCGAAATGCGTATTTAGGTTCTACTTAAATATTTTAGTGGTAAGGGGTTATTTCTTAGTATTTAAATAACTTATGACACGAGTTTTTTATGCTTTTTTCTATTTTGTGCCTTTTGAGCCATTTTTTATAAATAAAATTTGACATATTTTGACATTTAAAACAAATGCTGTATAAACGAACTCATTTGGGTTTGTAACACTGTAAACGAACCAAAATATAAAAATAGGTTTTTTGCAAAATTATGAGACCCCGTCACATTTTCGAAAAAATATTTTCAGACAAAAATTGTGCCCCACCGCGACTTCCGCTGTAATTGCAACTACACCGCACTACAAAATCTGTAACAAATTTTCTCCATGAATTTATGCCTGGGGTTTACTAGGCTCAAAAGTTGAAAGTTGTTGAAAGTTATTTATTAAAGTTACATTCAAAACTTTTACTGCAATCTGTAACCGAACAGAAGATGAAGCTACCACATTAATTTAAGAAACAGATAAAATATAAGCAAATTATTTTTACGGTGGTTACACAGGCATATACCGTCGGGTTAAAAATTCAGACAGGGAAGAAACTATTCTTTATCCACAGGCACAACCACTGAAAGGTGTAAAATACCAGATATTTAACTCCCATTATCTACAAAAGTTCGCTCGCTAGGATTTGAAACACCCTGTATACTTAAAACGTTTTTGAGAAAGACTACAGATTTCCGTAGATAGTTTCTTCTATTCCATCAAATAAATTTAGTACAATTTCAAACGTGAGCACGATAAGGGGAGACCATGTACATTTAATGTTCAAAAGGAAATTTGTTGGAGATAACCCAAATAACTGTAAATTACTAAGAAATCAATGATGAATTCCCTGAAATTTTATCAGCTCACATCAACCTCTGGTTTAACGAGAAACTGGTAACAGTGGAGGGTTTATTAAAAAACGAATGTTAAAGATTGATTTATTAATACACTATAATAAGTAGGTAAGTAACGTTAACCAACTAACATTAAGAACGATATTTATTAAAACGATGTAAGTTAGTAACAAAAGTACATACTATAATTATGTTATTATATAAAATAAACAATGACAACAACTAAAGGTAACCCCTTCCACCAAAATATTTAAGGAAAACCCAAATGCGTGTTTAGGGTGAAAGGGGTTACCTTTAGTTGTTATACTTATACCACCGTCTCCATTTATTCTAAACAATGACAATACATACGTCGAAAATAAAAGTAAGTATGTAATAAAAAATCTGGTGTGATACACTCACACAACTTCCTTTTACAGTGATCATATAATTAGTCAAAAATTTAATTTTTAATTTTTAAGCATTTGTCAAAAATTTTCAAAAATTACGAATTCTACAAAAACGGTACAAAATAGAGCGTTAGTTGAAGAGACAAATTTTCTCTAAAATCTTAAGCAGAATTCAAAAATGTAATAATATACCGGGTGTTCCATTTAAAATAGGAGTTAATAAAAAAAATTTAAAAAAAAACAAAAGAAACCCACTTTAGAAGTTTTCAACTGGAAAATCACCTATTTCACGTCAATGCACATTAAAAATGTAATAAAAATGTAAAGTTTGAAAAAAATCGTTAGAGCCGTTTTTGAAAAAATCGGAAAAAACTGAAAAATCACAAGAGTAAACACCTACTTCCGGTTATGCGATTTTCTTCAAAAGCTTGCTGTCTCATCTACATAGTACACAAAACTTATATATGAAGTTTCAACGCCATACCTCTTTTCGTTTTTGAGATATTCTGTTCACAGACAGACAGACACACAGACAGACAGACACACAGACAGACACACAGACCAATAAAAAAAAATATGTTTTTTGGGATCAGGGGACCCTAAAACGTGAAGATCTGTTGAAAACTCAATTTCGAATTTTTGGGGTGAATCCAATACTTCCTTTATCGTAAAAGGAAGTAAAAATTGAAGAAACTTCAAAATACCTACAATAGCCTATGCTGGAATTTTCAATTTTCCAGTGTAAATATTATACACTACCGCTTTGATTGTTGTCTTGTTGTCTTATGCTTGGCAAAGAGGGGCAGTACAATAAATTGGATTACATGCCAATGGCCAGTCAAAAATTCTTGAAAATTTGCAAAACGGATAGCTATTGATGCAAGGATTATGTTCAAAATTTTATCTTAAATCTATTTCTCTTGTTTAAAATAACTGTAAAAATTATAAAAATGTAAAACTGAACTTCAATACCCATCACTCCCTTTAGGAAGCACAATTAGGTAAATTACTTTAGTAAGCTATTCTGGTAGCTATCAAGAAAAAGCTGTTACGCCCTATATACGGCTAATGATATTTTTATTATAGGCAGTATTATTTTACTTGTTATTTACCTACCTTTTGTTTGATTTTGCAGCGCTAAACGCATGATCTTTTGCGATCTCCTCGACATATTAATTACACAATTAAGCACACTCAAGTCCAGCGGTAAATTGTTTTAATAAATGAAATAACTATCACCACGCTACATCAACTTATTACTAGGAAAACCGAAGACGCAATGTGATTTCGTTTGTAATATTGCACGGCCGCTCACGGGGGGGTTCCCCCAATGATAATATTGCTTATCACATCCTGCCGGCTGTGAATCATTATGAAGCATTTATAAGATGACCTCGTTATCAAATAAATACAATTTATTTGTTGTAATGTACAATTAATTCATTTCAGAAATATCCCCCTTAAAATGCTGAAATCAAAATGCAGAATTTACTGAAATCTTAATTTTATATCTTTTCCGGCAAACTGATAACAGTAACATAATCCTCGAGTAAATAAAAACTATAAATAACTTTGTATTAACTGTGGCAACGCTGGAATGGTTCAGAATAATTCGTTCAACTACATAAAATTGTATATTTTGGCTCAGGTTAGTGCGAAAAATATACTGGTTCAGCATGGTGTGATTAATATGATAATATGAGTAATTCTAATTTTATTATTTCTATGTATATGTTACAGATTCGGTTCTCCCACCCCATATATACACCCGAATATGCAATTCAATTTTTTCTATCTTTTCTACAAATAGCTGGAGCAGGATAGTATGGAATACCTAATGGTTCAGGTTTAATAGAAGGATGTATATATATATATATATATATATATATATATATATATATATATATATATATATATATGTGCACGGCTATCTTACTTGCCTCCGAACATATGACAGACACCCACGCCTCCATGTCAAGGAACATGTTTTTCCATGTGTATTCCTCGTCAATCTCTTAAATAAGGTTTTCGTAACAGAAGCATCAAGAGAGGGGTAAGGAATTTTGATATTTGAGATATACAAAAAAATGGTGCACACAAAATAGCAACACAGCTCCGACTACACTGCTACAATGTGGCCTCCCATTGTATATATTGCCGTGTTACACAATCGACATACTCACCTCCAGCAACGTTGCCGTTCTGTTGCACTTTTTGCCGAGGGAATAAAAGTAGCGCGTCGTTTTGTTTTCGGATTTTGGCACGGCGAACGTGATAACGTATCTAAACATCGCGCGGATGTCATTCTGCGTGTGTTAATAAATTCTTGTGGGTACCTAACATAGCTATATTACTACAAATAGCTTAATAAAATCAGTTGCCCTGTAGTTACTGAAATCTCGCAATATAATATTTGAGTTAAGAATTAATGAGTTACAATTCTTAGAAAAAACAACCAACAAAACTGCCACAATCATTTTTTAAAACTGAATTGTCATATTTCGAAAATCTATTATATTAGCCAACTTCGTCTGGGCACGGCATGCGATCAATGGTGAAAAATATGGATACCAGAACAAGCTGCATAATACGAAGACTGAAAAATTAACGGTAACGGCGTACGCTCACAGAATTAACAACACTGAATTTTGGTAATCGAAGCATGGGCTACTATACAGGGGCCGGCAACAAAGATATTTCTAAAACTACGAGAGTGACATAAAGTTCATATATAGGTACTGTCAGATGCTGAATTCGCTCACTTGCCAAAATGGAATACTCAGACCTAAAGTCGTCCCATTGCCGAATTAATTTGCTCAGTTACAGTATTGACCAAATTCATTCCGGCATTTAAACAAATTGGACATCTGAGTCAAATATATAAAAATTCTACGAGGTACGAAGGCGGTGCACATCACATGATTATAAATGGTAGGTCAAAAAGAGTGGTGACCTAAACTTACTTTTTTTAAATAGTAGGCTCGATATTTAGGTAGCTTACAAGGAGTTTTCCATTGAAATGCTAATAATTTTAATATAAATTTGTATGGATCTACCGCCAACGGTTCTGGAGATATTAACGATTTTATGCAAAAAAAATGCTTAACTTTAGGCGGCTGTTGGAAGTAACAGGAAACAATTGAATGAAAGAGAACGTTATCAAAATATGGGGTAAAAGTTTCTTCACGTTTCTAATAATACTGAAACAATAAAAGGAAACATTTGCTAATGCGAATTACATCAACTTGCAAATAACATTACCGGTGATGGGATTCGAACTACATCACCTGCAGATGCGATTTTAGTTCCACGCGTTTCTTCCACTGATCAGTGAAGGATCTCTCGGATCTGTGCAGTGCATGGCTGTATTAAACAGAACACACTTTTTGTTGTCTTTTTTTACTCTTACAACATTTATCTTGTATCTCTTGGGTTCCATTTTCGTCAAGTGTAAAGCCTGAGCTATGTGCAAATTACTGATTTTATTTGAGTCTAAGTTAAAGCAAAATAAGCAACCATTTTTTTAGTGCCCACTCTGTACCTATATGTTGTGTCTAAATATGCCTTTTTTCTTCAAGTGCAAAAACCTGAGATATGTGCAAATTATTACTTTCATTTAAGTAATAAGTCTTGAGTTAAAGCAAAAATAGAAAGAATTTAATTTTTCTTATTTGCTCACCCTGTATATATTTCTCCGAAATTTTCTCGGTTTCATGCCAGGTAGACATATAATATGCATGCAAAGTATCGTCTTCCTCCAAAAAATAGTTTTAGAGTTATACCGGCAAAAGACGGAATTGAAAAAAGCGTTTCTTTGATATCTAGGGACGCTGGAAGTGAAGATCTGAAGAAATCTCAGAGGGTAATTTTTTATCGATTACAATACGTTCTTCGTCTTTTAGACGAGGCAAGTAAAAACTAAAAATTAAGATGCTTTAATTCAAGGGATAACAAAAACCACCGAACAGAACAAACAACCAGATTTAGACAATACAAATCCCGTAATGTAGATACAAGAAATAATGAACACGAAAAAACGAAAAATTCTGAATAAATTGATTTTACGAGTATTATCAAATGAAATCAGATTTTGAAAAAAACAAACGAACACATCAAAATTATACAGTGGCCGTCAAAAAGTCGGCATCATATGGGAAAGTTTTTTATTTTTTATTTTTGAAAAGAACGTTTTACGACAATAATTTGTGCTTGTCCAAAAACCTATTTAGCCCCTATCATACATACCGAGTGATTTTAACTTATTTAGAAAATGGCGTATTTCGAAATTGTCAAAATCTAAAAAGTGCTATTTTTCCGAAATTAAGTAAGTTTCAATGAAATTTCTTTAGAGTGTTAGTTTTAGCTAACTGAACAATCTCAAGTCCAGAAAACACACATTTTTCTTTAACTTTAGCTAAACTTTAATTTTTGAATTTTTTAAATATTTTTCAAAATTTCACATACCAACAGCTTGTGGCCGGCTGGTGCTTGCGTGGCGCCAGCAGTGTAGTGGGTTTAAGCCCCACACCCGGGCATTGATAACCTCGTACGCTCTCCGGCCATCATACGAACACCTTTGATGGTCGTGACCCCTGAGAGGGCATTCTTCCTTAATTCAAGAGGTTAGGCTAGCCACCTACCCCGGCCGCGGATTAAGATGGCTTATAAAACCGCACTCAAGTGTGTGAAAGTAACAGGCTCTCAGCCTATATTAAGAGGAAGAAGAAGAAGACATACCAAAACTTAATTTTAAAATTGACATTTTTTATCTGAAGACTAAAGATTTAGGCTATATTTGTAAAAAATAATATAAAATGTTAATTACTCCTTTAGATTTTTTATTATTTACCGAAAAGTGATATGTTCGCATAATTTTTAAGTTTTTGATGCAATGGGCTTTTTAGGAGAAGTATTTTTAAATGATAATTAATATCTATTTAAATGGCTTCTTCGATAAAAACTCTAATCTAACCCTTTTAATAAATCCTGTAAATATTCCTTTACAGTTGTATAAATGAGAAGATTTTTCTTTATACACTTTACATGTTCTAAAAATCCTGGTCCTGGGTGGTGTAGCTTGAGCAAGCGTCCACGTTCGATCAGCAGAGTTAAGCAACGCTCTCTCTGGTCAGAACTTGGATATGAGTTCCACGGCTGCATCTCTCGGCGCCTCGTGGTACGGCTATCACGGAAAAAAGTTGGTCCCGGCGGTCATAACATTATCATGACAGTCGTTAGTGGGGTTGGAAGTCCTCATAACTGCACACCGACGCCTATAATTGGCCTAACGGCTGTTGGCTGAATGCGAATTAAATAAAAATAAAAAAATAAAACTGTAAAAGACCGTTTACAGAATTTTTGGATTTTTATAACAGTAATTCACTAACAAGGTTCGAGTTTTTAGAAGCCATTTAAATAGATATTAATAATCAATCAAAAATATTTCTCCTAAAAAGCACATTGGATCAAAAACGTAAAAATTATGCGAACATATCAGTTTTCGGTAAATAATACAAAATCTAAACGAGCAATTAACATTTTATATTATTTTTTACAATTATAAATCTTGAAAGTCGTTACATAAAAAATTTTAATTTCAATATTAAGTCATGGTATGCGAAATTGAAAAATATTTAAAAAATTGAAAAAGCTAATGCTAAAGTTAAAGAAAAATATGTGTTTTCTGGACTTGAGATTGTTCAGTTAATCAAAACTAACACACTCTAAAACAATCTCATTGCAATATTACTTAATTTCCGAAAAAGAGCACTTTCTAGATTTTGACAATTTCGAAAAACGGAATTTTCTAAATAAGTAAACGTCACTCGGTATATATGATAGGGGCTAAAATTAATGACGTGTAAAGTTTTTTTTGAAAAATCTAAAATATTTTTTTTCTCATATGATGCCGACCTTTTGGGGGTCACTGTATACCCAATACCTTCTTCCATGGGTATTAAAACTATACAAACTGCTAGTAATTTGCATATTAAATGATTTTGCCTTAGTAAATGAAGCACGCTATGTATCTCTGTATTTCTTAAAAACTCTTTCAATAAACTTTCGCCTACTAGCTTATTTAGCACCCCTAAATTCAACTAGTTTTCAGATTTAATTTATTCCAGCATTTCTCGGGTTTTTGTGTCAGCAATGGCTGGATTTTTATTTTCTAAACCTAGTTTGTGATTCCTTTAAATAAAGCATTTTGGGGGCCTTACACTGTTTTCTTATACTCACGCTCGCATAGTTGGAAAACAGTTGAATTCAGAGTTATCCAGTAAGATATCAAAATAAATCTCTTTAAAGGGGCATTTCTAAAATACTAAAATGTGTAGTGCGTTTCCTTTAAAAACCTTTGAAATCATTAAATTTGCAGACACCTTGTATAGTATGAATGCCGAGAATCACCATTTTACACTCGAAAGGCAATTCACAAAAAACGTAATGTTTTATTTTTTATTTCAGTATCTACAGCAGCTGCTTGAAGTTTAGGATTTTGTGCATAAAATCGGTAACATCTTCAAAACAGTTCATGTTAGACCCATACAAATTTATATTAAAACTATTGGTATTTCAATGCAAAGCTTTTAAGCTTCCTAAATATAGAGTAATAACTTTGGTTCGCCACACTTTTTGAGCCACCCTGTATAATCAGAAATATTTTAGTAATATGCAACACTTTCGTACCTTCAACTTTTATATAAGCTATTTTAATGTAAATCTCCTAGTTTTAGAGATATTTCCCAACCCGCATCGTTGACGGATCCTCTATTAAATGTCCAGTGGCAGGCGGTTGTATTGTATTTACTTAAATCCATTACTAGCGATAAGCCCCCGTGCGCGTTTGCCAAGTCTCTGAGGCGTAACAGTATGTTTCATAGATAGAGGCGAGTACTACTGGCGCACCTTGTTAGGTGTATATGTGTATTACATGGTCGCGCCATCTAGAATAACCTCGACCAACTGAAGTGTATAACTGAATATGTGTACTGTCAAACTCACCTCCACCAAAAAATCTGTTAAATCGATGCTTGTTGCACCATCTGTTGAATGGAACACTTATACATGGGGATACCTAGTCGCCTCCAATTTTTCGTACTGGCCTCCAAAAATGAGGCCAGTTCTTCGTTTCGACGTATGCTTTCGGAGGCGAGTTTGACGTTTTGCATATATATATATATATATATATATATATATATATATATATATATATATATGGATGTGGATATATCAAAGTACAGTAAATTTATTCAAGAAGCAAATGATAGAATATACCTGGCCATAAAAGTAAAACTACATATTATTACATGGTTGCTGCGCAAGCACCAAAGGCGCGATCCAACCCTGTATCCCGAATCCGGGGCAAGTTGATCATTGTACCGCCAGATGCCAGCGCATATAGCACCAGCCTCGACAGCGCAAGGTAAATGAGGTTACAGATAATACATACATATTATTACATAT
The DNA here is from genome assembly GCA_940337035.1 of Agriotes lineatus. Taxonomy (NCBI): domain Eukaryota; kingdom Metazoa; phylum Arthropoda; class Insecta; order Coleoptera; family Elateridae; genus Agriotes; species Agriotes lineatus. The sequence continues at coordinate 77,770,613 of OW679196.1, read as the reverse complement.
TTATATTGTAATTTTATTTTATCTGATAAACTTTTAGATATCTTGATAATGGGCTATAATAGGGCCTGTAGGCGCCACGAACTAACGAATTTGTCTATTGAGGATATTGAATATAAATCAGATTCCGTCCTGGTGTCCATACCTAAAACAAAAAACAACGTACCCAGACAATTTCTAATAAGACAGATCAACACTGGATTGATTTAATTAAAAAATATGCTAACTTAAAACCTAAAAAAGTTACTCATAAGCGATTTTCTTAACTTATCGTAGTGCCTGTTGTGTTAATTCTCCAATTGGTATCAATTCTATGGGGAAAGTGGCAAAAGACAAAGTTTTTCTTAAGTTGCCAAACCGAGAACGTTTTGCAGGACATTGTTTTAGAAGGAGTAATCATGGTGGTGATTTGTTGACCATTTCTATTGAAAGTAATTGATGTTGTACAATTACAATTAGGGATGTCGGCGGGTACCCGGGTCGACCCGGGTGTAGTTTCAGGAACCGGGTACCCGACTAGTTAATTATGTAATTTCCAAGAAGTCAGCCTTTTTCGGAGAAGATGATAAAAATAATAGCAATAAGCGCTAGAAAAACATAACGATGCAGTAGTAACAAGAATGGGATGGAGTGATCCCATACCACATAATGTTTTCTTGTTTCATATATCATAAATCCGCTTCACGGAAATATTCAACCCGTCAATAGTACCATTAAATTGCGTCAGTATGGGTTGAAGTAACATAAACATCCTGTGTGTGATGTTGATTGATGCTGCTACCAATTTCAGACAAAAAGTCACGTACTTGAGTTTGATAATACTTGGAAGTGTGAAAATACTTACGAATAACAGACGACTTGCAGTTTGAATTGGCGAGTAGGCAGGGCCGGATTAAGGCACGGGCCAACTGGGCCTCGGCCCAGGGCGGCAAAATTTTGGGGCGGCGGATTTGAGAAAAAAAAAAGTGTAATTATTTTTGATTGATTATAAAGATTTATTATCTGTTATCAAGACCAGTGAACCTGAGCAATAAATATTAACAAACTATTTATTGTTTGCAGTTGTTGATGATTTTTCCAATGCACGTGCAAGAAAGAAGAAGTTTTAAGTTATATTTACTTTAACAAAGCTAATTTAGTGAGTAAGTTATTTGTTTGGATATGCGATTTGTATGCTCTGAACAGTTATATTTCGATGTTGTATATATTTTTTATTTTCCTATATTCAATACAGGAATTATCATTTATTTTGCAGTCTTACTCTGTACACGTTTTACTAATTTTAGCCCCTTCCTAACTGTACTGTTTTTGCCCATAAATCGACAGCAATGACCGATTATGGCTCAAAGCCTGCGGCCACATTCACAGGTGAGCCGTCGCCGAGTAACGCAGCCGATCAGCGCCAAATTTTCACTTCACTCCAAACCAATCATTCTCAGCCAAATAGTCATAAAACTATAAAAGAATTGTTGAGTTTGTGAATTACGAGCTGCATGATGTTGCACAAAATAATATCAACAACGATTTTATTTACTATTTGTAATCTAAAGTAATGGAATATCACGGTTGTAGAAAATGGTTTCGTAATTAACGGAGTTTTGTCAAATAGTTTACTTTAATTAATAAAAAGCAATTTTAGGACATAGTTTCTTGAAGGTTTTCATCATGAGAGGTACTAAAACCATTACAATATCAAGAGACAGTTGAGCGCTGAAAAATGTCCCAAAATGCGTTATTTTGCCTCTAAATTTCAATTTTTTTCCCGGGGGAGGACCCTCGGACCCCCCGCTTTTCCTGGGGGGTATTCCATACCCCCCAGACCCCCCGGTATTGCACCCCCGCTAGGGCGGCAGGCAGACCTCTGGCCCATGGGCGGCAAATCCGGCCCTGCGAGTAGGTACTATTTCAATTTAGTTCAATTTAAAACTCGCGGCGTAAAAGAACGCAACTTGTAGTTACTTCAGATATCCAGATGTACACTAACATGTTTTTTATATATTTCGGGTACCCGGGTACTGCTTTCGGGTACCCGGGTTTGATTTTAGACCGGGTACGACATCCCTAATTACAATTACTAAGTAATTGGTAATTGAATTACTATTTCATAGGAGTAATTGAATCTCAGGTAATTAAATTACTTCATTGGGCGGTAATTGGTAATTAGTAATTAATTACTTTTTTAAAGTAATTTGCCCAGCTTTGCTATATAGTACCTACCTATTTATCTAAGTAATAGTTCAGGCAAGCAGTGCCATATAGTTCTATAATAAAACACAGCTGGGGTCTGTGGTTTGAATTTGACACAATTCGTTAAAAACCGCTAACCACACAAATATTTAACAACCATATTGAAAAATTTTACTAAATATACAGAAATGTCCAACAGAACCAATTTTTCTCCATGAAATCAAAATAAGGTTCTAGAACTGTTCTAAATTTCCTTAAAGTAAATAACTCAGAGTGCATTATTTTTTACAAATGCCCTGTGTTTGTCGCAGTGCTGTAGGATGTATAATTATTTAAGCATCAAGGGAAGTAAGCAGTTTTTACCAGTTGAGAATGAGTTTGCCAGCCCGAGCGAGCGAGGGCTGGCAAAATTTAATACTGGTTGTAGATAATTACTTCCCGAGCATGTTTATAATATTTTTCTCCATGCCCAACAAAAATTTGAATAATTTTCCCTTAATAATTCCACGTTAATTGATAGACAATTAATCTATTACAAACAAATCAATAGTCACCTAGTATTGAGTTGCTTAGTAGCAATTGTTTTTCAGTTGTTTCTGTCAATATAAACAATCACTTGTATAGTATTCCCATCGACATATAGAAACCGCTAATGGACGACTGCGCAACTCTTTGCGTTAGAAAGAGAAAGAGAACACTTTAAGAACTATCTTTTCTTTTCCTGCCGACCTCCTATTGGCCGACAGAAAATGTTCCTTTTCCTGCCGGCCTTCTATTGGCCGACAGAAAATGACGTCACAGCGACAGGGCGGTCGCGCCGTACGCTACTGAGCGCCGACAAGGACAGAGCGTTCTCAAGTCATATGCGTTCTTTTTCTATCCCGTTTGGCTCGCGCAGCTCTGACTAGCGGTCCATTTCTATATGTCGATGAGTATTCCAACCAGAAATTGGAAAGCTATTTAAAATCAGGCCAGCATTGAGAACAGTAAGTCACTTCGTAATTTAATTAATAAAATTATTGTTTGATTGTCATTCAGTGACACTTCGACAGTAACCTTCAAATTTGACAGATGCATTGGGAAGTTTGGAAGACATATACGTTTTTCAACATTTTCTTTACTACTATACGGTTTTAAAAACTCAACTAGTACCTACTTAAATCATTCACAATGTTACAATGCCTTAACAAAACAGTTACATGTAGGTACAGTTTGCAGATGAACTGTTATTACTTGAAAGCTGATTGACATTAGAATATTATATACTGATTGTATGAAACCAACTTAGACATAACTTACACTTTTCATGGTGTACTGGATTTTAAATAGCTTTCCAATTTTTGGTTGGAATACTATACTTGCGTTTCTTGGTAGTTTTCAAAAGATAAAATGCAAATAAGCGATTAGGACAATAGAGAATTTAGCGTAGATGAAGCGGCAAATATTGCGTGTTTGGAATTACTACCAGAAAAATCAAAAAGCCGCTGTGAAAATGCCTACAAATTCTTTAAAAAATGGTGCGCGGAGAAAAACATCTATTCAGTGGAAGAAAACGTGTCTTTGGCCTATTTTTTAGAAAAATCAGCCAAATTAAAATCTCCATCGAGCTTATGGTGTGAGTATTCAATGCTGAAAAGCACCATATTTATTTACGACAATAAGGATATTTCTAAATATCCAAAGGTATTAGCATTTTTAAAACGAAAAAATGATGGTTATCAACCTAGAAAGTCAAAAGTATTTACTAGACTCGAAATTAATCGTTCTTTGAATGAAGCTCCTGACGAAATTTATTTGTTAATGAAGGTTGGTTTTTAATATAATCCAATAAATTAGTTCTTTAACCCTTTTTACACAATTTTAGGCAGTTATGGTAATAGGAGTAGCAGGCGCGACTCGTACAGATGAACCTATTCACTGCCTCCTGCACTTACAAGCCATGCTGTTAGACTTGGCAACATTGCATCTCTGGTAGTTGGTGGTCCTAAATTACAATACTCCCATTTGAAATAATTTTGATTTCAAGAGCACAGTTTTAGTTTTTATCAAATTTTACTCTGTAATTAACTAAAGATAGCTTCTGTAATGGTGACATTTATTTACATAGTCAAGTAATACAAACATGTAACAGTATATTTATAAAAATAAAACAACCTAACCTATGTAACATATGTATAAAAGAACATTTCTGTAATTATTTTAAAGTTTGTAACTTTCTATACACCACTGCTGATTGAGAATACAACATATATGCAAAAATATGGTGCTACAGCTGTAAATAATCTTATTTGAACATAATAAACTTATCTGCTTGGTAACATCTAAATTTGTGTGACGCAAATTGTTCCATAAAAATCAAAAAAACTGCTGGTGTCAGCACTTAAAAACACTTTCACTGTTTGTGCATGTCTTTCCAATATTTGTCTTCTTCTACATTCAGGATTTGTCCTTTCTTAAGGAGCTTTCGACGACAATATGTTGGTAAATTTGGAAATACGCTTGGGACAGCTTTGTCGGCTAATTGAGGGTAATACATCACCAGTTCTGCATTTCCCCACTCTCATTTCTAACGTTTTCAAATGTATTTTCCATTAAAATGTATTTCACACACGACAGAACTTTTTGTTAGGGTCCAACGTTCTTGTGCTGTTGCACGAAGCCATGCTTTCTTTCGGATCTCGTTCATTTGAAAAGAAAATGTTGTTAG